>CM067530.1:9625000-9895000 GCA_034509925.1 Hirudinaria manillensis | reverse complement strand
CCGAACCTAATGATCCACGAACGGAAATAAATCGGCTACTAACATCATTATTAGTTCGACGTCATCGCTATCATCGTCACCATCATCATCGTCATCATCATCGTCATCACCATCATCGTCGTCATCGTCACCATCGTCATCGTCACCATCGTCATCGTCAACATCATCGTCGTCTTCGTCATCATCATTAATACCGTCAAAACTACTCGTACAGGTACGCGACATTTCCAGACACCTGAACAGGTCATCTTAAATGTCTCACGGTGTCCATTATTGTCTGCAGAATCATGCTACATGTCATTCGTATGGATGATGATACAATCATCATCATCATCATCATTATCAACATCATCGTTATCATCATCATCATAAGCATTACCACAGTCATTGTCTTCGTCATCGTTTGTATCTGACATATGTTGGAAAATACAGCGACTGAGTATTTGGATTTCATCATATTTTGAGCCCAGTGATGACGCCGACGACGACGATGATGATGATGATGATTATTATTATTATTATTATTATTATTTCTATGTTATGAGGCTGTGACATTCATATGACATTCAACGCGTAGGTTCATGCTGATTCGTTTATTGCTTTTTGTGATCATTATCTGTTTGTACTCGGTATTTTTGTTAGTATTATTGTTGTTGTTTGTGTTACTATTTATTTATCATTATTATTATTATTATTATTATTATTATTATTATTATTATTATTATTATTATTATTATTGTTATTATTATTATTATTATTATTGCTGTTGTTGTTTGTCTTGTCATTATTATTGTTTTTGATGTGGTCGTTGCGTTCATACGTGATGTTTGCAGTTTGAATTAAGTGAGTCAACACGTTACACTGTTAAGGATCGGAGCCGATCAAGTTATTTGAATAATAATATCTAACGTATTATTATTATTAATTTATTATCTCTTACAATAAATACTCAAATCGATATTTGGATATTTCACAAATGAAGTGAAATCGGCAACCTCTAAATCTGATTTTAATTATAATTTTTTTAAAACATTGTCTAGAAATCATCATCAAGCCAGTAGGGTGGTGGGGTCATTTGACCCACAGGGTCGAAAAATGGCTGCGATCGAGCATCGCAAGGTGGCAGCAGACGTTAGAAGCCAGACACCCGAGTACTCGGTAAGAGGTGAATGTTTACAATGAATCAACAACAATTACAGGACGTGTAATATAATAATAATAATAATAATAATAATAATAATAATAATAATAATAATAATAATAATAATAATAATAATAATAATAATAATAATAATAATAATAATAATAATAATAATAATAATAATAACAATATTAAAGCAATGGTTATTGTTATTACATGTTGAACGATAATCATTTTTAAATGATTAATCCTTATTATAATTATTAATATAATTATTATTTATTAATATACCGATATTTCTTTCATCGGAATTTTGAATTGTCCAAAAACGGTCGAAAAATAATTAAAATCGCATTTAAATTAAAAGAAAATAAAAAAAATAAAAAAGATGAAAAATATTAAAACCGATTTATCATCGTACCAACCTCTTTCCTTTGCAGCTGGAGATGACAGAACTCAAGTCGTACAAAAACTTGAGTACTACAGTCTGGTATATAATATATCAAGTAACTTGTACTTAACATATAATTGTTTTATTACGATTACAAATAAAAATAATAAAACAATGATTATTATTATAATAATAATAATAAAACAATGATTATTATTATTATTGTTAGAATATATCTCAGAAGTACAGACGGAGACCCGTCTAGTCTTATCTTCAGTTGATGAACAGAAATTACAGAACCTTGTTCTTAGCAGACGCCAATTTTTCCAGTTTTGTCTCCTTAAATTGCAGACGACAACAACAACCCAATTTCAATTCCAACGTTCATGTAATCTGCTTTATCTTTCTTTATCCTTATTAACGTTGTTATTATTATTATTATTATTATTATTGTTATTATAATTGTTATTATTACTATTACTATTATTATTATTACTACGTCTTTGCTGTTATTATTTTTATTATTTTTTTAAACGAAGCGAGACCCAAATCGACAATCAGCTCTCCTAAGATCGGCTTCCTACCAGGCTCTTCGTGTGCACTTCAATAAAACCTTCCCTCTCACCAAGACACAGCATCTCACTTTTCTTCATTCTTTCTCTGATTCGTCACTTCTTCGAAAGAACAGGTTGTTGTTGTTGTTATTGCCGCTTGCTGGCGGGAAAACGACAGGCGTGAGTTTTCAAACTCGTGAGATATTCTAAATATAGAATCAATTTTACAATAATAATTATTATTATAAATGAAACCGAGAAGAGGGAAAAATATATATAATAATAATAATAATAATAATAATAATAATAATAATAATAATAATAATAATAATAATAAATTATTTGTTACTTGAAAAAATCTACTTTTTCAATGCGATCATCATGAGGTTTGAAAATGAGAAATTAGTCACGGACGAAAAACAACGTTGTAACCAGGGTTTTAACGTTGGTCGATATCGGAGCGTGTTATACTCGTGTGACGTTTGTTTTTTATATTTTGCTTTTCAAATCTTAAACATCAGTAACTCAGGGGGGCAAACTGCCCCAAGGGGCGGAGCTTGCACCCTACCCCTCGTGGCTATTGGCAGGGAATGAGATTATGGGATTGAAGGCGGATGAGCATTTGGATGAATGGACGGACGGATGGAAAGATGAGTGTATTGATGTTCTAACGCAAGAGATTTTCATATTTTCAGTGACCTCACTATTTTTTAAAAAATCTATTTTTAACTTCGTGCCACAGTTTCCGTGACATCCTATTTCTCCAGCGCCCGGATTTGATGCGCAATTTTAAAAATAAAATTCTATTTAAAGTCATCCATCACAGACTCCAATTTCGTTCGAGAAAATCTCCCAGATTTCACCTAATTATGAAGATAATTCAGAAAAAAAAATAAAAAAATACAGCATTAATTGATATCTGAGCTCCGACTCCATGGATATCTAAACTGTTCTTTAACAGATCTTCTCGAACCAAATTCGACGTAAAATGAGATGACTCGAGGGCCACGAGGGCCACGACCCCCTTAACCTACCCAGTCCGAACCACACACCAAGGAGTTGACCTCTGAACTCTGAAACAATCCTCTCCCATATTTTGGGACCCGAACTGCAGACCCGAAACGTTCCTAGTTCTGTAACCATCGCTGTCCAGCGCCGGGCCGGCAAAGGTCCGTCTTTTGGAGGCGATATGACGTACCGTTCGATCAACTTTTTCGTTGCAATTCTGAAATTCCAGGGTGGAGGTCAGCGGGAGGTCGTGACCTTTCGACCTCTGCAGTGGAAGGAAGCTGCAATGGGGAGATGTCTACGACGATGACGTTGATAAGGATCACGACGACGACGATGATGATGATGATGGCAGTGATGATGATGATGATGATGATGATGAGGAGGACGAGGAGGAGGAGGAGAGAGTGGTCAGTCATCATCAGTCCCGACAAATTGGTTGTGATTCTGAAAAGAGTTATTAAGTTAATTGTTGGAGCACGACCTAACTGCTGCTGCTGCTGCTTCAGCTACTGCTGCAGGTGATGATGGCGATGATGATGATGATGATGGTGATGATGATGATGATGATGAGGAGGAGGAGGAGGAGGGGGAAAAAGAGGAGTACGACGACTGTATTATGATAAACAAGTTCAAAAATTAGTTTGAGTTACCGACTGGTGGTTATGCGAGGATTTATAGCAAAATATTTTTACTGAAAACAAATCAACGAGATTTTTGAAAATTTAAATATTATTATCATTATTTTTATTTTTATACCTTCCGTGGTGTCTGTCAAGGCCTGTTGGTGATGACGGTGACGTTGGTGAAGAAGATGTTGACGTTGATGATGACGGTGATGGAGATGATGGTACTGATGTTGATGATGATGACGTTGATGACGTTGATGATGACGGTGATGGAGACGACGACGACGATGATGATGATGGTGATGGCGGTTAAACTTTGATGACGATGACGACTGGATGAGCACAAGCCGGATTCATTTTCTCCACGTCAATCACTCGATCCATCAGACTGGATTCGTCGGTGGATTTAAAACGATTCTTTTACATTATCTAAAATTGCCATTAAAAATCGTCTGCTTCTATTCCCTCCATCTTTTATCGTCTGGATCGACAAACGTTAGAAGTATATCTTGTTCTTTTGTTTTTATAAAATTCGTCGTTATCGTCATCATGGTCATCATAATCATCATCATCATCATCATCATCAAACAACCATCTCATTATAAAACAATTTATCCTCATTACCTAACTCCACTTTGGAGCTCATTAAATATTCATGAATTCAACTTATTTGCATATTGGTTGGTAAACTGAGGTGCTGACATAAGCGAATTTGAATTCCGATGATGTAATCAATCAACCAGTCACCTGTTTCATCATTATCATGATCACCATCTTTACCATCATCATCATCATCATCATCATCATCATCATCATCATCATCATCATCATCATCATCATCATCATCATCATCATCATCATCATCATCATCATCATCATCATCATCATCATCATCATCATCATCATCATCATCATCATCATCATCATCATCATCATCATCATCATCATCATCATCATCATCATCATCATCATCATCATCATCATCATCATCATCATCATCATCATCACCATCGTCGTTATCATCATCATCATCACCATCGTCGTTATCATCATCATCATCGTCATCATCATCGTCATCGTCATCATCACCATCATCATCATCATCGTCATCATCATCGTCATCATCACCATCATCATCGCCACCACCACCACCAACATTTCCTCGATGTTTACCGAATGCCATGGAAACGTAAAAGCACCTTTCAGTCACGAAGTTAAATCGCTTCACAGCACGAGCCATAAATCATCGTCATCATCATCATCATCACCATCGTCATCAGGTGATGTCTGCAAAGCAAATAGATTGAGTGGATTTCACAGCTGCCATCATCTATCATCATCATCATCGTCATCATCGTCATCGTCATCGTCATCATCATCATCATCATCATCATCAAGGAGAGAGCTGTGAGGCATGATCTTCTTAAATATTCATGGAGCATCTTCGGGCCACTAATCACTATCTTGTCATACCCGACGTAGATGACGACGACGATGATAATAATAATAATAATAATAATAATAATAATAATAATAATAATAATAATAATAATAACGATAATAATAATAATAATATCATTGCACTTGGATACAATTATATCGATCAAGGAAGTGGATTTCAGTTGCAAGCCAGATGTTCGAAATCTAACAAAACAAGACGCAAAAGGACGTCTGACGTGATGCGTGTTGTTGCATAAATATTGCATTTTGTACATTCTTTTAATTAGTTTATTATTATTATTATTGTTATTATTATCATTATTATTATTACTATTATTATTATTATTATTATCATCATCATTATTATCATTATTATTATTATTATTATTATTATTATTATTATTATTATTATTATTATTATTATTATTATTATTCAACATTGTTCCTTGTTTTGTAAATACACGTTTGAAAGCAATAGTTTGCTTAACTGTCCCCTGAAAGTAATTTCCAGCCATCTCATTGGATGTCTATTTTTAGAGTCAGATGGGGTTCACTGAGTGCAAAGAACTAACCTTAAGAAAGGCTTCTGATGAGATTTGAATCTCATGGAATTAGAAGCAAATGCTTCTCACTTTGAAACGTATTCCATTATAAAAAAAAAGACAAATAAATTTCGAAATTATTTTAATAATTATTTAAATTATTATAATAATTATTTAAAATTATTATAATAATTATTTAAAATTGTTATAATAATTATTTAAAATTAATCGAATCATCACTAGAAAAGAGTCTCATCATTCCAGAACGTCCTGTCTACTCTTGCACTCGCATGAACTCTTCCTGCCACTTGCGTTGACCTCAGTGAACCCTAGGAAAAGAAGAGACGAAGCAGACGGATTGGGTAACCTACCAATAACATACATCCAGGGTACAACGTACCGCCAAAAATACTAGAAAAGGCAGACGCAATGAGGCTTCAGAGTATTCAGCAGTTATTGCGTAGTTGCTCTCTGTCAATTTCGACTTTACAGTTACGTAATAATAATTAACTACAACAACAACAACAATAACAACAACTACCGATGAGGTTAGCGAACTCAAGAGCCATCTTTGCTCCTACGAAGATCTCAAGAGATAATCTCATAAAGGAAAAATTAAAAGGAACTAAAAACAAAAGTATCGAGTACTTTCAAGTAACAACATAGAAATTGCATTAAAAAGTGTCTTTTGTGTCCGTTGCCCAAATAGATCCATTGGTTGATCCATCCTTCAATCAACCCATCAATCTATCAACCAGTCAATCAGACGATTATGCATGGAACGTGCTGCAGTGCAGAACAGCAAGTGGAAGGAAGAATCGCAGCATGAGCACGTGGAATCCGTGGAAATCAATTTCCAATCTCCACGAATCGATCTCTCCATCGAATGAATCACCTCAGAGGAGGGACTCAAGATTAGGATAAGCATCAAAGCTTTTCCATGCCTCACTAACCCAGCCATAAATATCGACATTAATAACCTCTTAATACACTACCAGGTACAACATGCCTACAACCTCATACCGTAAGATTTTTATTTTTTTAATAATAATTATCTAATAACTGATTTTATTTCTTTAAGATTAAAGATTTTAATTGTTTGACTAAATATTTAATTGCATCTCATCAGCATTTCCTGCAATCCATCGTAAACGTATACGATTAGGCAAAACACCACAGGCAAAGTAACGTCTACTATTTCGTATACATCATCTACGAGTTCATATTATCCAGTCTGACTCCAGTCCAAACAGGCGCCTCACCTCGTACCGTTGTCTTTGCATACACCACAAAAACGACAACAACAACGACGACGACTCAACAGCTGGAAACAACAACAGCAATATCATCATCATCATCATCACCACCAACAACGACAACAGGCTCGTCTAGCGGCAGGAGTCGAACCAAACTACAGCCTGTGCGATCCTGAACGTCCAACTCCACTGCTAATGAAGAACTCGCTGCTCGTTCACGGCAAGCCACTGCCGCTGGTAGCTGCCAGGAAATTTGTGCCAACAAAACAATAAGGAAACAAAACAATACTCTACAATACAATACGATACAATAGAATACAATACATTTACAATGGATCGTCAAACACGTACGCAAGATGGCGCACACACGGAGAGTGTAGGATTGTGCGATGAACGAATTGTCCCTTTGACGATTACAAATAAGATTCTCGGGAGGCAGATTAGAAACACGAAGATAACCACCCGAGAAGCGTTGAAATCGATAGGTCGAGTATTTAATAATTAAAAATAAAAATCCATTAACTAACCAATAATTATTAAAAAGAATAATAATAACAATAATAATAATTATTAAAAAGAATAATAATAATAACAATAATAATAATCTTACTACGACAAAATATTTCCAATGTAGAAGCGACGACATCAAAAACAACAGTAACAACAACAACAACAACGACTTTCAAAATAAAGAAAAAAAAATTTGTGTCGTTGTTTCTACAATTTCTCGTCGATGGACATCACGTGATATGCACATAAAAAACCTGAAGAGAACTGCACAACCGAACGTTCAGCACGTTGAATGCCCGTCAGTAACCTGAGGGGGAGGGGGCGGTTTGACCCCCGGTTCAACCCCCGCTAAAAGAAGGAGGTGGGGGTGTCGAGTCGAGACGTCGGCTCTTCCAATTCATGACGCGGCTTCACGAAACATCAGCTGCTACTGCGACTGAGGCGGCGACGACGACGACGACGATTGGTGACGTAATCTGGCGCACGTCGTTGGAGAGCGGAATACGTGTATTATATTATAAATATAATATTATTATTATTATTAGAGACGATTACAAATCGGTTAAAAGTACAAATTTTGTTCATCTTCAATAAAATTGTAAATCTAATAAAAAAAATTCATCGAGTGCTGAACGAACGAACGAACAAACATAAGGATGAACGAACGAATTAATGAATGAAAAAACGAATTTGACGTTTTGAAACTGTCAAAAAAAAAGTGCGAGCGAGAATCACAAAAGAACAAAAACGCGACCGGCCATCCTGCCCATCCATCCATCCTTCCTTCGGTCAGCACTTAACGACCCCTGCCGTACGGGGCTCAGCCATCCTGGTGGGTGCTGGTGACCCTGTGGTAGATCGGCCCGAACTTGGACATGTAACTGTTGACGTAGTCCTTGGCCTTGAACATGACGTTGTCGTTGACTTCCAAGTCCTCGACATGCCTGCACAGTCTCTGCTCCTTCGTCGTGATGGCGTGTGTTATCTGGTGAGGTAGACGACAACGATGGGTTTTTTTTCTTTTTAATTATTTATTTATTTATTTATCTATTTTTTGTTGTTGTTAATTTCTCAAAATCAATTCTTCGGTGATGTGATTTCTTGCATAGCAGTGACTTTTAGTGAGTTTGCGCTTCCCCCTATCCCTCTCCCAGTTTCATTGCACAAGAACATTAACGATAAGGACGTGACGATAAAATATATCTGATCGAGAATAATTATGCAGGAATAATTAAAGGACGGCAATAACAAAATATCCACAACTGAGAAACGAGGTCGAACGTTTGACGTGACGACGGATTAATCGGGTCGGGTCGCTCACCTTCCTGGCGAGATACTTGAAGTCGGCCCTGGACGTGATCCGACCCACTTTGCAGTCGGGCTTCTTGTAAGGCTCCAAGTAGTTGACTATGTGCTTTGCAATCTGCAAGCATAATAATAACGTTCAGGGATAAGATACATTCTCATGCAAGTTCAGACAAAAAATATTCACTTTTATCAGGCAATTTTAAACTAATTTCAGGTCAAAGTTAAAAACTAAAATAAATAATAATAATAAATAAATAAATAAATAAATAAATAAATAAATAAATAAATAAATAAATAAATAAATAAATAAATAAATAAATAAATAAATAAATAAATAAATAAATAAATAAATAAATAAATAAATAAATAATAACTAGCATCCAATCACCTTGGATCTGAACTGGTCCTTGATCTTCTTTGCCACCTCTTCTGACGATGACGTGTCGGCAGGAGCCGTGGTGGTCGTCCTTCCCTGTTAATTAAATGATTGTTAATAATTAACAATTCATGAAGTGCATCATAAATAAATTAATATCTGCATTAATGAATTAGTTATTAAGTCATTTAAATTTCTCAAAAAACAAAAAAAAACATTGAGTCAAAAAATTGTCACCTTTTCTTTAGGAAACCATCACTTTAAACTTTAAATAATAATAATAATAATAAATAATAAATAATAATAATAATAAAATTTGCTATCGCAAATGCGCAACCGATTCGAGAACATCCGCCCACCTTGGTGCTTTCGTGGGAGGAGCCACACAAGTCGTCTGCCTCGTCCGTCTCGTCTGTGGCCGCTGAACCGCAGTCCCAAAGCGGAGGCTCCCACTGGGTTTGCCTGAGTACAAATAAAAATAAAACAATAATTATAATTAAATAATTATATCATCAATCGCCCTGGATCTTTCACTCGGATGACCCTCAACACCTACATCTTGCCATTGTAAACACATGATTAAATCATCATCATGACCATCACCATCTTCATCATCGTTGTCACCACCATCATCATCATAAATTGCAAAGCACTTACCTGGTGACGGTGTGGTAATAATAGACCTTCCCTGTCGGGTCCTTTGCAGATTTCCAGTTGGGTGGAAGTTTCCTCTGCTTGGGTGGGGAGGGCGGTGGTGGAGGAGGGTCCTGAACGTCGAGCAGCCTCAGGTTGGACCTGGCCGCGTACTCGTCGACCTGTTGGGGTCGAGGCAAAGACTCAGAGAGGGTAAGGGTTCACTCGAGAATGTCATTTCAGGAATAAAATGGTTAATGAGAAGTGACAAAAATACTAATAAGTAAAGAATATTGTACACGTTCAATTTGCTATTTGTTCTTTTAGTTGTTTTGATATCTTAATGAACTCATATTTAAAAAAAAAAGAAATTGAAGAAATGCTTGATTGATTAAAATGCAATCTGAACGATACATTGAATCATATACATTGCATATCGCAACAAAGTTACATTCATTAAATAATACATAAATACAAATGATGTATTATATGTAACATATAATTATATAAGCACTATATAATACATATTCCTATATAATACAAATGATTATATGTAACATATAAGCACTATACAATACATATTCGTATATAATACACGATCTATTCTCAATCCCGGCCATCTCTGCAAACCTGAGACAAAACGCCGGAGCCCTGTTGGTAAAGTCCGAGCGACAGAAGGGACGGCGAAGGTGATTGGGCGGTCGACCGAGTGCCGAAGATGGATGGAGTGTAAGGGTGCTGCTGCTGTTGGATGATCACCGATGGAGATTGGGTAGGATATATCAGGGGAGGCTTTGCCTGGAGGACCTAGGATCATTTATAAATTATTATTATTATATTACATTGTTATTATTATTATTATCATTATTATCCTAGCACCATTTATAAAGTATTATTATTATATTACATTATTATTATCATCATCATCATCATTGTTATCCTAGGACCATTTATAAATTATTATTTTTATTACTATTATTATTGTCAATGTTATTATTTTTATAGATTTTCTAAATTGATTCTACACTAGCCTTCAGCTCAAGATAGATTTGTGCTTCCACAATCTGTTATCCATTATTGAGTATGTATGTATGTATTGCAGAATACAGGTCATTCATTAGTAACTGTAATATCATAATCACCACCCAATAATTCGTTAGATAAAACAAAAATACCCATCTGGTATTCGGATCAGAATTAAAAATAACATAAATATATAATAATCTTTTATGAAACTTAAATCATAATAAATGATCAAAATAAATAATAATCTTTCCAATGAAACTCAGGCCACCTGAGGATTGGCAATGATGATGTTTCCCGATTGGTCGACGAATTGGATGAGGTTGAGATCCTGGATTCCGGCAGACGAAGACGAGGAGGAGGGAGTCTCAGGGAAGGTGAAGGTGGCTCCGTCGGAGATGTAGGTCAATCCCTGGATGGGTGGATGGTGGAAAGGAGACAGTAGGGTCTTGGGTACGTTGTTGTTGTTGTTAGGGTTGCTGTGAGGGTTGTTGCTGGTGTCTAAGAAAATTGAAAGTTGGGTAAGATATAGTTTGAATGAATATAGTATCATGTGATGACAGAGATATCCATATCTGAAAAGCTATTTAAAATCGAAATGGGCCATATTCCATGGCTTGCAATCTATCAACTAGATATGCTATCTACATGTTCCATCTATATGAACTTATAGATATCTCTCTTAAACATGATACGTATCTCATGGACTCAGAGGGCATGGAGCGAGTGACGGAGCGAGCTACAATCGCACCTTGCCCGTAGAGCAGGCCTGACAGGACGACTGGCTCCGAGGCCATCCTCCCGTTCTCACCGTTGGGTACGAAGGTCGTCAGGGAGGCGGAGGTGGACGATGACGAAGGATCGGAGACCAGGTAGTACTGCTGTTGTTGTTGTTGTTGGGGAGTCATAAACAGCGAGGAGGGTGGTAATGAAGATGATATTGATGATGATGATGATGACTGAGGGAGAATTGCTGCTGTTGTTGTTGTTGCTGCTGATGATGATGATGACCTGCTGTTGTTGGAATCCTTGAGGATGGTCATGATGGGGAACGATGCCTGCTGAATGTTCATTGGATCTTGATGATAATCCCTATTTAAGCACAAACTTATCCTATTCTCTTGCAATCAAGATTACCTAATACAACAATAATAATAATAATTATATGGAGAGCATCTAATTATGCAATGAATTATGCGATGAATTATACCATAGGCACTTGTAAAAGATCAAAGTCAAATGATGACCTGTTCATTGGAAGCCAAAGCAAGGCATTCCGAGGACGGAGTCGAATGCTTCTGGAACTTTTGTTGTTGTTGTTGCAGCAGAAGTTGTTGTTGTTTCGCAAGCTCCGCCTTTTGCTGTTCCTTGGCCTTGAACTGGGCTTCGAACTGCTGCCTGTGTTCCAGCTTGGTCAGGTTCTCACTGGAGTGGGAATGAGAGATGGACCTGGCCGAGAGATAAAGTTATTCAGATGACAGGCTTCACAAGATTTCATGTGCTAATTTATTCCAGGTGCTTTTTTGATAATAATAATAATAATAATAATAATAATAATAATAATAATAATAATAATGCTTTTTTTCATATTCCAATGCAATTCATTGCTGTGATTTAATGCTAAGTTTACACAGTTAATAATCAAGGTGAGTCATCTGCATAATCCACCTGCTCTTATTGGCGGACTTGTTGACCTTAAACTCCTCCTCTCCGACCTTCTTCCTCTTCGTCTTCGGGGTTCCCTCGGCATCGTCCGCCGGTCTCTTAAGTCCTGCCGTAAGCACGCCATGACAAGTGAAATGCATTGCCATGACTTTTTTTAAAGAAGGTGCGGATGAACTTATCAAGAAATTATAGGAATAATAGTAATAATAATTAGCATCATATAATTAATATAGAATTGCAGGCATAAATGTAACATGCACCAGGAAAAGGAAAACATTCCTGGAAGCTCCACTCATACAAACACTCTATAGACTACAGACAAAACTTTCAATCAAGTGCTGGCATCAATCAATCAATCATTTCAATCAATCAATCAATCAATCATTTCAATCAGACAGACGATCAAGCGGTACAAGTGAACTGTTCACCTTTGTCCCAACCTCTGTAGGTCCGTTTGAGTTCATCATCCTCGCACCTCAAATCTGGATGGGATCATCATCATCGTTGATGTCATCATCATCATCACCACCATCATCATTATCATCACCATCATCCTCATCATTATCAATAACAACAATAACATCCAATCAGCATTTAGCAAAACTAAGGCCACTTTACTAAGAGTTGTGTTCTACCAAGCTGTACCAATGAAATTTATCTTCCACTGCCCAATTGCCAATAATGCCAAATTCTTCTAAATTATGGTCAATAATTGCATAAGATTGTCATTACGAACCAACAGCCTGAGCTGTTATCTGTTGCCTCTTCATTCATTAGCATGAATAACATAATAACAACAATCATAATAATAATAATAATAATAAATATATAATAATATTAATAATAATAATAATAAACAACCGACCCAACTCTAGTTCCGTCTTTTTCCTTTCTTCAACCTTGATCTTCGGGATCTTGAAGACCTCCTGTTTTCGTTCGAACAAAGCCGTGTACATTTCGTGATCGTGAGTGGCACACGCGCTCGCATCGACTTTGTGCACGCCAACGATCAGAATAACAATCAATAACAAGGTCCCCACACACATATGTTTTATACAATTTTTTTTGGACATATCTCGTGCTGTAGATGCAGCCATAAAAAAAATGGTTGAATTGCATAAACTGGCAGACAGAGACTCGACAAGACTGAATTTAAATGCTTAATTTAAATTTAAGAAAATTTGAAATTAAAATTAATTTAAAATGATTTTAATTTAAATAATAATAATAATAATAATAATTAAAACCTTGAGGTCCTTCCAGGAATCGAGAAGGGACCTGGCAAGTTCCGCCACTTTGCTTCTGGTGGTGTTTGGTTCCGTCTCGCTCGAACGACTCGGTCGAGAAGCATTCGAGGCTGAAACGAAGTCGCTCGGCATTAATAATAAGAACAACAACAACAATGGCAGTTAATAAATTAACAACTGATTAATTAATTACTCATTAAATGGTTAATGCTGATTAATCATAAAACTAATAAATAAATTAATAATTAATTAATTAATAATTACACACCGATGTCGTCGTCCTTGTCGTCAAAGCACGTTTCCAACTCGTTGGTGTCCATCTTCTCCTCGCCTCCGCTCTGTTCCTGTTTGAATTTAAAATCGATAACATCTAATTATTAATTTTAAAATCAATAATTATTAATTAATTTTATTAATTAATTAAATTTATTAATTAATTTTTATTAATTAATTAATATAATCACATTCAATATATATAATTCAATACATAATCAATATAAAATATCAATAATTATTAATTTTAAAATCAATAATTATTGCAATGCAACTTCATGTTGAGTGATGGCTCTGACTAGCAATGACTGCAACATATCACGTAATTTACTAAAACTTTAAAAAATGATTGCTTGAGAATATTCCTGTTAAATAATTGTTAAGTAATAATAAACACTGGATCAGAACTTTAAAACCAAAAAACTGACCTTGTCGTTGTTCCAGTCTCCGTCAGCTTCGACATCCGCGTTCTCCTTCTTCTCCACCTTTTCTTCTTCGTTCGCTCCTCCACCTCCTGTCGTCGTCCTCGCCTCCTCCCGATCCCCCTCCGTCTTCTGGGGAGACTCGACCCCCGAAGCGGGCTCCGCGATCGCCGGGGCGCGGACGGACCCGGAGGCGCCCTGTTCCTTGAGGAGCGCCAAGGTCTTGCTGAGAGCCACGCTCCTGGGGTCGTCTGGGGATCGGACGTCCGCGAAGGACTCCTCGGCCTGAGTGCCCCCCTCCGGCTGCTTCTGGGACCATTTTTCGACCACCGGGAGGATCCTGCTGTTCTTGAGCACTGTCTTGTTATTTATAGGAAGGTTCTTCAGCGTGGCAATAACCTGGAGTGGAGTTGATGATGGTTAGGTGATAATTCGTTAATTAACTGCCTCCTACATAGAAGTGATAATTAAAATAATAATTACAACAATTACAAACTGAGAAAGTATTGTGAATAACAATAGATCAGAACAACACACGATTTTAACTCGGGTAAACGAGAGTACTATGCTAATGCATACATGCTGGTGACTTGAAGCAGTACAGAGATTATGCATACATAATTACATTTTAACAATTTAAAACAATGATAGTATAAGTTCGCAGCGATATTGCAACATCAAAGTAAACAACTGTCGAATCTCGATTGGAATTCTTTCGGCTTCCGCTCCGTCTATCCGTCGTCTCAGACTCACCTGAGTCTTGAAGTCGTCTGCATCTGCCTCTGGTGCAATGTCAACCATCCAGCTCCATAGGAGGGACAGACCGTGGTACTCTATGAACAGCCTTAGGCAGGCGACCTCCTTCGTATCCTAAAATTAAAATATTTTAATTAATTAATTAATTAATTAATTATGTCCTCAAATGGAGATGTTGGAAGAAATGATTAAGAGATTTTATCCCAGTATAAAAATACAAAAGAAAGAAAAACAGATTATATTATTGATGAAAACAATCATTAAAAACAACATCAATAACTGGGAGAACAATTGATATCATTTTTACTCCTTCTCAACTCAAATACATCCAAACCAAAAGCAACTGTTGATAACAAAATCAATCGTCATGCCAACAGATGCCAACAGACTTGCACATCACCACTGCACACACACAAAGTTCTCTGGCAGCCACAACGGTTCGAGCAAAGAAAGAAAAATGAATAATAACAAAAACGAAAAGAAAATAGATGGATGAAAGGATAAAAAACACAAATTAATTAAAATTAAAAAAATTTTTTTTTTGTTCTTCCCCAGAAACCTGAAGGACTTTGAGAAGAGACAGTCGATGCTCGAAACTGTCGGCTCGCAGCATCAACCTGTTCAGTTCAAGAACGTGGCTCTTCCTGAGCAGACCTCCCCTGTACACCATCTCCTCTATTTCCGAGTCCAACTGGAAAACAAGCGATGATGATGATGATGATTGTGATGATGATGCCTTCAATGATTGGCTGATGATGATGATGATGCCTTCAATGATTGGCTGATGATTCATCAACAAATTGACGTAGAGGGCAAACAACAGTGCTTTTAAAAATAACTGACTTAATGAACCCCGCCATTGGATTGTAATGTCAACAGTGAGCAAATAGAATGACGAATTGTTAATGACTGATAAGGTAAACGCGATAAGGGATTCACGTGGTCGTTGTTATTGTTTTTGTTGCTGATATGTTTTAATATAAACGGACGTTTTTTTAAATCAAACTGAGCACCGAATGGCAATTAACTAAAAGCTACATTTTTGGTCTTTCTACAAAACTTCAACAGGCCATGTCTGACAATCCATCATAAGAACTTTCAATGTCATTGTCATCATCACCACCACCATCATCATCATCGTCATCATCATCATCTGCACGACACTCACAAACATGTCGCTGAAGAGCTCCGACTTCTTCTTCCTTGACAGTAGCCTCGACTTTCCCCTGCGACTCTTGAGCGGCGTCGACTTGTTGTTGCCGATCGTCCCTCGGCACGTCGCGGCACTGCAGTAGCACTTTATCTGCTCGCTCCTGCGGATGAAGGACGAGGTGGATGATGATGATGATAATGATGATGATGATGATGATGAAGATGACAATGATGATGATGAAAACAATGTTGGTGGTGGTGCTTGTATTATTTTCTTTGTTTGCTTTTACCATTATTTTGTATCGATTGCTATTGAAAATAGAAATTCACGTTGGAGTTCATCCAGTGCAGATTGCAATGCAATGATTGTAGTGATATGAAATTAACTACATTCAGCACATGCTTCAAAGGTTTCAGTCATTAACATATATTTAGTAAACATTATTAACATATTAGCACCATTGCATACCATAACAAAGTCATCATATGTTGTTTATGCATGAGTCGTTGCATGAAATATTTATTTAATTAGATATTAGTTTATAATTAGTTATTATTATTATTACTGACTAAAAGGACGGACACGCTCACTCAGCACTCGCAAGGAGAAAAGAGTGCAGGACGATTAAGAAACAAATTAAAGATAATCAATTATTATTAATTATTATTAACTATTAATTATTCAATTAGTCGAAAATTCCAACCCGTAGCTCTCGAATTGATAATTGAAGGTTATCTCCTCCCCCTTTCTGATCGGCTTCACCGCGAAAAACCCGACCCTGAGTTGTCCGTTGACAGTCCACTGTTAATCGGTAATTTAATTTAATTAAATTAACATATTATGCATAATTAATTAATTAATAATACTTAATTATGTCCTAATAAGGAGAAAAAGCAACAAAGACTGGCACAATGCCACCAATCCCAATCACAACCACCACCACCGCCATCATCACCAATGTCACTAACATCATCAGCATCATCATCATCAATGTCACTAACATCATCACCATCATCACTCACCTTCTGGGTCTCCGCATTAGGGTCGCAGCAGTGATTGATGAACCTGGAAACGTTGCCCTTCCTGGTGGCGTCGATGACCTCCTCCCCGTTGAGTGCCATGAAGTAGTGGTGGATGACCTTCTCCCGGTCGTACCTCCGCGTCCTCGACTTGAACTCCTTGTAGTCCAGGACTTCCCCGACGTACTCCATGACGAAGGCACCTCTGTAGCAAGAGCGAGTTGTGAGCTCATGCCATGACTATGATGGCGATGGTGATGAAGTGGTAAAGATGATGATGGCTGTTATTCTTAATAATAATGATGATATAACTAACACTACTACTATTACTACTAATAGTAATAATAATAATATTATTACTAACACCACTACTATTACTACTACTAATAGTAATAATAATAATAATAATAATAATAATAATAGTTAATTTAAATGACATTTTTGAAAGAGGAATAGTGGCATGCATTTAGCCTTACAGAACATCTTGTTGACTTATCTAATCATCGCGCTGACAGATGATAGAAAGTATCACCATCATGACTTTGTTAACATTTTGATGATGACTGCCGTTGGACCTGATTTTCCATTCAAATTCTATGAATATTCAGAAGGCAGGAATAAAGGATGAATTAATCATTTTTTGGTCCAATTCGGGTGCAGCCTAGCAATAATTGTCGTTCAAATTACATTAACTTAATGTTACTGCTTTTATTCTCCTAATTACTATTTTTGTTATTTTTATTGTTGTTGTTGTTGTTATTGTTGTTGCTATGCAATTATTGTTATCAACAGCTCAGCTTCAGAGGTGTGATGAGAGCCACTGTAAATAATGGCTGCAATTTTGCCTGCAAAACACGTTGTCAAAAAAAAAATCAATCGAGAGTCAATTGGCTCCAAAGGACCATAATTTTGTTCTTTAAATAATAATAATGACAGTCATCATCATCATCATCATCATCGTTTCTGAATATCTCTGAACCTTCTTATTATGTATTCATTTGTATCGACCAATCATTGATCAACGAAGCTACAACAAAAGAGTTGTATGTAGATTCATCCATTTATTGTCCCTCCATTCATTCATTATCCGTCCTTCTACCTATCAGTCTATCCCAGCCGTAAGCAGTCATCATATTCCAATTTTTCAGGGCTTTGATTACGATCATGATGATGATGATGATGAACAGGTCTGATAAAGATAATTAAAAGACAATGTCCATATTAAATTCAAAAAGAAAACATTTACATCAAGGGAATTATTTGAAAGTTCCAGCTTGTTATCATTCTGCAGAATGTTAAGCATCTCAACTGGCAGAAGGCGAAACTTGGTTTTCAGAGAAATGCTCAAGAATTTGCTGGCAGAACATTTGCTGTTGTTGTTTTTATTGTTGTCGTCAGAATAAAAGCCATTTGTTTTGGTTTTGGCTCAGAAAGGAATGGTATAGGGAGCTGTAGGAATTCTCTGTGGCCATTTTAGAACATTTTTTGGAATGGTGAATCAAAGGAAAATTAATCGATAATAACTGAATTAATGAGAAAAGCAATAAAGCAAGGAGTAATGGCAACGTGTGATCGTGGAGATGCTTAAAATTTATACCGAGTTAGTATAAACATCCCTGAAGGATTCCGACACAAACAAACTTTCAAATGTCACGGTTAAGAGCCAGATGGACTCATGGACAGAAAGGGCCAAATAGGGCTGTCTTCAGAAATGGTAATTCCAAACAGGTCAACACTGTCATTGGCAAGACTCTCAATTTACATTCTGATTCCAAATGAAGTTCATTCCTGAAAGCCATTTGAAGCTTGATGAGAGAGAGATTGAGAACCACAAACACTGAAACGTCCATTGTCGATAATGCCTCATGAATATTCATGTAAGTCATTGTAAGAGGCACGCGGCATTGGGCCTATTCTTTCGATGCGCACTTGTATTACATTGTTGCTGTTCACTTTTTCAATGATTTTTTCCCCCTTGTTTCTTAGAGTTTTCCAAAATAATTGTTTGCAAACTCTGCACGTCTCAACGACAGAAAATAAACGAATGAGGAAAACACTGATTGATTTTGTACATTAATTATTTGTGAATGTAATGTTTGTAATTTTGTTGGTGTCACAGTTAAATTTAAGTAATTAAACTCTACAATTAAATTTAATTATTATAAATTATTATTATCTTAATTTCGAATTTAAACTTTACAGTTGGTTCTTAGTAATGAAAATATTAAAAACATACTCAGGGATGTCTTGGTCTGCCTGAAGACCCCAGCCTTTCCACTGCGTCTTGAAACACTTTGTGACTGCATACCTTTTCTGGAAAAATATTCCATTAACCCACTTAAATTTTATTATTACATTACATTTCTATTATTTTAATATATTTAATTAGTATATTATATTTAATTAATTATTATATTACATTTAGTTATTATATTTTTATTGTTATATTAAAATTTGTCATTCTCAATTGAAAATTTGCACATTTGAACAGAAATACAAACAAAGATAAGTACATTGTAATTATAATAATAATTGGGCTTATCACCCACAAAATGGGGAAAGGAATGGTGTGGGATGTAGACAATTAAGCAATCAAAACGAACAACGAACCTCTGCAAACTGCCGATTGGTGCAAAGGTCACCGCAAGGACATCTGGAACTGCTGCAACATCAAATGGAATGACGTTGAACTAATTGAGTAATAATTCAACCACAGCTAATCTGTCATGATTTTGTTATCTTTGAGGACAATATCTTGTTTAACAAAAACATCATAACTAATTAATTAACTACATTAACTATAAGCAATGATAATAATAATAATAATAATTATTATTATTATTATTATAAATCAAAGGACATTCAACCCTATCCTCTGTAGTCATGGAAACAAAACCAACCACTCGATCATAAGCATCCTGTTGAGGCAGTCCTCCCCGCAGGCCACCACCCCGTTCCTGAGGTCTTCGGCAGAGGGTGCCACGCAGTCGCAAACCATTCTCCTCGATTCCTTCTTCTGCTTCTTGAGATCCCTGTCCCAGGAAAGCATGAAAGCAATTCGCCGATGAAAATATTGCGACCGACATATTAACAGCTCATTAACTTATATTGACATGTTTGATAAATAAATAAATGCCAGAATTCTCATCACAATTGCATGACTGTCACATAGCTGTAGTTGTAATGCTTTGAAAATATTATAAATAAAACTTACAACATACTTAAATTTAGGAGAATCACAATAAAACATGATATACACAAAAATAATTAAATCCCTCTCTTTTAAAAAAAACCACACTAAAACCTGTCAGACAAGTAGATGTTTTCAGTGATGGGAATAAAAGGGGTAGGTCCATCATCGTCATCATCATCATCATCATCTTCAGTTGGATTTGACTCTTTCTTCTGACTCTCTGAGTTGTCGGACTCCTCCATCGTCCCCGTGGAGTGGCGGAGAATGTCGTCCGAGAGCGCGACCGGAGAGTCGGCAGTTTCCGGATCCGCGTTCGTTTGGGAACAAGGGCGGGATTCGTCGGACGGGTTTTCCCGGGATACGACGGACACCCTGTCCGTCTCGAGTTCACTGTTTCTCCACCACCTCGATTTCACCTTCTCCGGCTTTAGAGAAACGTTTTGACCACCTGCAGCGTCCGAGATCTGAGTCCCCTTGACGGAGATCGGCGGCGAGGGAGAAGTGGCGTGACATTCGGACGGAGTGCTCGAAGTTTTTGCACTCGAAGGGTGGTACTCGCAGTTTGGCCTGTCTGCAATTTCCGAGGCAACGGGGACGACTCTTTTTTCCTCCTTGCTTCTCAGTCGACTGCTCCTCCTCCTTTCTCCCACCTTGTCGTGATTCGGAGATTCCTCTCCGACGGAGCTGGATTTGAGATCCTTGCATCTTATTTCATCTGAAACATTGGAAAAGAGAGCCTGCCACAAGCAGTTGTTCTTGATCTCTCTTGGGATTGGAAAAGATGGAATTGAACATTCTCCGCTCAACTCCTCGATGTTAGGCAGTGCAGTGTCAGCTGCAGATGACAAACATTCAACTTCTGCATTTGAAGATTCTGGCTGTTGACCAATGTTTTCTCTGGCTTGAGCTAAATTTTCATTTTTAGTAACAAATTCTTCTGGAGATGGAAGAGATTGTAGGACGTCTTGTTCCACAACTTGGCACATCTGTTGAGTTTTATTCCCACCTGACAAAAGCTCAGCTTTCTGTACGACCTTAATAGTCTCGTCCATGTTGGTATCAATTTGGTTGTGTTGTTCCTGAATGACAGACTGCATGCCAGAAAGGATTTCATCAGGGGTTTTGTCAGCTTTGGCTGCATTGCTGATGGCTTCATGATCAGAAGTGCCTGATTCAAAGATATCTTCTATCACCAAAGAAGCAGTTGCATCATTTTCAGAGCTCATCTTAATATCCGGCAAATCTGAAATCATTTCGTCTTTCTTCTCAGCCTTATCCATCAGCACATCTTCATTTTTTAAATCCTCTCTGACGATCTCCACCAGAGAGCTGGGTCCCCTATTGTCATCAGAGTGGAAAAGTTTGGAAGGAAATTCCTCGAAGACTCTCCTCGGCCTCATTCGTTGGGTATTCGTGGAAACTGAAGAAGATTTCCTCTCCGTTAACAACTGGGTGGGTTTGAACTGATGCCTGTTGACGACAGTGGATATCTTTGAAGGTTCCTCTGGAGAGAAAATATCAACGTCCGAGAGGTTCGGATGCTTCCTCGGTGTCGTGTCACTTTTGACGTCCGTCTTGACGATCGGAGCGGAAGGGGTCTTAGGAGCTCCGGCAGTATTTTGGCAGACAGGATAGAGTAAGTTGCTGTTGTAGCCGGGTTGGCTGGGGAAATGAGTGGGGAACATCAGCGTCGGGGGCGGATAGTTTGGAACCAGCTCCGACTTAAATCTGGACAACGGACTTTTGACATCCGGTAAATTGTCGTTCGAGAACGTTTCGCCGAAGACCATCTTGGGAGCGTTTGACGTGATGACGGGAATGGAATGACCGCAGCTTTCCACTCTCCGAGAACACCCTGCATTGCTTGGAGAGAGAATCTCCTTCAAGCCGATGAGGTTAGATTCCTTTTTGACGGGGGTCCTGACCAGTTTGTTGTACTCTGTGGTAGAACTCGTCCGACCTTGGCTTTTTTCCTGCTTAGAATCGTCATCGTCGCTGTCTTCGCGAAAAATGTCTTGCTTCGTTCCGTGAATCAGTTTTGTTCTCTTGCTGTCCTTC
Organism: Hirudinaria manillensis; assembly: GCA_034509925.1. Taxonomy (NCBI): domain Eukaryota; kingdom Metazoa; phylum Annelida; class Clitellata; order Hirudinida; family Hirudinidae; genus Hirudinaria; species Hirudinaria manillensis. Next base: position 9,872,403 of record CM067530.1, on the reverse strand, counting down.
ATGGAGAAGACTATTTTGTTGCTACTTTGTTTGTCCCGACCAGCAGTATTAGAGGAGGAGCTATTGGATTTCTCAAATGAGTGAGGCTTTTTGGAATGGTATCCTGGGACCTGAACTGAACTGATTTTGCTATTTTCACTTCTATGGCCTCTGTCGCGGTCCTTGCCAGAGATCTCTTTGTCTGACTCAGCCAAATCAATGACTTGATGGTCATTCCTTCTTACATGTTCAGTCTTTTTACCTGTTAGATTCGAGGCTGAGCTGCTTTCTTTCTTGGAATTTCTCGGTGGAATTGGCAACGAATCTGGCAAAGGGATGTCATCCAAAGATCCACAGAACACTTCTGCCGCATTATTGGAAGACTTGTCATTGTGCTTTTTTGATGATGAATGCACTCTTTTATCAGATGCAGCAAGTCCTGGAGTCCTGGACTTGGCATTCGAATTTACAGAATCCTTGCCATGTTCTCTCTTACTGCTCCCGGAGCGTCCATCACGTCTTCGACTAGTACCGACACTGTTAGAACTCGAAGAGGAGGAAGACGACGACGATGATGAGGACGACGATGACGAGGAGGAAGAGGAGGACACGTCGTGTTTCTTGTAGTAGTCATCTCTCTTGCTGCCACTTCTTCTCCGTGACTCTTTTCTCCTGCTATCTCGACGTGAGCGTGATCGACGACTCCGTGATTCGTGACACCTGCGAGACCTAGATCTTGATCTCCGTCTGGACCTCCTCGACTTCGATCTCCTCCTTGTTCTATCAGAAGAGGAGGAGGAGGAAGAAGAAGAGGAGGAAGAACTCAATCTTTTCCTATTGGAGGATTCATGACGAGACTTAGAACCATGCTTTCCCCTGTCAGATCTAGTGCTGGTGCTTTTGCTAACATCTCGTCTGCTTCTTCTGTGTCTAGAATCTCTGGAACCATCACGTCTTGAAGACTTGTCTTTCGAAGTTCCAACATTCTTCTCCTTATCCTTGCTGGATGACTTGTGCACATCTCTACTTCTTGACTTCTCATCCTTTTCCCGTCTGTGCCTTTCACTGTGCTCCTCTGAGATTCTCTTCTTTGAATGACTGGGAGGGGACTGCTCTGAAGATTCTACCAAGTTGTAGTAAATGATCTTCTCGTCTTCTTTCTTTTTACGTATTTGCTCTGAAAGTTTACCATCAGAAAGCATTTCGTCCAAGATACAAACTTCGGTCTTGCTCGATCTGGATCTGCTGTCGGATTTTGACCTCTTTCGCGATGATTCCTTGTGCCGAGAATCCCTTGAATGAGAATCTTTCCTTGTTCCAGACTTATCATCCTCGCCACCACGACTACCATACTTGCTCCTGCCAGATCTGGTTGTGTCCTCGTGCTTAGAATGCCTATTATCAGCCTCACTTTGTTTGTGGTCCTTATGTGAGGGTAATCTCTCTGAGGATCCCTTTGACTTGCAATTTTCTTTAGCATTCTCTGATTCAGTATGGCTTTTCTTAGAATGACTTCCAGAAGGCGATGTAGATTCTTTTTTTGCACTCGCATTTCGCTTTGAACCGAGGTCAAAAGATGATTTGGAGTTGTCTGAATTTTTGATGTCCTTCTTCAACACTGTGCTCTCATTTTTATACAATTTGTTTTCAGTGCTTTGTGCATGACGATGCTTTGAGCAATTCTGTACATCATTGGCAAAGCCATCATCTTCTGAATCACTATCATACTGCACCAGTTTCTTGCCAGCAGATGTCATTGAAGATGTTTGAAGAATAAGTGCTTTAGGAGGTGTGTCTAGTGCTTTTCTTGGTGGTACCTTGAACTTTATGCTAACTTTTGGAGAAGCACTGCCTTTACAGACTTCTGAAGCTCCTACAAAAAATTGGCATTGCTTATTGTTATATTCATTAATAGATAAATCCATGGTTAATTGGTTTAATTTAGCCGTGTCAATTCTGTAGTGCGATCGCTTACGTCTATATATGTAATCAGAAAACAGTTCCTCCGGCGAATCAACAAGATTCATTCGGTCCGGCTTGGTTTCTACAAAAAATTCTCAAGAGTGAAATTTATTACCAGTTTTTTTCGGCGAATCCATGCTTGCTGTCACAAATATTTGCAAAAATAGTGTAGATCCAAGTGAAATTTAACGAAATTTGCTTTGAGTGTTATCCTTATGCAACAACTACAAACATGATTTGTAAACAAATCAAATTAAGCAATCGCAACATTTGAGAAAAGGTCTCGTAAAATACATGCCCAAAACTTTTAAATAAGATAAACAAACAGCATTAAAACATTTGCGCATGTCCGCAAATTGATCAAAATAAATATGGCGAATATTGTGAATTAAATAATTCACCTGCGAAACAATAAAATAATTTTGTGTAAGCTAGTTATTTAAAATAAAAACAAACAAAAATAATTTTATTCTGAATTTTTTTCTAAATTTCAATTACCGATTAAATAGCTAAATCACAGAATGATTGGTCGATCTAGCAGCCATTTCTTAGAAGGGCGCGTCGATAATTCGTGTATTTCCCTTGATGTGGACCCCTCAACCCCAGCCTCAAAGCCAAGTATACGACAAAATTATTAAATTAATTTTGAAAAACGCTTTTCGAATATTTTTTAAAAATAAATCTCAGTATTCTAATAATATTACAGAAATATAATGCATCACGATAACTGGAAAAGTTTCATCTTTTGCGATTCAAATGCAAATGACAATTATTGCCCAGAGAAATTTTGGTACTGTACGCCTGCAGGCCTCTTATTTTGTTTTAATAATTGGGAGCAAATGTTATTAAGTATTTCAGCCACTTCTTCAGAGCCTTGTGACTGCAAAGGCAAAGAAAATATTTTGTTCCTCCAAAATTCTCCAAATTCTTTGACTTCTTTTAAAGTCACCTCAGTATCCGTAGAATCCAACCGTTAAAACTCAATAGGAAAATAAATATTCTGAGGGAAATTAATTTTGAAGAAAAGATCTGATGATTTATTATAATGTCATGAAAAATTGGCATATAACTGGTTTGATTGCAGCACAATTATTCAGAATCTCTCTGGCAATTATAAGACTAATCTAGGAGAATTTCTATTTTTAGTATAAGTTTCTATATGCCAAAAGGATACTTGCATCCTGCAATAAATTTGCACAATCCACTTTCTTCTAGGACAACTTTCTTTGTGACATCAATGAAGCTTGATTTATCAGTAAACGAGAAAACAAATATGATTCCATCAAGATTCTCTCTGCATAACTAAAAGGTTTAAATGTTTGCTTGATGCTAATAATATGCCACTTCTACAAAGTCAAACCAATTTATCTCATCATTTAACTCATCAAAACTTACACTATTCAAATGGCTGTATCTCACCAAAGCATTGTCACCAACATCCCACAAATTGAGTTTGAAAATTTTAACCATTCCGCTGTTTATAATTTTGATGGGCCAGTTTATGGTTGAAATCTCAATACCTGTAAAGTGTTCTAATTTGTACCAAATATGAATTCAACAAAAAACTAAACAGACCAGGTGTTTCATAATAATTTGACTGAACTGGACAGTTAAGAAGCTTCAACACAAGAGAAGATTTGCCAACTCTACTTTTTCCATACAACAAAAGTTTATATTCTAAAATGTCGTAGTTGGTATTTTGGATAGCCAATGGTTTATCCAGAATTCCTGATGAATTGAGAGATATTTCATTTAGAAATAAGAAAAAAACATAATTTCAGTGAATAAACAGATTACCAAACGGTTGTCTGAGAGATGATATTAAATCTTTCCCTTGTGATGTGAGATGCCATGATAAATCGACATTGTCACTTTCCGACATGACCCATAAGTCGCTTATGTTTATCAACAAAATCTGGTATCGATTGACAACCATTTTGGAGATGGGAGCTCAAGAAATTTGAACTTACAATTTGAATTATAGAAAACATTTATTACCTTTTAAGTCAAATTTAAAAGAAAATTTGTAAATATTTCTGCATCTAAAATATGTCACCGGAAAATAGACATTCAATTATTCAGTTTAATTGTAATTTTAGAGTTATTTAAGGAGACTAGAAAGTAGTAATAAACCACTCCTGCCCCGTTGGCAACGACTTTACTTATACAACAAAATTAAAAAAAAAACCTTTTCAAATTTCTTTGTGAGCGAAATTTATCTCGACTCATAAATTAGTTCAAAAATTGTATTCGTTAAGAGTATTCGTTCTGGGGCCGTCCATAAAGCATGTCAAGCTTTTTAGACCATAAAAAAACAAAATCCAAATATGCTTTGAAATCAAATTTTAATCCAAATTTTTCAAATCGCATCTAAATTTACTGGAAATATCGAGAAAAATTCACTTTGTCAACGTTTGAAAAGAAATTAAACTCGAATCAACAGGAAACTTGAATTCGCTCGTCCTTATTAAAAGAAAATCAAACTTAATCGAAAAATCCAAAAAATCACAAATCAAAGTTTCTTTAGGTCATTTCTTTTATGGTGGTCTAAGTATATTTGCCATGAATTCCTTTCTCGACATTTGCCCATTCGAATTACCAGATTCTGCATTTATTTTCCGGATTCATTGGTGAATTCTTTGGGCAGTTGAAGGTCTCTGCAAATTCTGGGAGACTCATCACAGCTCCGTTAACTCTGGAATAAATAGAAGTACAAATCATTTTTCATTGCGAGTGTGTTCCATCATTTCGACACTATTTTTGTTGAAATACCTGAATTCACCAGGAGCATGTTCGTCTGATTTAAGGCTAAACGATTCAACTTCGGGGCTGCATTTCATGCAATTTGTCTAGAAATAAAAATTAATTGATGACATAACAACGAAATTTAAACTAATCCAAAATGGATTCATACGCTTGCGTAATAAATGAAAAACATTTGTTCAGAAGAGTATTCAAATCCGGGAAGCCGAGGTTCGTTTCCATACTTTTTAACCCAACTTTTGTAGGCCTTTATTTTAAAATAAAATATTTCAAATTATTAATTTATTGGGCAACAGCCTTGAAAATAACTTCAACTGACCATAAATGATTCTCTCACTCCTCCGACATCTGCGATATTTTCTCCTAAAGTGAAATAACCGTCTACCTAAATGATGCAACAAAATTATTTAAAAAATGTGTTTCCCTTTTGTTCTTGGTGATCACGTAAGCCAAATATTGAATACTTTACTGGGCGAAATTACTAGAAGGATAATGAAAATGATAATGTCAGTGTTATAGGCAACAACAATAATGATGATACTAGCCATATTTCGACATATACTGCCAAAAAACTAACTGTCATAAAATAGCAACATAAAACAAAATCACATTACTGCTACTACTACCACCACCACCACCATTAATAATAATAATAATAAAAAAAAAAAAAAAAATAATAATAATAATTGTAAAATAGAACGGTTTAAGTTTCTCAGTGATTGATTCACTAAACTCACGCTTTCATTAATTGCCTTGACCACGAATCCATTGTAAAGGTCGATAAAACAAGTGCTTAAATTGTCGAATTTATTAGAGTCTTTGGGATTCCACCAAGGGATACGATTCCCATCTTTGTTGTACAACCTCCCTGAACAGTTCAAAATCTTAGTTTTAGAAGAACAACGTATAACAATTCTTTCTTGATGAGCAAAATCCATTTTACAAATCATAAGTATAAACGTAGGCTTACTAACCAGTGTCGTCAAAACCATGTGTAATTTCATGACCAATGATGAAACCAATGCCTCCAAAGTTTAGGTACCTTTGGTGCAAGTGTGAAAAATCAGCGAGCATCGTAAAAGAAATTGTCTATTTAATTTAAATTAAACATTATCCGATTTTATAAAATGTTTTTTTTAAATTTAACATAAAAAAAAACAAAGTCCCGTTCTCAATTTTTTTTATTATTATCAGACTTACATAAGCGCGTTCTCATTGAAGTACGGGGGCTGTAATATCCCGGCGGGAAATTCTGAATGATAAAGATAAAAATGCATATTTAAATAACTCAAATAATAATAAAAATAATAGTAATAATAATAATAATAATAATAATAATAATAATAATAATAATAATAATAATAATAATAATAATAATAATAATAATAATAATAATAATAATAATAATAATAATAATAATAATAATAATAATAATAATAATAATAATAATAATAATAATAATAATAATAATAATAATATAATAATAATATAATGATAATAATAATAATAATTATTATTAATAATAACAATAATAATAATAATAATAATAATAATAATAATAATAATAATAATAATAATGATAATAATAATAATAATAACAATAATAATAACAATAATAATGATAATAATAATGATAATAATAATAATAACAACAATAATAATAATAATGATAATAACAATAATAATGATAATAATAATAATAATAATAATAATAATAACAACACAGTGATAACTCAAACATTCACCAATTGCATTCATGTTGGGAATATATCGGGCGTTGGCTTCTGCGACTTTATCTAAAAAGCTTCAAAGATGATTGAATATTATTAAATCGGAGATGAAAATAATTACAGAAGATTAAGATAAAGTTCAAAGTTCAAAGTTTTATACAAGGTTTAAAGGTCAAAATTAATTTCATACTCCATGCAAACTGGCATTATAATGGAATTCAAATATCGAAATATTATATTTTTTTAGCAAACCCACTAATTAAAATCGTAATTTAAATTATTAATATTTAATAATTAATTAATTCATTAGTAATTAATTAATTTTAAACATATTATTGAAATTGATAATGACAAACAACCTGTCCCTGTTTAACTTTTTCTTCAATAATTCGTAATTAACTCTCGTGTCACACCTTTTCAAATAAATCCGATTTTTTACGAAAGAATCGACTTCCATCGTGTCCTGAAATATAAATATTTTATTTCCAAATTTTATTTTATTCCTCATTTATTATTTTTTTAATTAAACTATTCTGTGTAGGATTTATTTTTGAATATTTTTGAATATATTTGTTTTTAATCACCTGCAGCAGGGCGTCTTCGTAAAAATCGGGTTTCAGAAATTCATCCGGATAACCAATTTTTATTTTCGTAGCATTTGCCTTTTTAAAAAGAAAGTTAATGTTTTCTTTTAAACAAATTTTAGTGATTATCATTTTAATAATTGAGGTTCCTTGGAATTCAAATTCTATTTTGAATCTATTAATTTAATAGCTTTGTCCAACTTTTTAAAATGAATTTATCGCAAAAATTATCTTAAATGATAACCTTCTCTAGTGCCATTTCTTTGGTTTCTTTGGACATCCAAACGTTTTCTTTGATCATGATGTTGAATTCATTTTTGAGTCCTTCGACTAAATTCAATATCTGGAAATAATGAAATGAATTTTACAATAATCACTAGCATTATTAACATATAATAAACAGACCAACTATTGATCAAAATATGAAATGAATTTTACAATAATCACTAATAATCATATTATTATACAATAAACAGACCAACTATTGATCAAATAGATCGTTCGTATTTCAAATTTCCACCAACCTCTTGCTTGGACGAAGATTTGAAATGTTCTTTCACGTACAAAGCACCGATAGGTTCCGATAGAAATTTACTTGTAGTCAATAAGCAGGTTTTCCAACGAGGACTTTTTAGGGAAATACCCAAACTCAACTAAAATTAGTAAATAAGAATTTAGAGAGGAATTGGAATACCAATTACATCTGAAGCCATAAGCAAGTTACGTTCCAGATACTCGAGGTATTGTTGCGGTCCTACTCTTACTCTTAACAGAATTTCTACATCACCTACTCCAGGTAAATAATCTCCATCTTCACTAGCTCCGGTATCATCTTCATCTACTTGGAATTAAATCCATCTCTTACGGAGCCATTTTTAAACTTATTACATACATATTTAAATTTTAACACATGTGATATCGATCAAATGAAGAATCTCCGTCATAAAAAAATTTAAGTTTGAAGAGCATATAATTCAAAACATGTCCAAGTTTAAAAGGAGTTAAGCCCAGTTAAGCACTCGTCTCTGTAATTACACCACAAAAATACTGCTAACCTTGGCAAACTGTTCTTGGATATTTTGAAATTGTGGCAGATCCGATATGAAGAATTGTAAGACGTTCCACAGTAAATAGTTAATAATTATTCTGCATAAAAGAAATGAAATATTCCGTTGAAATATAAGCAAGTATTTGATTTAACCATCCATATTCTGAATTTTAAGAATAATTATCGTAGATTGGAATTTAACTAAAAATGCAAACCTAGGAGGAGTATTATCCACAAGCAGAGGAAGTTTCAGGAAATATGTCGGATAGTGTAGCTCCATCAACTGATCAGGTTGGACAATAATTCCAACAATTTCAAAAGCTCCTCTCACATAAACATCGAACTGGATTGCCTGAAGATAACAAATAATTTAATTTATTAATAACTCCGCTAATACTTTATCTGCTATTCAAGACACATAACTTAATTATTTTCAGTAAGCAACTAAAAAACCTTAGACTGGAAGTTCAGGCTGAGGTTCCCTAATGTGGCAAGCCATTTTTTTTCACTTTTCTTTTCCTCAGGACCGAGCAAGATCTATTTTGGAAAGTTTGATTTAATTCAGATAAGTATCTTAAATGTTTAAGTTGTTATTTATGTACTTGTGATAATTCCGTTTGAAATGATAATATCTCTTCAATGTCTCGTGCTCTTCTGTCATTATTGGAAGAATTGGTAAACAAGTTTAATGTCTCGGTCATGAAAGTTCTCAAATAGTTGATTTTAGTTCCATTCAAGCCAGCCATGTAGTCTTCTTTATCATATTGCACCGATGGCTGCAATAACTGTAGAAAAAGTTCTAATTTTAGTAATATTATTTCGAATAATTTCAACATTGTTAATGTTACTATTGCAGCAGTTATATTACTGTACACATGACACAATTAAATAAATAAATAGTAATATAGACATCAGACTTACCACCGGGAGTTGAAGAGATGAATTCTTTTCTTCAACAAAGACGCTCATGCTGAATAATTCCGAAAAGCCCAAATGATTGAGTTTAATAAGAACTGCAGTTAAGTTTGCACTGCTCTCATCCCAATTGTCTGATATCATTGGCCATCCTCCAAGCTGTTGGAGTAGTTCAAGGATTGGTGCTGCGCCTTTTTTCTCAATAGCATCTTTAAATTCAAAATAAAAAAAAAGTTAATAAAGCTATCTAATAGACTTTTGAAAATGTGAACTTACCAGTGTTCATGCAGGATTTATAGAAGGTTTTTGTGACGCTCTCATACATAGGGGGATTGTTTCCAATTGGACTTTCCAGAATATCTTTTAACATTTTGGGAGTATTAATAAATTCACTGAATAAATTTAATAAGAATTTAATAACTTAATAAGAATATTTATTAGATTGAGTTGATAATTTAAATTCATTCTTCGCATTAAATGGTAATTGTTAATTTGTAATTTAAATCAAAACGTAAAATTTGCTATAAATTGTCGGCGAATATCTACCTTTAACTTGAATTTCGACCTCCTCCTGAAGATTTTCCATAGCAGATATTCTCAATTTACCTTCAGGAATTGGAACATTTCTCAAGAAGTTTCCGCACGCGAATCTGTAAAAGTCTTGGCATGGATCCACCTCCAAATCCATGTATTCCAACAGGGTAGCCGCTAAAAATAAAAGCCGTAATTTAGCCAAATTTTGCCTAACGCAAATATAAGTGTAATTATAGTTTGCGAGAATTTTTAATTATTTTAATTTTATTGTGACAAATTATCTCACCTGTGCTATTACACACCTGAGTGTAACAAATTCCTTCATTGTCTGCAAAATAAATTAAGACAGTTAATCAGTTAATAAAAAAGTTAATTTGTAATAAACATAAATATTTAAACTCCAAACAACGAGGAGATAATTTCAGCCCAAAGAATAGAAACATTATTCCACGATAAGTTACATTTATTTTTAATATTTGGAATTAATTATACAATAACTAGTAAATTTATACAACCTCCAAAAGACTGTTGAACTAAAATAATGCAGAGCACTAGAAATCTCATGATTGTTTTAGTCATTTTGAGCTTCGATGATCACACCGATCAAACCGAGTAGGAAATTCTGGAACAGTTGGCTTTTTGGTCCAAAGTAGATTTTACGACTTTCTCCTTATAAGACGTAAAGTATAAGTTTAACAAATTTATTTATTATTAATTTAGTTCAATAAAATAAAAAATTTAATTTATTTGTAATATTTATTTATTAGTAAATATTAAACTAATAGATACTTACCGTCAAAAGCACTCTTCATCTGTCTTTGGAACCCGGGACACTCAAATCAGTCCCCGTTTTAAATACATTTCCGCCGCCACCACCTATACTACGCGCTGAGCCTGAAACACTAACCTTATTTTCACAGTCTCGTATCGACGTACTTGATGTTCCTGTTAAGCCTATGGCACTCGCCAGGTTAAAGGGATGATGAGGCATATTGATTGTTGTGGAGGTGGTAACAAGTTGTTTCTTCAACACAGACGTTCAGTCATATTGCATTTTTTGTTTTATCGACTGCAGCGAGGAGTATCGCCTGGGAAGTGTAGAGGACAGAAACAAGTAGGTAGAACAACTTGAACGTTTTTTATTGATTGCAGAGGGGAGTGACGATCGTCTACGATGCTCAGAGGCCGGAAACAAGGTGGCTTGAAACTCTGAAAAGCCTGAGAGATAAATCTTACCCGTCAGACCGAACTTCGCCTTTTTACCGGTTTTTTTGTTAAACTATTTGCGAAGTTATTTGATAATTCAAATATAATTTATCACATCTACCTCAAATGATTTGATGTGAGTTATTAAGAACAATTTTAAATCTTGAAACCATAAGAGTATCAAGTAACTTTGAATCAAGGCAAACTTTCTCTCACTAAGGTGATTTCGTAGTCCTGCAAATGTTTACAGTCTTAGAGTGCAAAACGCGAGCAAATTGCACATGCTATGTATTATTATTATTATTATTATTATTATTACATAAGGAACGGCTATTGTGTTTAAGCTTGCGAAAGTTTGTTTTCTAAGCGCGGGTTTCAGACGCCATGAAACCAATTTTACGACGATGGAAAGCATTTTGTAAAACAGTCGCATGACACCAGCACGGTCGCGCCAGAAAGATATTATTTCTCCGATTCTGTTTGTACCAGAGCACCTTATTTTGATTAATAAGAGCGAATTAAAATTCATTTCCGTTGTGAAAGTTCCACAGGGGTATAGAATCGTCGCCTGAGTTCGGGTAAATGTGATATTTAAAGATTGAATTCTTTATTCTGTTTAATTTTTTTTTCCACAGGAAGGTGGTTTTCCAGTTTCCTCTTGCCTGTGTGCTGCTATTGAAACTGACGTTTCAAAATTAGTACGAAATACTTTTAGGTCTTCTTCCAAATTAATAAAATGACCTAAACGAATATTTATAAGGACCGGGTTTCGAGAGAAAAAAAAATGATTTTTAAATTTTTATTTAACTGACCAAATTGAAGGCTAATCCAATAATTACTTTGCACAAATTCGCACGACGATCTTCAAAGGCAAAGGCGAAAATAGAATGCAACTGGTAACATTGTGCCTATGCAAAGTAACGAAAGTAGGCGATCTCTTAATTAAAAGGTTTATTTTGAGCTAGAAATGTTTTGATGGAACAAATGCTGGAGTTTTCTTCCAGTTTTTATGAATTTATTCAAATCAAATAAAAAAAAAAACTAAATAATTTCCAACGAAGTAGGTGAGGGGTTACAGATTTCCAGTGTTTGATGACTCGATTATTGGAAAAGTGACGCCTTTGGCTGGGATGCATTTATTATATTTTGTATTTATTTGTCAGTAAATTCAAATTGGCTGGAACAGGATTTCGAATGGGTATATATGCGAAACACCCCAAAAAAACCCCAAAATATTTTAAAATAAAGAAAAAATTAAGTTGTTCTCATTGTTTTCTGAGTCCATGAATCTTCTTTTGCAAACTCCAAATCGTTTATTTGGTGCAAGGCAAAGTAGCGTTTCTAAATTGTTTTTTTTTTTTTAAGAAAAACGCATTTATCTTAATAAAAATTTATAAAACGACTTGCTGTCGAGGATGGCAAAGGTAAACGAAAAGTTAAACTAAATTTAATTTATTGAAACAAAAATGGATTTGTCATAAAATGAGTCTGAATTTCAGGATAAAATCTATTGAAATTTCAAATGATATTTGCAAAAAATTCGAATCAACAGTTGATGTCTATAATCTTAAGCGCTATTCGCACAGAATTAAATGTAACCGAAAACCCAAAAATCACAAATATATGTTTTTCTAAGTTTTTGTCCAAGCAATTACTTTTGCCATAAATCGTGAGAGAAATTCACTTCACAGCGTTTGCCCATCCGAACTACCAGATTCTGCATTTATTTTCCGGGTTCATTGGTGAATTCTTTGGGCAGTTGAAGGTCTCTGCAAATTCTGTGAGACTCATCACAACTCCGTTAACTCTGGAATAAGATTTGCAATGACAACTTGAAAAATACGAAATCTTGAACATATATAAATACAAATCATGTTGTAGTATTCGACACTCTTCAAATCTCGTCATCGAATTGATATACCTGAATTCACCAGGAGCATGGTTGTCAACTTTAACAGTAAACCATTCACCTTGGAGACTATTTATCATGCAATTCATCTAAAAATAAAGATGAATTGTTTGTATAGAAACAAAATAGAAAATAATCCTAAATGACTCCAAACTTTTCCATATTGAATGAAAAACATTTGTTCAGGAGAATATGCAAATCCGGGAAGCCGAGGTTCGTCTCCATACTTTTTTGTCCAACTTTTGTAGGCCTTTTTTTAAAAATAAATATTTAGAATTCTTGATTTATTGGACCACAGCTTTCAAAGTAACTTCAACTGACCATAAATGATTCTCTCACTCCTCCGACATCAGCGATGTTTTCTGCCAGGGTCAAATAGCCATTTACCTGAATAATGCAAATAAAATTATTTGATAACTTTGCTTCTCTTGCGTTCCTAGTAAAAGTATGAGCTATCCTTAGATCACTTTATTTCTGGCTAGACGTGAATACATGATTAATATGATTAATGGTGATAGTGATAAAAAATAATGATGATATAATAGCGCTAATAACAACAATGGCGATAACAATAGAGACGCTTGAGTTGGACAACGAATGTGGATCGTCACTAAACTCACGTTTTCATTAATTGACTTGACCACGAATCCATGGTAAAGAACGACAAAGCAAAGGCTTAAATCGTCGAATTTATTTAAGTCTTCGGGTTTCCACCACGGGATACGATTTCCATCTTTGTTGTATAACCTTCCTGGATAATTTATGTTTTATTTATAGATGAACATTTCTTGTTAATTATTTCTTATTTGAGAAGCAAAATTCACGCTTTAAAATTTACATCCCCGTTTATAGCTAACCTTTGTCGTCAAAACCATGTGTGATTTCATGTCCAATGACGTAACCAATGCCTCCGAAGTTTAGGTACCTTTATTATAAGCATGAAAATTAGCTGTTTTATAAAATGAATTTCACTTGAAATAAAGAAAACGATGCATTCGATTATATTGCATTTTTCATTATACTAGACTTACATTAGTAATTCCTCGCTAAAGTATGGAGACTGTAATATTGCGGCGGGGAATTCTGGATAATGAAAATAAAAAGTGAAAATTTAATTTAAAATTTATTCATACTGTAGTAGCAGTTAAATGAAAAATTTAAAGTCGAATCCAGTCTTATTCCGTAGAATATAATATTTCAATGTTCACCAATCGCATTCATATTGTAAACGTATTGGGCATTGACTTTTGCAACTGGATTTAAAAATCTGCAAAGATATTTAATTATTATTAAATCTGAAATGGGAACAATTGTAACAAATGAAACATATGAAAAATGTTTAATTTTTTTAAGAACTGTTCAAAATTAGTGCTTCAAGCAAATTGACAATTACAATAAAATTCGAATTTCGAATTTAAAAGTTTAAACTGATTTTAAATCGATAATGTCAATACCAACCTGTCCTTTTTGATCTCCACTTTCAAGTATTCATGATTAGTTCTTTTGTTACACGTTTTCAAATAAATCCAATTTTTTAAGAACGAATCGACTTCCATCGTGTTCTAAATATAAAAAATATATTTAAAATATATAAAAAATATATTTAAAATATATAAAAAATATATTTAAAATATATAAAAAATATATTTAAAATATATTTAAAATATATTTAAAATATATAAAAAATATATTTAAAATATATAAAAAATATATTTAAAATATATAAAAAATATATTTAAAATATATAAAAAATATATTTAAAATATATAAAAATATATTTAAAATATATAAAAAATATATTTAAAATATATAAAAAATATATTTAACATGTTTCCATTCCTAACTAATTTCATTTCATTCACAGCATTTCATTAAATTAATCTATTTCGAGTTTATTTTGTTATAAAAAGTTTTATTCTAATCACCTGCAATAGGACATCCTCGTAATATTCGTTTTTCAGAAATTCATCTGTATAACCGATTTTTTCTTTCATGATATCTACCTTTAAAATGAAAATTCATGTTTTACTAGGCTTTTGATTAAATAGTAAATAACTTTTTGCAATTATGATTCCCTGGAACACAAATCTTTCTTAAGTCTAGTAACCAATTAGATTTGTCCATTTTTTGGATTGAAATCATCGTAAAAAATGTCCGAGAATAATACTTTTTCTAGCGCCAACTTCTTGGTTTCTTGGGCCATCCAAATATTTTCATTGATCATGCTTTTGAATGCCTTTTTGAGTTCTTCAATTAAATTTAACACCTGAAACAAATTAAAGCCTGTTTATAACGTGAAATCGAAACATTAATAAATAACGCATAACTATTCGCATTTCGAATTTCCACCAACCTTTTCTTTGGCCGATACCTTGAAATGTTCTTTTACATATAAGGCACCGACGGGTCCCGATAAAATATCATTGACAGTCATGACACACATTTGCCATCTTGGTGCTTCCCCAGAAAGGCCGGACGTCGACTACAATTAGAAAATGAAAATCTGAAGAATTTTCCAATTCCTCAACTTCAACTATATCTGAGATAAATTGATGAGAAAGACACTCATATAGGCTGGAATCATTTTAATAAAGCAAGACATTCAAGTTTTCAACCGTTGCTCAGTCATAAACGCTCTAAGATTAAAGCGAGCTCAATTCAATAACCACAAGAATTCCGCATACCTTCTCAAATTGCTTTCTCGTATTTTGAAGTGATATTGGCAGAGCTCCCATGAAAAAATGGAAGACGTTCCATAGCAAATAGTTAATGATTATTCTGCATAATAATAAGATATTATGCTGAACAATTTTCGATTTTTAGTTTGACCATCCATGCATTGAATTTTAACAATTGTTGTAAGCAAAACTTTTGATCAAGATACGAACTTAGGAGGAGTATTTTCTATAAGCAGAGGCACCTTCAAAAAGTATGACGGAAAGTATAACTCCATTAACTGGTCCGGTTGGATATTTACTCCAGTATTTTCGAAAGCCCCTCTTACATAAGCATCGAACTGAATTCCCTGCAGAGAACAAATAATTTAATTTAATAATAACTTCACCAAAATTTTAAATGCAATTCAGGATATTTAGGTTATTTATTTTCAGTCGATGAACCTTATTGAAGCTACGGCTGAGTGTCCCCAACGTGGAAAGTATTTTTTTTTCGACTTTCATTTCCATAGGGCTAACCAAGATCTATGTGGAAATTTTGGGTTAATACAGATTGTATCTTCAGTTTAAATTTTAAGTTTACGTACGTTTGATAATTCTGTTTCAAATGATAGCATCTCTTCAATGTCCCGTGCTCTTTTGTCATTATTGGGAGTATTGGTCAGAAGGTTTAATACAGCAATCATGTAAGTTCTCAAATAGTTGACTTTAGTTCCATTCAAGCCATCCATATAATCATCTTTTTGAAATGTGGTCTCTGGTTGAAAAATCTTTTTAAAAAAATTAATATTATTTTATTAACATTATAAATAAAATGCAAATAATGACATTACTAAAATTTTAATGCTAAATGAATTGAAAAAATGTCACCGAAATAAAAAAAAAGAATAATAAAATTGGCATCATACTGACAGTTGGTAGTTGAAGCGATGAATTCGTTTCTTCAACAAAAACATTCATGTCGAATAATTCCGGAAATCCCAAATTATTGAGTTTAATAAGAACTGAAGTTAAGTTTGCACTGCTCTCATCCCAATTGTCTGATATGATTGGCCATCCTCCAAGCTGTTGGAATAGTTCAAGGATTGGTGCTGCGCCTTTTTTCTCAATGGCATCTTTAAATTCAAAATCAAAGGTTCAGTAAGGTTAAGTAATGACAACTAATGACAAGAAGGACAGTACAACAAAGACAACTGACAACGCGAACTTACCAGTATTTAAGCAAGATTTATAAAATGTTTTTGTGACGCTTTCAAACATAGGAGGATCGTTTCCAATGGGACTTTCCAGAACATCTTTTAACATTTTGCAAGATTAATAATAGCTTACAAATTTAAAGCATTTCTCAAAATTTTAAAATCATTCGTCGCATAAGGTAATTGGTAACAAAAAATGTTTAAAATATTAAATATGCAACCTTTGAGTTTAATTTCGAGTTCCTCTTGAAGATTATCCAGCGTTGATATTCTCATTTTATGTCCGGGAAGTACAAAATTTCTCAAGAACTTTCCACAAGTGAATCTGTAAAAGTCTTGGCACGGATCTACTTCTAGATCCACGTATTCCAACAGGTTAGCCGCTAAAAATAAAAAAAGCAGCTTTAACGATATTTTGCTTGATAACTGTTATTGGGACCAATAAAGTAATTTTAATTAACCACCGTTTGAAGATGTATTTTTTTTTAAACATTTTATCTCACCTGAGTTGTTACACGACTGGCTGTAACATATTCTTTCGTTTTCTTCAGAAAAAACTTGGACTATAATTAAGTCAATAAAAATATTAATTTATAATAAAACTGAAAATGGATGAATATCTTTTAAGCGGGTATTTGTTCCGCTACAATTTTGAGATAGAAAATGATTTGGATAAAACTATAATTGGAAAATAACTGGAAATTCGGACAATATCTTGGAAACAGAACACTTTTATGGTTTTAAAATTTAAACTCAATTGTCTTAAAATTTAAAAGGCCAATGTCAGTCAAATGAATAAAATCAATCAAAATTATTTTAAAAATAATTCGTAATTATATACCACCTAAAAAAGGATGTTGCACTAAAATAATGCAGACTGCCAGAATTCGTGCGATTGTTTTTGACATTTTATTCTCCGATGTCAAAAATGACTGCACGGCGAAGATCCTGAAATTTTTTTATTAATTTAAATAAATTACTATTAAATCAATTAAACCGTTGGTAACGAAACGAATTTTTCAGAGTTTTGTAAAAATATTTCAATAGGAAGCAACCAATTTTATGAATCATTATTTCTCGATACATTTCTCGAGAGTCTTCCCTAAAGATAAATGTGTCAAAATGTTACTAAAGGTATGTCATACCAAATAATTATTATGAAATTTATTATACAACGATACAATGCGAATTTAGCAAAATTTTGCACCAAATCAAAGGAGAAGCAATTTGTTGAAAATGGAATTTTTGTTTTTTCGTTAGAAACAAATCGATAAACAAACTTTGCTAATTGTTTTAAAGTGTTGTAAAAAGGTTTTCATACCAAGCAACTATGTCTTTGAATAATTTCCTTTTTTGTCCAACACTTCTGGAAGACAAATTTGCAATGTATTAACTTCACAAATTTTAACAATTAATTAATTATTTATTTAGTTTAATTAAAGATAATAATTTCTTATTTATTTTTTTTATTATAAAATTAGTAATGAAGACAGAGCACTAACAAGGTCTCTGGAACCCGGGACACTCAAGTCAGTCCCCATTTTAAATACATTTCCGCCACCACCACCGACTCTACACGCTGAGCCTGAAACACTAACCTTATTTTCACAGTCTCGTATCGACCGTACTTGGTGTTCCTGCTGAGCCTGTGGCACTCGCCAAGTTAAAAAGATGATGAGGCATATTGATTGTTATGGAGGTGGTAACAAGTTGCATTTTTTGTTTTATTGACTGCAGCGAGGAAGTGTAGAGGACAAAAACAAGTAGGTATAACAAGTTGCTTGTTATTTACTATTGATTTCATATGAGAGTGACGCTTGCCTAGGATGGGCACAGGCCAGAAACTGTGTAAAACTCTAAACAAACATTAGAGATAAATTCGCTTCGCCTTTTTGTTGGTTTTTTTTTTACTATTTATGATATTATTTTCGAAATATGTCACGAGAAATAAGTATTTATTAGTCTGTTGTCTATGGCGGCATGAAATGGAACGTTGATCCTATCAACAATTCTGATTATCCCTATGAATAACTAGCTGTATTTTTCAACTTGTACTTTCATCAATAATTTAATTAATTGAATATAAGTTATTCGATCGCCATATTTTTAAATGTAAAAAATATTTCATTTAATGGAAACTCTAACCAGGGCAATTTTGGCGCTCAAAGATTTATCATCAGTATCATTTCTTTTTTCAAATTCCATGTTAGTAATTCTGATTTATTGATATAAAATAATGTAAATGTAATTTGAAATAATATAAATTGTGTGGCGAGAAATCAAATGATTTCAAATACTTCTTCAGTGGCAAACGTTTAGACGAAATGCGTTAGGAGGAGTTGAAATCGTGAGATCCTAAGAGATCCACTTGAACTGCGACCATGGCTCTCTTACCATTTTCTCACACTTTTTAGTCATGCAGATGTTTACAGATTCAGAGTGTGACACGTGAGCAAGTACATCAGCTGGTGTTTATCTAAACTTGCAAATCTCTTGTTTTCTAAAAGTTGTTATTGCCAGGTTGCAGATGTCAGGAAAGCAATTTTACGACGATAGAAAGCAGATTAAAAATCAATAAAACTTCTCAATATCGGATGCGTGACCGCTCCAGAATAAATTAACTTATCTTGTCTGAATAGCTTGTTTCAAATACTAAATGCGAATAAATAGATATAATTTCTGTTGTGTCCGCGCGTACTTTAGGTTTCGAACCTTTTTTTCAGGTGAACTTGAATTCTGAGGTTTTCTACTTGCTATGTTCGAACTGTCGTTAAATTGTTTTCTTCAAGTTATTGTCGTGTCCTGATTTATTTTATTAATATTTTAAATTTTAACTTTTGACCCTCCAAGGTGTAATAGATCCGTCACTGGTAAAACTACATTAACATTAACTTCCAAATTTACTCCATTCAATTTGGCATAATTTTTGGCATAATATTTAAAGAACGGCAATGAAAGTAACTTATGTTAAGTTTTCTTTGCGAAAGAAATTTACCTGGACACATAACTTAATAAAAAATTTATAAAAGGTTGTCTGAAAAATTTATTGTCGATGATCTTTTCATAATGTAAAAATACCAGCTTTAGAGTAATTCCATGGTTAAAAGAACAGTCACACTAACTACTCATTTTTAAGATAATTTATTGCAAAAAGTGGTTTTTTAAATAAATTAAGCCAAGAGTTATCATAAACAAAGTTTAACTTGAGGATATAAAATCTGTGACATGCTGAGGTTTCAACTGATATTTGCTAAAATAAATTCGAATCAACAATGAAAAGCTATCACCAAACTTAAACTCGCTATCCCAGAACCAAAAAAAAAATTTAAAACAAAAAAAATCCAAAATGTTTTAAAATCAAAATCAAACTTTCTCCAAGCATCTATTTCCGCTACAAATCGTGAGAGAATTTCCATTCTCAACGTTTGCCCATCCGAACTACCAGATGTGGCATTTATTTTCTGGATTCATTGGCGAATTTCTCGGACAGTTGAAGGTCTGTGCAAATTCTGGGAGACTTTTCAGAACTCCGTTAACTCTGAAAGAAAATTTCTTATGTCAAATTAAAAGTTACAAAACGTTGAACGTAAACGAATGAAATTCTTAAGATAGTTTTCAACGAAAGATCAAACATTGTTCCATACGAGTCTTCAACATTATATTATCTAAGTTGTAATACCTGAATTCACCAGGAGAATGGTTATCAGTTTTAAGGAGAAGCAATTCAATTTCGGGCCTGGATTTCACGCAATTTATCTAAAAAGATAAAGTTGAATTAATGAGATGACAAAACCACTGAACTTAATCCAATGTGGATCCACACTTTTCCAAAGTGTATGAAAAACATTTGTTCGGGAGAATAATCAAATCCTGGAAGTCGAGGATCGCTTCCAAACTTTCTTGTCCAACTTTTGTAGGCCTTTTTTTTTTAAATAAAATATTTCAAAATGTTAATTTAGTGGACATCATCGCTCAAGATAAATTCGACCGACCAACAACGAATCTCTCAATCCTCCGACATCAGCGATATTTTCTCCTAAGGTCAAATAACCATCCACCTGGATAAAGCAACGAATAATTATAAATATTAGTGGTGAAAAAAGTCCTCCGTTTTAAATAAGTCACCCATCACGTTTTTACTAGAATATTAATCATAGTAAAAACTAATCATAGTAATCCTAACAAAGAAACAGAAATAATAATAATAATAATAATAATAAATATTTAGGGTTGCCACTGAATGAGAATAGTCATTAAACTCACGCTTTCATTTATTTCCTTGACCTGGAAGCCGTTATAAAGGTCAACAAAGCAACTGCTTAAATTGCCAAATTTATTTGAGTCTTCAGGTTTCCACCATTCAACAGCATTTCCGTCTTTATTGTATAACCTTCCTGAAAAATGAAATTTTAATTTTTATTTGAACAAGGTTTGACATTTTTTTTAGGTACCAAAATTCGTATTTCAAAATTTATTACCTCAAATATAAAAGACCGACTCACCACTGTCGTCAAAACCGTGTATGATTTCATGTCCAATGACGTAACCAATACCTCCAAAGTTTAGGTACCTTTTTATAAAAAGTTAGCCGATTTTTATGACATAATTTAGTTATTTTTTGTACAAACCTTACTTTATATTAGACCTTTTTAACAGTTTTTACGAATTAATATGCTCTTGTATTAATATATAATTGTATTAATATATAATCTTATTAATTGTATTAATGTATTAATCTTATAATTGTATATTATATTAATATTAATATATGTAGTAATACTTACATTGGTATTTCCTCGTTATAGAACGGAAACTGTAAAATTCCAGCTGGAAATTCTGAAAAATACGAATAATGCGAACATAATGAGAAAAAACGTAAATTTAAATTAATTTAAAATTTATTTATATTAATTGAATATCTAAACAAATAATCTTAACGGGGACAGTATCGCTGAACGATTGAGTAGGCCGATTCGGTACTAAATAGTCATGAAATTGTTATTCAGATCGCTAGGTGGCGCTTAAGAATTGATCATTTCTCAAAATCATTTTATTTTGGTAAATACTGTGAACATTTTCTCTACAAAATTTAAATAAATATATTTAAAGATAGGGATGGAATTTGGTTTAGGGCTAGAGCTATTTAAATAAAAACTGTAAAAAGTATGAAAGAGCGCTTCAGACCCGAAGAGCAAATTCATATGTAAACATATTTTTTAATTGATTAAGCATTCTCCACAGCCCTTCACTAAAATCAAAATACATATAATATCTCATCGTTCACCGATCGCGTTCATGTTGGCCACGTAGTAAGCGTTGATGGTTGCGACTGTCGATAAAAAACTGCAAAAGGTAAATAAATGTTACTAAATCTGAGATGAAAATAATAATAATAATAATATATATATATATAATTTCAATTCAAAGGATTTATCTCTTTCATTTCCGTAGTAATTAATTATATACTATTTGTAAAAATAAAGTCTGAAATTGATGAAGCTAATGTCGTGGTATCATTGATAGTAGCAGTGGTGCTATTATCCAGATATCCATGGTAATATCAACCTGTTCCTGTCAATTTTTTTTATCAAGTATTTGTTATTTTCTCTAGTATTACACTTTCTCAAGTAAATCCAGTTTTCCAAGAGAGAATCGACATCCATCGTATCCTGAAACAAAGATAGTTTATTTCCATTCCTCACTAAAACTGTATTGAATTCTTCTATTTCGGATAATAATTTAGAAAAATAATTCACCTGCATCAGGACATCTTCATGAAAATCTGGCTTCAGGAATTCATCAGGATAACCGATTTTTTCTTTCATGACATTTGTCTTTAAAAAGAAATTCAATGTTTTGCGAGGTTAATAATTAATTGGGGAATAAATTGTTATAATTAGGGCTCTAAATACTTTCTAGATCCCAAACCTTTCTTAAGTCAATCGACGTAATGGTTTTGTCCATTTCATAAAATGCCATCGTAAAAATATTTCAGATAATTACTTTTTCTCGCGCCATATCCTTGGTTTCTTGGGTCATCCAAACATTTTCGTCGATCATGATTTTGAAAGCATCTTTGAGTTCTTTAATTAAATCCAACATCTGCAAAAAAATATTAAGGCATTCGAGTGTAATTTACAGCAATCCAGTGCAATGTTATTAAGTATTTAAGTAAAAATAAGCATTTATTAACATTATCTAATTATTGACCAATTTCTAAATTTTCACCTTTTCTTTGGCCGATGATTTGAAATAATCTTTGACGTATAATGCGCCGACAGGTCCTGCTAGAATATCATTGGTAGTCGAGAAACAGCTTTTCCATCGAGGATTTCCTCCAGATACACCGAAAATCGACTAAAATTAGAAAATGAAATCTAAATGGCGTTCCAAATTCTTAATTTCGATTGCATTTACTTTCACAGCAAAATAGTATCACAGCCGTTTTTGCAGAAACTTGTTTCATAAACTGGCTACTAACATTTATAAAATAAATGCACCCTCTTGTAAGCCTTTCTTTAAATTTAAATATTTTAGTTTCAACATATATGACAAACTGATTAAATATCTCTTGCTTAAAAGGTGTAAGCCTAAATCGTGCCCAATTGAACATTCGTCTAAATCCACCACAAGAATGCTGCTAACCTTGTCATATTGGTCTTTGATATTTTGAAATGACCTTGGCAGAGCTGTGGTGAAAACTTCTAAGACGTTCCACAGCAAATAGTTAATAATTATTCTGAATAAGCACAATAATTCATTCTGTGGGAAACTTTTCAGCATTTAATTTAACCACAGCATCATCTGAATTTTAAGAACACTTGTCGCAAATAAAATTTTTGTTCAGACCTAGGAGGAGTATTTTCTACAAGCAGAGGCAGTTTCTGAAAGTATGACGGATAGTATAACTCCATTAATTGGTCCGGTTGGACGTTAACTCCAGCATCCTCAAAAGATCCTCTTACATAAACATCGAATTGAATTGCCTGACGATAACATATAATTTAAGTTATTAATAAATCGACCAGAACTTTGCCTGCAATTCTGATTATTTATCTTCAATCGAAAGTAAACAACCACATTGAAGCTACTGCTGAGGTTTCTCAATGTGGTAAGCAACTGCCTTTTGGCTTTCATTTCCGCTGGACTAAGTAAGATCTGAATGGAATGTTTGAGTTAAGCCAGACATGTATTATTGTCATAACACGTTTATGCTTATGACGTACTTTAGATAATTCCGTTTCAAAAGATAACATCTCTTCAATGTCTCGTGCTCTTTTGTCATTATTGGAAGTATTGGTCAGAAGGTTCAATGTCTCTGTCATATAAGTTCTCAAGTGGTTGATTTTTGTTCCATTCAAGCCAGCTAAGTAGTCTTCACTTTGGAAAGAAACCGATGGCTGAAAAAGCTTTAAAAATATTTTAATATCAATATTACAAAACTCAATGCAAACAATTGCACTATTACAAAATATCATTGTTAATTTGACAACGTGAAAAACATTATAGGCATCACACTGACCACCGGGAGTTGAAGCGAAGAATTCTTTTCTTCAACATAAACATTCATGTCGAATAATTCTTTGAAACCTAAATTGTTCAGTTTAATAAGAACTGAAGTTAAGTTTGCATTGCTTTCATCCCAATTGTTTGATATGATTGGCCATCCTCCAAGCTGTTGGAACAGTTCAAAGATTGGTGCTGTGCCTTTTTCTTCAATGGCATCTTTAATTTCAAAATAAAGATGTTTATACAAGATAACGTGAACTCTTTTATTGTAATTGCAGGCATTAATGTAGAGTTGAATTGCAAGCAGTTGAATTAAAAACTTTATTTCCAAAAAGAGCTTAAGTTTAAATCTTCGAAATTGCTTCAAAAACAATTGCCACTAGAACCAACGAATTAATCGTAACCGTCTATCACAAAACGTAAAACAAGAAGAAAATCTCTAAATGTATTTTATCTAATTCATGAACGTACCAGTATTCATGCAGGATTTATAGAAGTTTTTTGTAACTCTCTCAAACAAAGGAGGATTGTCTCCAAGAGGACTTTCCAGAACATCTTTTAACATTATGTCCAGTAATAATAATAATTCATGAAATTTATAGAATCAATTTAAATTTTAAATCCGTTGCCAAATTACCCATCTGATAAATTATAATGTACATCTAAAAGTAAAAAATTAATGTGAAATTTAACCTTTAGCTTGAATTTCGAGCTCATTTCCTAGCAAATCATATGAAGATATTCTCATTTTATCTTCAGGAAGTACGTAATTTCTCAGAAAGTTTCCGCAAGTGAATTTGTAAAAGTCTTGGCATGGATCCACTTCCAAATCCACGTATTCCAACAGGCTGGCCGCTAAAAATTAAAACTCCGCTTTGACAAAATTTGCGCGACAACTATTATTGGGAGCTTGTAAGCAATTTTAATTATTCGCCCTTTGAAATTGTATTTTTTTGTAAAATGTTATCTCACCTGAGCTGTTGCACGATAAACTGTAGCAAACTTCATTTTCTGTAATTAAAATATTAAATATTATAGACATAAAGACGGTTTATATTAAATTATTGGAAACATTATTATATTATAAACAACACTTTTAGAATTTAAAAATTTTATCTCCTCTATCTTGATCAATTAGAGACAACCGTCAACCAAATGAATAAAAATAATCATTGAAAATAAATTGTGTTTGTTTTTATTTTGAGAATTATTTTTAAATAATAACAATTATTTATACATAACCTCCAAAGGATTGTTGAATTAAAATAAGGAAGACCGCTAGTGCTCGCATTATCATTTTAGACATTTTAATCTCCAATGTCAAAAATGAAAGGTTCTGAAATGCTTTATAAACACAAGCTTCTCGGAAATTCAGTGAACGTTGATAACGAGACGAATTTACCAGAATTTCGCATCAAATTTCAGAGAATTTGATAGGAAGTAACCTTTGAAAGCAAATCAAATTTGATGAAATGGAATATTTATTTTATTGCTGCATTAACATCATTTGAACGTGTAAAAATTCTCACCACGTAAATCGATTAAGTAATTAAGTTAATCTTCGAACAGCTTCTACTTTTCCACGATAGAATCTAGGGCTTTCTCTCTGTAAGAAAATATTAGTAATATATAAAATATTTCATAAGTCCATTGTTATTTATTTGTATAGAATTAATAATTTAATTCTTGTGCACACCAACCAATCTCGTCTTCTGACTGTGGGACCTCACATCAGTCCTCATTTTAAATATATCTCACCATAACCATCGATTCTACACGCTGAGCATGAAACATTGATCTTATTTTCATAACTACTTATCGACCATATTTGTTGTTCCTATTGAGCATATGGCACTCATCAAGTTACGCCAGATGATGGGGATTATTGATTGTTGTGATGGTGGTAGCAAGTTGCATTGTTTTTTATTGACCGCTGGGAGTAGCGAATATCACCGCGTAGGAAGTTCGGAGATGAGAAACAAGTAGGTTTAGCAAGTGGTATTTTTATTATTGATTGCAGAATTGGACAACAATCGTTTATGTTCTAGGTCAGAAGACAAAGAATGCAAAAAAAAAAAGGCTTACGCCTGCAAAAAACCACCTAATTGAATTTTGAACGACGAACCTAAAAAGTGTTTCTTTTACCCTTTTACCTTTTATTGTGTGTCTGCGATGTTATTTGCGAAATATAAATGGATACTTTTTTAGTTATGGACTAAGGAGCTGAAATCCATCCCTCTAACATCATTCAGAAGCGTTTGAAATATTAGGGATGCTGTCATCTAAGATTGGTCACCGACCTATTCTTCACCAATTGGAAAAGAAAATCGGTCAGGTGCGCGACCTTATTTTTTTTTAGTGAGGACAACTGGTGGTCAATTATAATCAATGTTACCGACGTTCCCTGATAAGCTTCTTTGATAGGAGTTCAATTTTTTTGTTTTTATTTTGTTATGCTTTATGGTTTGATTTACCTCCTTCTCTTTAGAAATAATATTTTAAATGTAATTTTTGGTAAGTTTATTTACTAATTTAATCATTAAATATTTTGAGTTAATATTGATAGTCAAATTGGGTCATAAGATAATTTATTGAAAAATAAATATAGGTCCATCTGCGAGATACAATTTGCAACATATTGGAATTTCAGTTGCTCTTCGTTAAAATATTCAGATCAGTAATAGAATTGAGTCAAACATTTTATCAGATCAAAACATCAGTTATTCAATTTATGAAATTTATTTTCTATTCAGGAGCAATAAACTTTTAATGGTTTGCCAAGGTAGTAAAGTAAAAATGCAATCAAAAAATGAAAAATACCAATATTTTAAAACCACATCTAAATTTCTTTAGATTTTCTAAAACATCCAAGCATCTACTTTTGATAAAAACAATATCTTGATAGAAATTCGTTTCTCGTTTGGTAACAAGACAAAAAAAAAACAAAGACTATCGACAAAACTAAAAATGAAAATAAATTTATTCTATGATGGTCCAAGTTTTCTGACTTGATTGGACAAATTTTAATAGATATTCATTTGCCCATCACCAGATGTGGCATTTATTTTCCGGATTCATGGCCGAATTCGTCGGGCAGTTGAAAGTCTCTGAAAATTCTGTGAGACTCATCAGAGCTCCGTTAACTCTGGGAGATAATTCGTAATGGCAAATTGGAAAACAAATATCAAAGAACATACACATAATCATACTTAACAACTTGAAATACCTGAATTCAGCAGGAGAATGGTTGTCAGTTTTAACGAGAAGCATTTCGATTTCTGGTCTGGATTTCATGCAATTTATCTAATAGTAAAGATGATATGACACCAATAGGTAACTTAATCTTAAAAAGATTCATACTTTTCCAAAATGAATGAAAAACATCTGTTCGGGAGAATATTCAATCCCAGGAAGCTGTGGATCATTTCCAAACTTTCTTGTCCAGCTTTTGTATGCCTTTACAAAACGTAAAAGATGGTGGAATAAAGTAGATGAAATTAATGGGTCGAATATTCAAAATAACATCAACCGACCATAAATGATTCTCTCAATCCTCCGACATCAGCGATGTTTTCTCCCAGGGTCAAATAACCATTTACCTGAATAATGCAACAATTTTTCTTTTTTAATTGCCCAATTTTCAACTTGCGAACATTTTTTTACAGTACATAAATCATAAAGATAATAATGAAGATAAGTATTATTGACAACAACAACAATTACAAATTTGAACTTTTATGTTTTTCAGAATCTTTTTAAGTTTGTCAACGAATGTGAATCGTCACTGAACTAACACTTTCATTGATTTCCCTGACCACGAAGTCATTGTAAAGTTCGACGAAGCAACGACTTAAATTGTCGAATTTATTTGAGTCTTCAAATTTCCACCATAGGAGAGCATTCCCATCTTTATTGTATAACCTTCCTGAATAGTTCGCTTGTTATTTTTAGATGAACATGATGGTTACGTTCATTACTTTTGTTTAAAAACCAATTTTCTTTTCAAAATTTATATTCCAACAGGTTATAATAGCATTAGATAGCAGAAGATATAGCAGACATACCATTGTCGTCAAATCCATGTGTGATTTCATGTCCAATGACGTAACCAATTCCTCCAAAATTTTGGTACCTTTGATTTAAGTATGAATAGCTGATTACTGATTTTAACTCAACATTTAACTTATAAATATTCGATTTTTCGGTTACGTTTGCATTGCATTTTACTAACATTGGTACTTCCTCGTTGAAGAATGGAAACTGCAATATTCCGGCAGGAAATTCTAGAAAATAGGAATAAAAAAAGAAATATAGGTTAATTTAAAGCTCATTCGTGCTATCTCAATATTTAAACGAATTATCTTTAAGGCATTTAATTTCGACTATTCAATAGCTTACAAAATCTCAACGTTTACCTATCGCATTCATGTTGGGAAGGTAATAGGAGTTGACGTTAGCAACCGGCATCAAAAAGCTACAAAAAGTATATGGATATTATTAATCAAAAATAGGTATTGTTAGTAATGAAAATTGTTAAGAATAATTAACGAGATGCTAATCCAACCTGTCGTTCCTGAACTTTTTTTCCAAGTGGGCGTGATTGTTCCTTGTTGTGCATATTTTCAAATAAATCCAATTTTTCAAGAACGAATCGACTTCCATCGTATCCTGAATAAGAATATGAAAATAATTTCCTAATCTTTATATTCTTCACTAACCGTATAACAAAATCAATATATTTCGTTTTGTATTTTTTTTTTTGTAAATCACTTGCAATAGGATATCTTCGAAATAATTGGATTCCAGAAATTCATCCGGATAGCCTATTTTTTCTTTCATGACGTGTGCCTTTAAAATAAAAGTTCATGTTCTGCAAACCGTTTGATTTGCACTGGAAAATAAATTTATGCATATATATTTTTAAAGTACTTTTTCTCGTGCCATATTCTTGGTTTCTTGGGTCATCCAAACATTTTCGTCGATCATGTTTTTGAAAGCATTTTTGAGTTCCTCAATCAAATTCAGCATCTGAAAATATTAAGGCTGTCAAGTTGAATTTACAATAATCAAGTGAAGCATTATCAAGTAAAGCACACTCTAATTACCGACAGATTACATAAATGGCATTCCAAATATCAGCCAACCTTTTCTTTGGCCGATGATTTGAAATGTTCTTTTACGTACAAAGCACCGACAGGTCCTGGTAGAATTTCATTGGTATTCGTGAGGCAGCTTTTCCATCGAGGATTTCCTCCAGTTACACCGAAAACCGACTAAAAAATTAGAAAATGAGATCTGAAGGGGTTATTTTAACGTAACTATTGAAGACCATTTATATACAAAATTTTATACATTTATATACGTTTCAATTACTTTAATGTGTGCCTAATCCAACATATGTCTACATCCAATATATCACAAACTACCGACTTTGCCAAACTGGTCTTTGATATTTTGAAATGATCTTGGCAAAGCTGATGTGAAATCTTTCAAGACATTCCATAGCAAATAGTTAATAATTATTCTGAATAAATAATGAGATATACTGTTAAATTGTATTCAATATTCCTCATTTCATATTCTGAAAAGTAAAGGATGCAAACCTAGGAGGAGTATTTTCTATAAGCAGGGGTAGTTTCTGAAAGTATGACGGATAGTATAACTCCATTAACTGGTCCGGTTGGACGTCAACTCCAGCATTTTCGAAAGCTCCCCTTACATACACATCAAACTGTATTGACTGAAGAAAAAAAAATAACCTAACTTGTTGTAACCTATTAAATAACAATTAGTTGACTTAATGATACTCAATTTACTGTTAATAAACCTTGTTGAAACTCCGGCTGAGATTTCTCAAAGTGGTTAGCAATTGCCTTTTGACTCTCATTTCTTCAGGACTAACCAAAATCTAAATAGAAGGTTTAAGTTAATTCAGTATGCATTTTTTTAAAATCAAACTAATGTGGTTGTACTTTTGATAAATTTGTTTCAAATGATAACATCTCTTCAACTTCTCGTGCTCTTCTGTCATTATTGGAAGAATTGGTCAACAGGTTCAATATCTCCGTCATGTAAGTTCTCAAATGGCTGATTTTAGTTCCATTCAAGCCAGCCTTATAATCATCGCTTTGAAATGTAACCGTTGGCTGAAATAACTTTTAAAAAGATATTAATTTTAATATTAGTATTATTAATCACAATATTAATAATAATAATAATATTGAAATGACATGGCTAAAAAAATAAGATATAATTGATGCTAAGATCGGACTGACCACCGGGAGTTGAAGCGATGAATTCTTTTCTTCGACATAAACAATCATGGCAAAGAATTCTGTAAAACCCAAATCATTTAGTTTAATAAGAAGGGAAGTTAAATTAACGTTGTTCTCGTTCCAATTGTCTGATATAATTGGCCATCCTCCAAGCTGTTGGAGTAGTTCAAGGATTGGGGATGTGCCTTTTTCTTCAATGGCATCTTTGATTTCATTAAAATCATTTGATGTTGTTTAATAACACTATTTAATAGACTTTTGATAACTTAAACTTACCAGTATTCATGCAGGATTTAAAGAAAGTTTTTGTGACGCTCTCGAACATAGGAGGATCACTTCCAACCGGACTTTCCAGAACATCTTTTAACATTTCGACGAGTGTTAATGAATGGGAAATTTTTATGATTGTCAGTCTAAATTCTAAATTCATTTCTAGCATTAACTTATAACAGAAATCAAAAACTAAAATCACTTAAGAAATAACTTGGTGGTGAATGCAACCTTTGACTTTACTTTCAAGTTCCTCTTCAAGGAATTGATACGAAGATAATCTCATTTTATCTTCAGGAAGTTCAAAATTTCTCAGAAACTTTCCACAAGTGAATCTGTAAAAGTCTTGGCATGGATCAACTTCCAAATCCATGTATTCCAATAGGCTAGCCGCTAAAATTAAAAAGTCTTTTTTTAGAAAAATTTTGATTTGTTTGAAATAATTTTAATTTGATTGCCACATATTGTTTCACCTGAACTATTGCACATCTGACTGTAACAAATTCTTTCATTGTCTGCAAAATAAACATTAACCTGAATCAAATCGGTTAAAAAGTAAATTTCAAGTAAAATGGAGATTATTTGTATTTCTTCCAATGCACAGTTGAGACTACGAAAATGTTTTTAAACTGGAAACAAAATTTTCTTTTATAAATTAAAAATTCAAATTGTACCATCTTGAACAATGAAAATGTCAGCCAAAATCAGACAAATAAGTATAAAGTATATTTCAAAATAAATTACAATTATTAATTAGTATAAAAATGATTTTAATGGTATTTAATAAATATATACAACCTCCAAAGGACCGTTGAATTAAAATAAGGAATACTCCTAGAATTAGCATGATTATTTTAAGCATTTTATTTTTCAATGCAAAAATAAAAGGTTCTGAAATGTTTTATAAGCACAAACTCTTCTTAAATTCAGTTGAACGTCGATAACGAAACGAATTTACCAGAATATGGCATCGAATTTCAGTGAAGTTGATATGATTCAACCTTTGAAAGCGAAGCAAATTTAATGAAATCCAATATCTATTTTCTTGTCAAATTAAAAGAATTTCAATAATCTAACCTTTCTTAATTAATTTAAAATGCTGAAAAAGGTGTTAACTAACAAGAATGTCTGGTAGGCTATCATTGAAAAGTTGTCTTTTTGTCCAAATGTGAGTGTATCATTTTTCTTTATGAAGATAAATTACTTATGCATTAATTTGACAAATTTATTTACTACATTAATTTTAAAATTCCACAAAAGCTTAATAACTTTTGACACCTCCCCTGAAGCCCACTTTAAATTCATCTCCACACCATCCTTACTTTATGGGAATTCCAACCCATCTATAAGCAAAGCTCAAAACGTTTTGAACGCTCTTCAATTGTATTTTTAATGACATACATATTGTTAGTTTTCTAAATATTAAATAACACACGAAAATTAAAATTAATTGAAATGTAATTTAATATAATCTGCAATGCAACTAGCTCCTGACTAGTGACTTCCTCTAAGAGTCCCAGAAGATTTGAGAATTCAACACCAACTATGAAATTGAAGACCAAGATAATTTATTGCCAAATAATAATCAAAAACTGGACGATGCATTATAAGTTAGACCCAGAGCCTAATTAGTATTTCAAATTCAGATCATAACTAAGATATATTGAAACACGTTTAAAGATTCAAATAATCACATAAATTACGTCAGAACCTTTATCAATTTATAATATCAATTATTCAAATTCTATAGCTTGGAATCATAATACTAAATATACGATCGACAAAATTGTCAAATTTTTTTTAGATCAAGCAATTGAGTTTATTGTATATTGTGAATCTTCAAAGAAAATTCAGCGTTTGCCCATCCTAACTACCAGACGTAACATTTATTATCAGGATTCATAGGCGCATTTCTCGGGCAGTTGAAAGTCTCTGAAAATTCTCTGAGACTCATCACAACTCCGTTAACTCTGTGAAAAAAAATCGTATTGACAAAAACACGCAACCTTGAGCATATACAAAATTGCAAATCACCAAATAGTTATTATCATAAAGACTTTCAATGTAAGTTTGAACGTTGTTCTATGACACTAGCCAAATCCATGACATAAGTTGACGTACCTGAATTTACTAGGAGAATGTACGTCATTTTGGAGGAGATACAATTGACTGTCGGGTTTTATTTTCATGCAATTTATCTAAAAATAGAAGCAAATGAATTGATGAAAAGTGGTAAAAGTGAACTTAATTCAAAATTAATTCCTTACTTTTCCAAAATAAATGAAAAACATTTGTTCTGGAGAAAATTCGAATCCAGGAAGACGAGGATCGCTTCCAAACTTTCTTGTCCAGCTTTTGAAGGCCTATTTAAAAAATTTATTTCAAATCGTTAACTTGCTGCACAGCATTAATGAAAATAAGTTCAACCGACCTTAAAAGATTCTCTCAAACCTCCAACATCAGCGATATTTTCTCCCAGGGTTAAAAATCCATTTACCTAAATAATGAAACCATATTATTAGAAAAATGCGTTGCCTACTATTATTATATCCATTATTTAATAATTATTATAGAATGGAGAAATCTTATGCAGCTCTTTCAATACATGGAGCAATAAATTTAGACAATGACGATTATGATGTCAACATTAATAATAATAATAAAAAAAAAATAATAATAATGATAATAATACAAAAATTAAAATAATAATAAAATAATAATACATTATTAATAATTAGTATTATCATTATTTTTGTATTATTATTTAAAAAAATCATTAATTTAAAAAAAGTCAAAAATGAAGCGTTTGAGAATTGTTATCAAACTCACGTGTTCATTAAGATTCCTTTCCACGAATCCGTTATAAAGGTTAACAAAGCAACTGCTTAAATTGTTGAATTTATTTGAGTCTTCAGGTTTCCACCATGGAAGAAAATTTCCATTTTTATTATATAGCCTTCCTAAAATGTATGTATATATCCAGAGATGGATTATATTTTTTTGAAAAGACCTTTTTTTTTAAATAATAACTTAAAGAGATAACTAAAATAACAATACCAGTGTCGTCAAAACCATGTGTGATTTCATGTCCAATGATGTAACCAATACCTCCAAAGTTTAGGTACCTATTGACATAAGTTCGAATATTTAATTACATTTATAATATTTGTTCATTTAATAAAATAAAATTAATTGCAATTAACAAAGTACATTGGAATTTCTTCGTCGAAGAATGGATACTGCAATATTCCTGCAGGAAATTCTGGAAAATCACACATAAATTTATATTTATTTAAATAGAAATTTGTATTAGTTTATAATTTCTGCAAACTATTAACTAGGCAATCATAAAAACGACTTTAAGCTTGATTTACTGATTAAAAGGTAAATAGCAAGTAATACCCACCAATTGCATTCATATTGGGCAAGTAGTTGGCGTTGGTTTCTATTACTGGATTTAAAAGACTGCAAAAGCATATGAAAATTGATTCAAGCTAATTATCGATGAAATGTAAAGTACAAAATAAATAGATATAAATATAATTTCAATTTTATCACATACACACAAAATAAATTTAATATTTGACGCAATTTATAACATGTCCAGATTGAATTTTTGATTAAATATGTTAAAAGTCATTTTTCAGTTCATTAAAATTTCAATTTAATGGCGCAAATAAATTACGTATCATTCTTGAACTTTTTAACCAAAAACGATTTTTCATTTCTTGAAGTAGAAGTTTTCAAATAAACCCAATTTTTTAAAAAAGAATCAATATGCATCGCATCCTAAAATAAATATAATTCATTCAACTTATGATTTTTCAAAGATTTTGGAATAAAGTAAATTATTTCGGTTTAGCCTTCTTTGTTTTTTTAATAAACAAATCACCTGCGGTACGACATCCTCGAAATAATCAGGTCTCAGAAAATCATCAGGAAAGCCAATTGTTTGTTTCATGGCATTTGCCTTCAAAATTAATTTTTAAGAATTTTGGTTCGATGGTACATTTTAATAAATAGGTTTTAAATATGTTGAAATTAATTTTTTTTAAAAAGTATTTATTAGTTTTTCTATCGCATAAAAATAAATGAAATGATCATTACTTTTTCCCGTGCCATTTCTTTGGTTTATTGGGTCATCCAAACACTTTCGGTAAACATTTGCTTCAATGCCATTTTGAGTTCTTCAACTAAATGCAACATCTATAAACATTCAGATAATTACAAAAAACAAAATTATCCATAAATAACAATAAACAACGCGTGTTATAATAAGTTGCTTTTAATTTACGTAAGCGATGTTTGAAATCATCTTATCACTTAGAATTCCTGCTATTTGTGTATAATATCAGATGTTTTATCTGATTTTAAAACTATAACAAGTAACTCAGTTTCAGTAGAAAATTAGAAATACAGTAGCCTATGAAGCGACTTTGATGTTATTGAGAAAAATATGAAACTGAGAAACCAAGGTTAAAGGACCTAATATTATTTCTTCTTTCATTTTTGTCAGTCTCTTTGATTATGTTTAGTTAGTAAGATCAACAAAAAAAAACCTTTTCCTTAGCAGACGATTTGAAATATTCTTTCACGTACAAAGCACCGACAGGTCCTTGTAGAATTTCATTGGTGATCTTAAAGCAGTCTTTCCAACGACTTTCTTCAGAAACACCAAAACCCTACAAATATAATATTTATACAAGAATTGCAAATATATATATACGACGTATGTTTAAAAAAGGCCCATTTCGACACATGTCCAAATCAAATACTTTTGACCTCGTTAAATCTGTTTCTGGCGTTTTGAAATGATCTTGGCAGAGCCGATATGAATTTTTTCAATACGTTCCACATCAAATAGTTTATAATGTTTCTGAATAAAAATAAAATCTTTTCTGTTGCATTTAATTCTATCACCAAAAAATCTAAACTTTAAGCTTCAAATTTAGGAGGTGTGTTTTCTAAGAGACGAGGAAGTCTCTCAATGTATGCAGGATAGTATATCTCTATTAACTGATCCGATTGGACGTTAACCCCAGAATTTGCAAAAACTCCTCTTACGTAAACATCGAACTGCACTGACTGAAGAAAGCAAAAAACTTAATTTGTTACAGGCTACAAGTTGCAAGACTCATTTATTATCATCCGTAGATTGAAAAACCTTATTAAAAGTACGGCTGAGGTTTCTCATTGTGGTAAGCAAAATTCTGTTGGTTTTGATTTCTTCTCCCTGAATCAAGATCTAGTCGTGAAAAGTTTAAATTGATTCAGAGTATATAGGCAGGTTAGAATTCTTAGAACCTTAGATAAATTTGCTTCAAATGATAATATCTCTTCAATTTCACGTGCTCTTCTTTCGTTGTTGGAAGAACTGCTCAGAAGGTTCAATGTGTCGCTAATTAAAGTTCTCAAATAGTTGACTTTCAGGTCCATTCAAGTTAGCCGGGTATTCGTCTTTACTGAATGAGACAGGTGGCTGAAATATCTTTTCAAAAATTGATAAATATAGTAGTAATGACAAAATTGGCCATCCTCCAAGCTGTTGGAATAGTTCAAGGATTGGTGCTGTGCCTTTTTCTTCAATGGCATCTTTAATTTAAAAATAAATTTGGGTGAAAATGGGTGAATATTGGGTACCTAACAAATAAATTCCTTAATTCCACATCCTGGAAGTTGAAGAAGAGAAAGAATTAAAGAAAGTTATGCACTGCTTAGGACAAAGATTTAACTTTCGTATCTTTGACTAGCAAGCGAAAATAGAACGATTGGCTATGAGATGGACATAGATGAGCGTGACATACATCAAAATAAATTTTTTTTTTACGGCGCTGCCTTTATTAATTTATTTAAGGGAACCCACATTTCACCACTTCTATCCCTACTAACAGTCACAGTCACAGTCGTTTAGATTCCATTTACTGAACTCACCGGTATTAAGGCAGGATTTATAGAAGGTTTTTGTGACCCTCTCATACACAGGCGCATTGTTTTCGATAGGTTTTTCCAGAACACCTTCGAACATGATGCCATGTACGAAATTTATTTTAACACTCATCTTAACTATTATTTATTGAAATAATTATTCATTTAATTTTACCTTTGACACTTTTCTCGAGCTCTGCATCAACGAATTCATAGGCGTCAAATTTAATTTTATCTTCGGGAAGTTCATAATCTCTCAGAAATTTTCCGCACGTGAATCTGTAAAAGTCTTGGCACGGATCCAATTCTAAATCCATGTATTCCAACAGACTAGCCGCTAAAGAGCGGAAAATCCAATTTAGAAATATCAAATATATTGAAAATATTATTAATTGTCCTTAATTCTGGACAATAAATGTAATTCCCCAATAACTTAATTTTTGTGATAAGATAATTTTAATTTGACATTAAGTAGATTGTATCACCTGAGGTATTGCACATTTTGCTGTAACAAATATCTTCATTCTCTGTAATTTAAATTCGAACTTCATTATAACTTCATTTATTTTAGAATTAAAGCACCAAATATTTAAACTTTAAAAATTAACAAAGGAAAACCAATGTATCTAAGCAATCTTTCACTATAATTTTTTTATTTAAATATCGCATTTTAGACATTTTGTTCGCCAATATTGATTTTAAATGCCTGGTAAAAGTGCAGAAATGTCTTTATATACAGAACGTTTCTGAAGCCCAGCAGACTCTGATAACAGGGCGAATAAGTAGAATTTCGTGTCATATATCAAAGAAGTTGACAGGATGTAACCTTTGGACGAGGAGAAAATTTGATGAAATCAAGTATTTGCCTTTTTTATTTAACATTTAAAACCATGGCTACCCTCTCAACTGTTACCCTCTCTAACCTGCACCAAATTTCACTGCATGCAAGTTTAATTATTTATATCCCTGTTTTTACTTAGACATTATTCAACGTCTATTCTCGAGAACATATACCAAATTAATAAAATCATTTCGTTAGTTTACTTCCTACTCGTTCACAATCTTCGATGCTTCGTTTAAAAAAAGTTCTAACTATAAAATCTCTTTTTTTTTACGAAGCTCAAAGTTTCTGAAATTAAAAATTATAGTTTTTATATTTAAATAATTTTTGCGTAAATAAATCATACCTTTATCGTTATTTTGTTAGAATCCTACTTTGATTGGTTTACAAAATATAGTAATAAGTTAGTAATTAATCAACTGATTTAATACAATAAGATACATTTTTAAAAAATTTAAATATTATATTTTAAATATTACATTTTGAAACGTTAGACAATTCAAAACTGTTTAAGAATCATTTTCATAAAATTAGTTAATAATTTACGTTATATTTTGAGACTGTTTAGTTCGTAAATATTGTTACAACCTATCAGACAATTAATTAATTTATAATTAATAGTTTACATATACTTTACCACGTAGTTCGCGGAATACAAAAAATTTTATATCGAGCAAGCCATCATCTCTAAACTATCTAATTTATGTCATTTTTTAAGTCAAAGAATGTATTATTTTTAATGCTTATTTTAAAGATAATATAGTAATTTATTTTCTTAATCTTGTCGAAGTTTCATATTCTGTCAGTCCTCACCCTCATCCACCATCATCCTCACTCCCCATTTTTCATCCATAATAATGAATTAAATTGAAATGCTTTTAATGCAATCCAAAACTTGGAAAGTACAGTTCGATTTTGAAGTCATTTATAACAATTTTTTATTACATATTAATGCAAATATTGTTGTTATGAAGGAAATGACATTTGCATAGCTTGAAAAATACTTTATTTTCAGAGCAATTGAATTCAGAATATAGAGATATCCATTAAGTTTTTGTTCTCAATTATTTCATCGCAATTTACCAAACTTTACATTTCGTGGGTGGATTCATAGGTGTCTCTTTGCAGTTGAAAGCTTGCGCAAATTCTTCCGTGTTCATCAAAGTACCAATAACTCTGAATAAGGGAAAATATAACAATTTACTAACGACATTAACATTTTATTAATTACGCTAACATTGATATTTAACATTGAAATGCAAGATGTTAAAGATATTGTTGCTATAATGACATAGTGTAAATGGTCTCCCTGTTTGTTATGGTGCACTTAAATACACCCTGGAACTAACGACTAACGAATCGCAAAATCATACTAAACGAGAGTATTAGTACTTAAAAGTGCAAAAATTCTTTTACGTCCACCTAACCTATATCGAGTTGGTGTGTGATAACCTGTGCTAATGGTTATTTGTACATTTTCGTGCCGCGATTTGCTGCAAAAAAGCTTTCAAAAAAGTTTTAAATTAACATATACATTGTAAAATAATAAAACAGCTGTATAGTAACCCTTCCAAAATTGATGAAAAACAGTTGCTCAGGAGTGTATTGAAGATCATCAAGTATTTCCTCCTTGCCATTTTTTGTCACCCAATTTTTGTAAGCCTGATATAATCGTTAAATTATCAACTTTTAACATTTAGCATTTGAAATAAATATAAGACGTGTACCCTGAACGATGCTTTCAAACCTCCATTGTCGGCAATATTTTCACCCAGAGTTAAGTCTCCTCTTACCTGACGATAAAGTTTCAATTAATGTTGAACAAAGTCATCGCTTTTCATATCAAAAACTACGTTTTTATTAATTCCTTCCACGGTAAATTCACTGTACTGCTTTACAAAGCATTCACTGGCTTTTTTATATTCGTTTCCATCTTCTTCTTTCCACCAGTTCATTAAGTTTCCGTCTCCGTCATATTTCTTACCTTATTTTTTTTTATAAAATATAACAAATATTTAAAACTTAGCTTTGCGTAACATTTAAGGTGTTAATTGTATGAGAAAAAAACTTAATTAACATTTAATATAATTAGACAATAAATATCCGGGTAGCTGTGAGTCGTTAGTATTCCATTGTTATAGATAATCAATGACTTAATCAACGTATCTTAACCTCGGTCGTCAAATGCATGGGTAATTTCATGACCAATGATTACACCTATTCCTCCAAAATTCAAATACCTTAAAAAATGATTAAATTCTTTTAAGGGTAATGTAAAAAGGGCGTGTAAAAGTTTCTTAACTGACATTGGTAGAGACTCCGAAAAGAAAGGCCATTGCATTATTCCGGCAGGAAATTCTAAATTTAGAAAATAAGTTTGTAATTATATCAGTTACTAGTTATAAGATGCAATAAGATACCTATTGCATTTTTTGCTTGCGTGTAAAACGCGTTGATCATTGCGACTTGCATATCAGGTCTGTAAATAATATAATGGAACAGTTTTAGCCAAAAAAAAAATATAAATTTGGCATGACATGATTCTCAAGAAATATAAGATTCATTGACTTAAGAAACCAACCTTTTTGGATCAACTCTTCTTCTCAGTAATTTAAACTTATCTTTCCAATACAGTCTTTTAAACTCAAAACATTTGTCCAGGAAATTTTCATTATTTGGATTATACTGATTCATTAAAATTTAAATAATTTCTGATATTTCATGATTCTCATTTTAATATAATTAACTTTAAAATATTATAGAGATAAACAAAGAGGAGTACTACCGTATCAA
The DNA here is from genome assembly GCA_034509925.1 of Hirudinaria manillensis. Taxonomy (NCBI): domain Eukaryota; kingdom Metazoa; phylum Annelida; class Clitellata; order Hirudinida; family Hirudinidae; genus Hirudinaria; species Hirudinaria manillensis. Next base: position 9,832,289 of record CM067530.1, on the reverse strand, counting down.
ATATGTCGTCGAATAGATTTTCTTCTTCGTCATAATAATCAGGGTAGGCTATGCGATCTTTTATTTTGGACAACTGTTTTATAACATTTAGCTTTGTTACTAAATTTACTTGTAAGAATTAATTACGATGAAATTGAATAAAATTATAGGCGGGACTTATAAGACATTGTGGGTTTTGACCTTCTCTAGAGCTTTGGTCTTTGTGTCCTCTTGCAACCAGGGGACTTCAGTGATCATAATTTTGAAACTTTCTTTTAGTTCTTTTATTAATTCCATGATCTAAATGGGCATGAGATGCATTAGGCAAAAATAGTTAGATAGAATTATTGAAATAATATATTTTAAATATTTGAAATAATAAAATGAAAACCTTTTCTTTAGCTTTCTTGTCAAAATACTTTTTTACGTACAGCAAACCTAAAGGTTTGCTCATTTCTGATGCAAGAGTATCAATGCACCTTTTCCATCTAGGTGCCATTTTTGATGTGCCATATATCACCTAAGTTATAGTACATATAACTATACGCCATCTAACTTATAGTATATTTATGAGAAATTTTTTTTCATTATCTTCATAACCTTGAAGAATTCCGATGTGTCATTCTCAAAAACCTCTGGCAACGTAATTGTCACTCCATAAATCATTCTCCAGATTACGTAATTAACAACGGTCCTGTTTAATTTTTGCCAACTAATAACTTAATTTATCACAATTTATTTGTTAAACAGTCCAAATAAAAAAAGTAATTAAAAAAATAGAAAATACTTTATATATATTTATGAAAATAATGGCAATATTTTCTATCGAATATGTTAAAATTTGTTACATTTTATTCAAAATAAAATAGGTGACAAAAGTTTTTAATTTCATTTTTTTGAAAATTATTTTTTGTTTCTAATTTTCGCATTTTATATTCTCAAACTACAGAATAAAGGAATTACTAAAATGAAGATTCGAACGTGTAATTGTTTTTACGTTTAACTTAAAACTTGGACGTTCGTGCGTTTACCGAAGAGTCGAACAGCATCCTATCAAATCGACAAGCTATAAATGTGCGAGAAACTTGAATAAAAGAATATAAAAAATATAAACCTTTCAGGGGTACTTTGCAAAAGAATTTCCAATTTATCAAAGTATGATTGTCCATATAGTGCAATCTGTTCATCCTCGTTAATATTAACGCCTAAAGCTTCATATACCTTTTTAACAACGTGCTCCATATTTATCTACCAAAAATCATTATTAATAAATATAATATACAGCAATAATAATCCTTATTTTGTTTGAAAGTGCATGGAAATGAAATTATTACATAATTATTTAGGTTAATTTAGATTTTATTTAAGCGGCATCGAAACTTTTTCAAAATAATGACAATATCGATAAATAACATTGCAAATGGCAGTATTACATCTAATATCATTAACGGAATATTAAAATATTTCAGTTATATTGAAATTACTTGCCTTAGTAAATTTGGTTGCAAGATCTTTTAAACTAATTTTATATTGGTGCTCATGTCTAAATTCATGCGGAGGGATGAGAATCTGTGACAAAAATCAGTTCGCAAAATTCAACTTTAGAGTGATTAATTAAACAATTAATAATGATAATAATAATATTGATAACTTTGGATAACTCCGCTTCAAAGTTAAAGATATCGTTCATTCCCTCCTTCAACTGTTCATCGGTTGAATTTTTAGAAAGATGTACTCCGGTGCTGATTATGAGCTTCTTGTACGCTGCTATCTTTTTTTTATGTTCATCATGAGTATAATATTCTTGGGGAAGTGTTACACCACTTTGATACATCTGGGATAATATGAAGATGATATAGCGATTAGTTTTAATTAACAGATCATAAAGTTTTACCAAAGTTGTTAAAGACAATAACATTTTAATAAGAGTTTTTGCGTAAACTACAATTTATTAAATTCAGTTATTAAAACGAAATAAACAGCTTACAAGAGATATATGGACATTGGAATTTTTTTCATCATTGGCTACTATGAATTTGAAGAGACCCATCATATTATACTTCAGCAAACTCGCAATAATATCTGAAAACTCATTATTGTCGTAAACCCTTGATTTATCCATCAATGGCCATCCTCCAAGCTTTTCCAAAAAATCCTGCATGGCCACAATACCATTCTTTTCAATTGATTCTACAATTTAAAGTGCAAGGCTGTGATTCCATTTTTAACTTCATTAATAAGATAGCGTACTTGAATCCGAGCAGGAATTGAAATAATCCTTCAAATGTTTTGAAAAATTTGGACAATCCTCACAAGACGTGTTTCCAAGAAGATCTTAAGAGTAAAACGAGTAAAACGTACCGAGAAAATTTAAGTTAAGGTGATTAGATATGGAAATGTAATTAATACATAAATTGTAATTTGAAACGTTATAAAACCGTCCAAATGGCCATATGAAGCTCCGCTTAATGAAAGAGATTGGCCAAAATGCTGACTGACGGTTACATTTACATTTATTCAAATGATTTTTAATTATTAATTTAATTTACAGAATATGTTGTTCATATACTTATGTTACCTTTTAAGTTTTCAGTAAGATCATCGTTAAGTTTATCAAAAACTCCGAATCGTGTTTTATGTTCAGGTATGACAGTGTTTTCCAGGAATTGACCACATGTGAAATTATAAAAATCTTGGCAGGGATCGACTGATGTGTTCATGCAGTTTTTCAGATCATCAGCTGTATGAATTTACAGACAAATAATCATTAATCATTAGGGTTGTTTATTTTAAAATTTTTAAATGAGAAGGTTTTACATTAAATGTAATAGTTAAGGAGAATGTTTCCAGAAAATTTTTATTGAAGTCTTGTAATATTTGCCATGCGACTACCTGCTAATTTGCAGTCTTTAGATAGACAAGATTCTCCAGATTTGTCTCCTGGTGTAAGATAGAAATTATTAAAAATTGAATTAATATTTAAACCTGTGAATTAAACAAAGTTGCAAATGATCAATGATTAATAGATCAATTGAAATTTATTTCGTTTAAACTTTCTAAAATCTAAATTAAATGCCGACTTATTCGAAAAGCAAAGTAATAATCGAAAAGGGTTAAAACATTAATCATACTTTCAGTGACCTTAGGAATTGCCTTATCAATGAAGAGAGACTGAACAAACAAAGCTAAAAACCAGAAACTGAAAAATATTTTTTTAAAATCTTATTTCAGAATTTCTTATCAAAATTGATGAAAATGATGCGACATTTTATGTTTAATGAGTATAGGAATAAAAAATTTATAAATAATGCTTGTAACTATTGATAAACCATTATTAAAAGATAGATATGTTGTGCAATGGATGGTCTACCATTTTTAAAGATCTTTGAATCTTTCAAAACTAGTTAATTAAACAAATTAAGTTGATAAAATGTATCGCAATTACGGTAATAATTGAAAGGTAACTGTAATGGAGATAACTGTAATAATAATAATTTAGCAATAACAAGGCATAGTAATATAGAAAATGGTTATAATGAATATATATACCTTAGTTTCATGGTCCACGAATATTTCCAAAACGTGAAATGCTCATGTACAGAAATATTTATAGCTTTTTTTGCAAAACAAATTCAGATACGAAGCACGACAAATTATTTACACATTAAGATTGAAAACAAAAAGAAACAGTTGTTCATTGATACAAATATATGTTTGTCGTTTTTAATATTTTCTCAGAAAACCTTTCCGCATTCAATTTGTTTGGTTAAACATCATAAACAAAGGTTTTTGATTGTTCAGAATAAATAAATGTAGAAATACGATATGGGCAACAGTTATTCTTTTAAGCGGTGTCACCCAACTGAGCCAATTAAGGGGAATTAACATTAAGTTTGTATTTATTTTTTGATCCAAATATCTTCTAAATATACTTACTTTACTTAGCTAACTCGATTGACAGATTTCAATTTTAATATAAACCGTTCTTATTTCTCCAAATATAAATTGTTCTCGATTTTGGTAGCAAGGGCAATGGAGTTAGAAAGAACGATTTAAAAAAAAAATTTGTTGTCATCCTACTGCCCATCTGCGATTTCCTCTAAAAGGCCCGAAGTATTAGAGAATTCAATAGAGGCACAAACACAAAGTGAAGACCAAGATAATTTATTGCTAAACACTAGGACCTGAGCTGATAAGAATGGTGTTTCTAAAATATTACTGATATTCTATTTCTGTTGCAATTCGTTTAAAGAATCGTTTGCATAATCAGTTGAATTACATCAAAAACTTTAACATTTTAAAATATCAAATTAGCTGGCTTAAGGTCAAAGTACCAAAACTTCATTCTAAATTGAGAAATGAAGAACTAATTTTATTATAACGACTTTATTTTAACTTAATTTTATTATAAATCTTGAGAGAAAAATTATTTATCAACGTTAGCCAATCCGAACTACCAGATGTTACATTTACTTTCAGGATTCATAGCCGTATTTCTTGGACAATTGAAAGTCTCTGAAAATTCTCTGAGACTCATCACAGCTCCGTTAACTCTGTTAAAAAATGGTATTCACAATTTAAAAACATGCATATCCAAAATTATATATCATGATATGATAGTTATTCATACGAAGACTTTCATTCAAGAGTGAACGTTGAAGATGAGACTTGCCTATCATGACATAAATTGTTATACCTGAATTCCCCTGGAGAATGTTCGTCAGTTTTGAGGAGATGCAACTGAATGTTGCGTTTTATTTTTACGCAATTTATCTAAAAATAAAAGCCAATGAAATGATAAAGTGATAAAAGAGGCAAAAGGATTTCCTTACTTTTCCAAAATAAATAAAAAACATTTGTTCGGGAGAAAATTCAAATCCAGGAAGTCGAGGATCGCTTCCAAACTTTCTTGTCCAGCTTTTGTAGGCCTATTTAAAAAATGTTTTCAAGTCGTTAGCTTGTTGGACAGCATTATTGAAAATAACCTACCATAAATGATTCTCTCAGTCCTCCGATATCAGCGATATTTTCTCCAAGAGTTAAAAATCCATTTACCTGAATAACAACCATATTATTTGAAAAATTTATTGCCTTCCATTATTATATAAACATTTATTATAATCTAAACAAATCTTAAGCAATCCATTTAATACTTTGAAAAATGCGGGTATCACTTTTAGAGGGATACATTATTTTAATGACTATTATGATGACAATGTTTATAATAATAATAACAGTAATTACAGTGATAATATCAATGAAACATAAAAGCAATAATGCCGTTAGGATATTGTAATTTATTTGTCATAAAGGCCTTTGAAAGTCAATAAGTAGGATATCTACATCGTTTGACAATGACGATTATGATGACAATAAAATAATAATAATAATAATAATAATAATAATAATAAAATAATAATGATAATGATAACAACAGTAAGCAAAGTAATAATATCGATAAAACATAAAAGCAATAATGTCGTTTGGTTACTGTAAGTTTTGTCATAAAGGCCTTTGAAAGTCAATAAAGAGGTTATCTTCGTCACTCGGTCTTTGATAAAAATTTATTTGGCTTTAACAAGTTGAATTCTTTAATAAAGTAACTTTTATGATCTTGTATTTGTTTTAAACTGGTATGTGCAACCACAGAGTTTCAAAATGTTGGACGCAGCAAAGGCCATTGCAAAGTGGCATTGTTTACTTAATTTAATTTCTCTATGTGACGAAATTTCATTTACGTTTAATAAAATACCAATCTCAAATAAATAAAATGAAGAGTTTGAAAAGAGTTATCAAACTCACGCTTGCATTAAGATTCCTTTCCACGAATCCGTTATAAAGGTCAACAAAGCAACGACTTAAATTGTCGAATTTATTTGAGTCTTCAGGTTTCCACCATGGAAGAGCATTTCCATCTTTATTGTATAACCTTCCTAGAAGGTATGTATGTACAGACATGAAATATATTTTTTTGAAAAGAAGGTCTTTTTGTTAAATAATAACTTAAAGAGATAACTAAAATAACATTACCATTGTCGTCAAAACCATGTGTGATTTCATGTCCAATGATGTAACCAATACCTCCAAAGTTTTGGTACCTATTGAGATCAGTTCGAATAATTAATTACATTTATAATAGTTATAATAGATTATAATTTAATTTAAAAAAAAATGTCATTTTTTTAAGATAATTGCAATTAACAAAGTACATTGGAACTTCCTCGTTGAAGAATGGATACTGCAATATTCCTGCAGGAAATTCTGGAAAGTCGCACATAAATAAATAGAAATTTGTATTAATTTATAGTTTTTGCAAACCATTTACTATGATAATCTTAAAGCCTTTAAGACTTTAAGCTTTATTTAATGAAAATAAGGTAATTATTAATTAAAACCCACCAATTGCATTCATGTTAGGCATGTAGAAGGAGTTGATTTCTACAACTGAACTTAAAAGACTGTAAAAGTATTTTAATATTCTAGCTGAATATCGATGAAGTAAATGCAAAATGTAAAATACAAAATAAATACATATTATAATTTCAATTTTATCACATACAAACAAAATTAATTTAATATTTTACATAATTTACAATACGAATTGAAAGAATTTTTGTTTAAATCTGTTAAAAGTCAATGGTCAGTTCTTTTAAAATTTCAATTTAATAGTGCAAATGAATTACGTATCGTTCTTGAACTTTTTAGCCAAAAACGATTTTTCATGTCTTGAATTACAAATTGTCAAATAAACCCAATTTTTTAAGAATGAATCGATATCCATCGTGTCCTAAAATAAAAATAATTTATTCATTTTTTTTTTATTTTTCATGGATTTTTGAACAAAGGAAATTATATCGGATTTCGTTTTCTTTGTTTTTTTTTTATTTTTAAATAAACAAATCACCTGCGGTACGACATCTTCGAAATAATCAGGTCTCAGAAAATCATCAGGAAAGCCAATCATTTGTTTCATGGCATTTGCCTTCAAAATTAATTTTTAAGAATTTTGGTTCAATGGTGCATTTTATTAAATAGGTTTTAAATTTGTTGAAATTACGGCTCCAGTTTAAGAATTTAATAGAAGTTTTTCTATCGCATAAAAATAATTGAAATGATCAATACTTTTTCCCGTGCCATTTCTTTGGTTTCTTGGGTCATCCAAACACTCTCGTTAATCATTTGCTTCAATGCCATTTTTAGTTCTTCAATTAAATGTAACATCTAAAAACATTCACGCAGTTACAATAAACCAAAATTCCCTCATAATAATAAATAACGCCCGTTATAATCTGGTGTAATAAAATGTCCCTCTCACCTTATCAATAACCCTGGGCTCCACGTTTGGGCCGCCGTCGCTTTTAATTTACGTAAGCGATGTTTGAAATCATCTTATCACTTAGAATTTTTGCTTAAATCTTAAAGATGTTTTATCTGATATTATACATTTTAAAACTATAACAAGTAATTCAGTTTCAGTAGAAAATTAGAAATATAGCAGCCTATGAAGCGACTTTGATGTTATTGAGAAAAATTCGAAACTGAGAAACCAAGGTTAAAGGACCTAATATTATTTCTTCTTTCATTTTTATCAGTCTCTTTGATTATGTTTAGTTAGTAAGATCAACAAAAAAAAAACCTTTTCTTTAGCAGACGATTTGAAATATTCTTTCACGTACAAAGCACCGACAGGTCCTTGTAGAATATCATTGGTGATCGTAAAGCAGTCTTTCCAACGACTTTCTTCATAAAGACCCAATCCCTACAAAAATAATATCTATAGAACAATTATGTGTGTATTGTGTGTAGAAACGACGTATGTTTAAGGCAATGCTATTAAGAAATACGTCTGAATGCTGACCTTGTAAAATCTGTTACTGGCGTTTTGAAATGATCTTGGCAGAGCCGATATAAATTCTGTGAATACGTTCCACATCAAATAGTTTATAATGTTCCTGAATAAAAATAAAATCTTTTCTGTTGCATTTAATTCTATCACCAAAAAATCTAACTTTAAGCTTCAAACTTAGGAGGCGTGTTTTCTAAGAGTTGAGGAAGTCTCTCAATGTATGCAGGATAGTATATTTCTATTATCTGATCCGATTGGACGTTAACTCCAGCATTTGCAAAAACTTCTCTTACGTAAACATCGAACTGCACTGACTGAAGAAAGTTAATTTATTACAAACTGCAAATTGCAAGATATTATCACCCGAAAATTGAAAAACCTTATTAAAAGTACGGCTGAGGTTTCTCATTGTGGTAAGCAAATGTCTTTTGATTCTCATTTCTTCTGGCTCGAGCAATATCTAGTTGTGGAAAGTTTAATTCAAAATAATTAAAGTTAGATTAGTATTCTAAGATTAACCTTAGATAAATTTGCTTCAAATGATAATATCTCCTCAATTTCACGTGCTCTTCTTTCATTGTTGGAAGAACTGCTCAGAAGGTTCAATGTGTCGCCAATGAAAGTTCTCAAATAGTTGACTTTAGTTCCATTCAAGTTAGCCGGGTAGTCCACTTTACTAAATGTGACAGATGGCTGAAATATCTTTTCAAAAATTGTTAAATATAGTAATAATTCTAATATCGCAATACAAATAAGGTTGTATATGATAAGGATGTATATTGCACGAAGTAGAATAACTGGAGATAAGATCAAGTTAAATGGAGGTTAGACTTACCACCGGGAGTTGGATAGTTGAATTTTTCTCTTCAACATAAACATCCATGGCAAAGAGTTCCTCAAAACCCAAATCATTTAATTTAATAAGAACTGAAGTTAAATTGACGCTGTTCTCATCCCAGTTGTCTGACAAAATTGGCCATCCTCCAAGCTGTTGGAATAGTTCAAGGATTGGTTCTGTGCCTTTTTCTTCAATGGCATCTTTAATTTAAAAATAAATTTAGGTGAAATTGGGTGAATATTGGGTACCTAACAAATAAATTCCTTAATTCCACATCCTGGAAGTTGAAGAAAAGAAAGAATTAAAGAAAGTTATGCACTACTTAGGACAAAGATTTAACTTTCGTATCTCTGACTAGCAAGCGAAAATAGAACGAACGGTGATTAGAGAGACATAGATGAGCGTGAAATTTTTTTTTACAGCGTTGCCTTTATTAATTTATATAAGTCAACCCATATTTCACCACTTCTATCCCTACTAACAGTCACAGTGACAGTCGTTTAGATTCCATTTACTGAACTCACCGGTATTGAGGCAGGATTTATAGAAGGTTTTTGTGACCCTCTCATACACAGGCGCATTGTTTTCGACAGGTTTTCCCAGAACATCTTCGAACATGATGCCGTGTAGGAAATTTATTTTAACATTCATCATAATTATTATTTATATTTAATAAATATTCACTTAATTTTACCTCTGACATTTTTCTGGAGCTCCTCTTCAAGGAATTCGTACGCGGAAAATTTCAGTTTATCTTCGGGAAGTTCATAATTTCTTAGAAATTTTCCGCACGTGAATCTGTAAAAGTCTTGGCACGGATCCACTTCCAAATCCATGTATTCCAACAGACTAGCCGCTAAAGAGTGGAAAATCCAATTTAGAAATATTAATTATATTGGACATATAATTAATTGCCGTTAATTCTGGACAATAAACGTGATTGTCTAATAACTTATTTTTTGTGATGAGTATTTAAGATAATTTTAATTTGACATTAAGTAGATTGTATCACCTGAGGTATTGCACATCTTGCTGTAACAAATATCCTCATTTTCTGTAATTTGAATTCGAAATTCATTCAAACAAATTAAAGCATTAACTTAAATTAAACCAAAATAATGCAAATATTCTTCACATTTGATTTGTAATTAAAACATTGATAAAGTTATTAACAGTTATGGAAGTGGAAGATATTTACGATAAAAATATTTAAACTCTAAAGAGTAACAAAGCAAAATAAATACACCAAAGAAACCTTTCAGAATAATTTGTTTACTGAATTATTTACTAATCTAATTTAATCATTTAACATTTAACCTCCGAAAGACTGTTGAACTAAAAGGACGCAGACCGTTAATATTTGCAATCGTATTTTAGACATTTTGTTCGTCAAAATCGATTTTAATGACTGGTAAAAGTCCAGAAATGTCTTTATATACAGAACATTTCTGAAACCCAACAGACTTTGATAGCAGGGCGAATTAAGTTGAATTTTAAATGTCAGATATCAAAGAAGTTGTCAGGATGTAACCTTTGGACGAGGAGAAAATTTGATGAAATCAAGTATTTGCCTTTTTATTTAACATTTAAAACCATGTCTGCATTTATTTTTATTTAGACATTATTCAACGTCTTCTTTTTCTCTAGAAAATATAACAAAGATAAATCAGAGAAGTTGACAGGAAGTAACCTTTGGACGAGGAGAAAATTTGAGGAAATCAAGTATTTGCCTTTTTATTTAACATTTAAAACCATGGCTACCCTCTCAACTTCTACCCTTTCTAATCTACACCAAATATTTCACTGCATGCGACTTGAATTATTTATATCCATGTTTTTACTTAGACATTATTCTAAAAGGAGCAAGACCGCTAAAAATTGCAATCGTGTTTTTGACATTTTTTCGCCAATTTCGATTTTAAATGCTCCCTAAAAGTGCAGAATTAATTTATATACATAAGATTTTTGAAACCCAGCAGACTCTGATAACATGGCGAATTTAGTAGAATATCGCATCAGATATCAGAGAAGTTGTCAGGAAGTAACCTTTGGACGCGAAGAAAATTTGATGAATTCGAGTACTTGTTATTGTATCATTTGTAACTGTTATGACCATGTCGACCCCTTTTAAATGCTAGCTCAAACATTTCATAATAAATCATATACTTTAATATCATACAATAACAAGTTATTATTAAATTATTATTAATATAAGTATTTCACTCTAGGCAAGTTGAATATCATATTCTTGAATATCTTGTTTTATTAAGGTAAAATGATCGGTCATACTTTCTCAAGATGACACACCAAATTAAATAATTTGTTATTGATTTTAAGTAAATTTATATTATTAGTTTACTTCTTACTATTCTTAACTTTCAAAAATTCTATAATTATATTCTTTTTTACGTATTATAATATTTTTGACATTAAAGTTTGTTCACTATTATAATGTGCAATGTATAACAATAAAATACAATATAAACTATAATTCCCTCAATTGTTCCGAAATCAGCGATATATTATCCGAGGGTCAAACAACCATTTACCTTTATAATGCAACAGAACATTAACAAATTTCTTGCCGATTTCCTTGATTATCGTCATTTGAAATGCATTTAATGCACTTATTTTAACAATATAAAATCACAGGAATGATAATAGTTATGACGATAATGATATTGGTATTGATAAAATTAATAAATATTAATAATAATATTAATTATGAATATTTGTTTCATTAGTTCATGCTTTCATTGGTTTCCATGACTACGAATCAATTGTAAAGGTCGACGAAGCAAATTATATTTGTTGAATTTATGGGAATCTTCGAGTTTCCACAATAGCATGGCATTTCCATATTTATTGTTTGACTATCCACAACCGATCATGTTTTTTTTTGTTGAGGAGCAAATTGAGTATCATAAAAATCCTGGCGGGATTATGCTCTTGTATCCAGTCTGGATTGCTATCCGACGCTGGATTGTCGTCAAATCCGCACGTTATTTCTCCTCATAAAATTCCTACTTATAAACTTATATTGACTTGCTTTGACCTCAATCCAAAACTTTGAAAGACCAATTTCGGTTTGAAGTCGTTTATAAAAATTTTAAATTTATTTTAATTTCATATTAAAAAAATCATCAATACTATTATTACTAACAAAATTGCACTTTCACAGTTTGAACAATTTTTTATTTTGGGAGCAATAGAATTCAAAATCAAGAGACATCAGAATGTTTTTGGCCTCAATTATTGGATCGCAATTTACCAAACTTTACATTTCGTGGATGGATTCATAAATTTATCACTGTTGCAGTTGAAAGTTTCAGCAAATTCATTCATATTCATCAAAGTACCAATAACTCTGAAAAAGCAAAATATAATAACGTTTCATCTACTATCTACTACCGACATTACCATTTTATTAGCAATGTTAAAGACATATTTGCTAAATATCTACAAGTATTCGGCTGCAACGCAATGTATATGATTTCCCTTTTTGCTCTAATATAACTGCAACTAACGATCATTCACGAAAAAACTGTACTAACAGAATATTACTAATTAAATAAACAAAAATTCAATTTTAAATTCACCTAACCTAAATCGAGGTGGGGTGTGATAACCTGTGTTAATGATCATTTCTTCAGTTTTGGGTCGCATTTTGCTGCAAAAAAGCTTTTAAAATCGTTTTACATTAATAAGGATGTTAAAAAATACTAGAACAACTATATAGTAACCCTTCCAAAGCTGATGAAAAACAGTTGTTCAGGAGTGTATTGAAGATCACCAAGTTTCAGCTCCTTGCCATTTTTTTCCACCCATTTTTTGTAAGCCTGTTGTAATCATCAAACATTCTTAGTTAGAAACTCTTGGCATTAAAAATGAGTTTTAAAAAAAAAGGTTTACCCTGAATGACGATTTAAAACCTCCATTGTCAGCAATATTTTCACCCAGAGTTAGGTCTCCTTTTACCTGGTGAAAAAATTATAATTATTGCTCATCAAAATCAACGATTTTCACATTACAACCAACATTTTTATTAATTCCCTCCACGGTAAATTTATTGTACTGCTCTACAAAACATTCACTGGCATCTTTATATTCTTTTTCATCTTCATCATTCCACCAGTTCAGCAAATTTCCGTCTCCGTCAAATTTCTTACCTTATTATTTTTATAAAAAATAAATATTTAAAACGTACTAATTCATAACTATTCAGACATTAATTGAAAGAGAAAACATGGATTTACTTAAAGAATTAACAGTAAATCTAATAATCTATTTTAGGCTCATATTTATCATAATTGGTCAATATTAATGACTGCAACGTATCTTAACCTCGGTCGTCAAATGCATGGGTAATTTCATGACCAATGAAGCCACCTATTCCCCCAAAATTCAAATACCTGATAACAAAAATTAAGGAAATTGTTTTAAGGGGTTTGTATGTAAAATTCCCTTAGCTGACATTGGTAGAGACTCCTTAAAGAAAGGCCATTGCAATATTCCAGCAGGAAATTCTAAATTTGGATCAACGTAATTATTGCAAAACAAGTTTATTATTATATTATTTACTAATTATCAGATGCAATAAGGTACCTATCGCATTTTGTGATTCTATGTAAAATGCGTTGATCACTGCGACTTCCATATCAGGTCTGTAAATAACATGATGGAACATTTTTAGCCAAAAAAAAATTAAAAATTTAGCATAAAGTAATTATAAAGTAATTCTAGATTCATAGAATGTAAGAAACTAACTTATTTGGATCATTTGGTTTTCTCAGTTTTTTAAACTCATCTTTCTTATATAATGCTCTAAACTCGAGTCGTTTATCCAGAAAATTTCCGTTGTTTGGATTATACTGTTTCATTAAAATTAGAAATAATTTCTGGTATTTCATGATCCTCACTTTATAATTAACTTTAATAATTAACTTTAAAATACTATGGAGATAAACAAAGAGGAGTACTACCGTATCAAACAGGTCATCGAATGGATTTTCTTCTTTGTCATAATAATCAGGGTAGGCTACGCGATCTCTTATTTTGGACAACTGTTTTATAATATTTAGCATTGTCAATAAACTTACTTACTTACTTAATACAATAGAATTGATTAAAATTATAGGCGTGACTTATAAGATATTGTGAGTTATGACCTTCTCTAGAGCTTTGGTCTTTGTGTCCTCTTGCATCCAGGGAACTTCATTAATCATAATTTTGAAACTTTCTTTTAGTTCTTTTATTAATCCCATGATCTAAACGTGCATCAGATGTATTAGAGTGATTCGTTTTGGCAATTCTTTTAATCTCGGAAAAATATTTCTTGAAAATATTTGAAATAATAAAATGAAAACCTTATCTTTAGCTTTCTTGTCAAAATACTTTTTTACATACAGCAAACCTAAAGGTTTGTTCATTTCTGATTCAATATTATAAATGCACCTTTTCCATCTAGGTGACATTTCTGTGGTGCCATATACCACCTAAGTTATTGATTCGAAATTTAAGAAAAAAATAATTAAATTTTTGTCATAATCTCCATAACCTTGTTGAATTCCGTTGCGTCACTCTGAAAAATCTCTGGCATCGTAATTGTTAGTCCATCAATTAATTTCCAAATTAGGTAATTGACAACGGTCCTGATTTAATTAGTGTCATTTAACTACTTAATTTAACATAATTTATTTGTTAAAAAGTAATCTAAAAAAATTGGAAAATACAGCGTTTTATTTTATTTTTTTACAAAAATTATTTTTTGTTTCCTACTTTTTGTATTTGATATTTTCAAACCTAGTATTTTACCTAGTATTTACCTAGTAAGTAAGCCTAGTATTTAGAATAATGACATTACTAAAATTAATTTTTAAAAATTAAATTAAAATAAATAAAGTTATTAAAATAAAGTTTCGAAAGAGTAATTGTTTTTACGTTTAACTTAAAACTTGGACGTTCGTGCGTTTTACTGCATAGTCCAACAACAGACCAGCAAAGCGACAAACCGTAAGCTAAGTGAACGCGCAGCTCCTCAGGAAGTCAACTAGATAGATATAAATTCACCCGCGGGTGGACAAGGAGACCACGTTTCACCAGAAACAAAGCGACGTACGAGTAACTTTAATAAAAGAGTATAAAAAATATAAACCTTTCAGAGGTACTTTTCAAAAGAACTTCCAATTTATCAAAGTATGATTTTCCATATAGTGCAATCTGTTCATCCTCGTTAATTTTAACGCCTAAAGCTTCATATACCTTTTTAACAATGTGATCCATATTTATCTACCAAAATTCATTATTAATAAATTTAATATATAGCAATAACAATCTTTATTTTGTTTCAAATTCAAATTATTAAATAATTAATTAGGTTCAAACATAATTTATATATTAATTTGATATAACTTGTATTTGATTTCAGCTGCTTTAATTTCAAAATATTAACAAAGAAAGAATTTTAAAAGCTAAAATAAATAACGTCGCTAATAGAGGTATTATATCTAATATAACTAGCAGACGATTAATATATTTCAGTTACATTGAAATTACTTGCCTTAGTAAATTTGGACGCCAGCTCTTTCAAATTAATTTTATCTTGGTGCTCATGTCTAAATTCATTCGGAGGAATGAGAATCTGTGACAAAAATCAACTTTAAAATGATTAATTAAACAATTAATAATATTAATATTAATAATAATAATAGTAATGGATTTGTCGAACCTTGGATAACTCCGCTTCAAAGTTAAAGATATCGTTCATTCCCTCCTGCAACTTTTCATCGGTTGACTCTTGGAAAAGATGTTTGCCAGTGCTGATTATGAACTTCTTGTAAGCATCAATCTTTTCTTTCTGTTCATCACCAATATAATATTCTTGTGGAAATGTTACATCGCTTTGATACATCTGAGATAATATGAAGATGGTAAAGCGATTATCTATACTTATCAAACCATAAAGTTATTATTGTGGATAATGTAATAATATCGTAAGAATTTATTATTACTTAAGTTTAATCCTATAATGTTCAGAATCCTTTTGAGGCTAGTGCAATGGCAAATTCTTGGTAATAAAACGGCTTATTAACTCCGATTCCCAAAGTAGTCCTTAATTATATAGCAATTAAATTAAGATACTACAGTTTTACCAAAAGAAATTCGTGATATTAAACACAATAACATTTTAATAAGACTTATTATGTAAACAACATTAATTAGTTATTAATTTTAGTTATTACAACGAAATAAACAGCTTACAAGAGTTATATGGACACTGGAATTTTTTTCATCATTGTCTACCATGATTTTGAAGAGACCCATCATATTATACTTCAACAAACTCGCGATAATATTTGACAACTCGTCTTTGTTGTAAACCTTTGATTTATCCAATAATGGCCATCCTCCAAGCTTTTCCAAAAAATCCTGCATGGCCTGAATACCATTCTTTTCAATTGAATCTACAATTTCGTAGATCAAAGCGGTGATTCCATTTTTAATTTCATTAACATATTAATACCTGTATCCAAGCAGGATTTGTAATAATCCTTCAAATATTTTTCAAACTCGGGACAATCCGTACATGGCATGTCTCCGTGTAGAAGGGCTTTGAAAGTACCGAGAAAATATAAATCATGATAATTAGATATTATATGTAAGTAATATAGAAATGGTAATAAGAAACAAGATAGAATCACTCGAAACTACCATATGAATATTTTGCTCTAATTGGCAGAAGTGATCTATAATGACTATTACCGTTACATTTAGATGTTTAGCACAAGTTGCACAATTTTATCGCAATGGATTGTCAGTCCCTAATTATCGGGTTACGTTTTGTTAAGATATTGTTTTATTCCGGCTAGGGGTAGGAGTATTTTGGTGTAGGATTCGTCGAGTTGTCGTGTTAAGCGTGTTTTTTCTTCCATGCCATCATGTGTTGTGATTAAATCATGAAAATATAAACAAAGATAAAACACATCTTATAGTAACAAATAATTTTGGTACGGTAATTATATTTCAAAGACTTTGTTACATGTTTTTTTATAAGAAGACTTGCTGCAAACTGTCAACAAAGATGGCCAGTCCGTAAGACAAGTTATTAATTTAATTTATTAATTAATTAGTTCGGATATATGTGTTACCTTTCAAGTTTACATTAAGGTCGTCATCAATTTTCTGGAAAACTCCGTATCGTGATTTATCTTCAGGTATGACAGTGTCTTCCAGGAATTTTCCACAAGTGAATTTATAAAAATCTTGGCAGGGATCGACTGATTCGTCCATACAGCTTTTCAGATCATGGGCTATATGAATTTACAAATAATTATTAATCATTAAGATTGTTTATTTTAAAAATATGAAAAAAATTAAAACGAGGTTTTATATTAAATGCAATAGCTCAAGTAGCATTTTTCCAGAAAATTTATATTTAAGTCTTATAATATTTGCCACGAGAGTACCTGCTAATTGGCATTCTGTGGATTGACAGGCTTCTCCAGATTTGTCTCCTAGTATGAGATGTAAATTATAAATAATTGAATTATTATTTAAATTTGCAAATGCCTTAATAGAATCAATTGAAATTTTCGTTTTGATTTTCTAAAATCTAAATTAAATGCCTACTTATTTTAAAATCAAAGTAATAAACGAAGAGGATTTAACATTAATCATACCTTCAGTGACCCCAGGAATTGCCGGATCAATGAAAAGAGACTGAACAATCAAAGCTAAAAACCAGAAACTGAAAAATATTTTTTTAAAATCTTATTTCAGAATTTATCATTAAAATCTAGCGATGCGACGTTTTATGTTTCTTGAATAAAAACTTTTACGAATAGTAATTATTGATAAATCAATATCAAAAGAAAAGATAGATTGGGTGGTCTATAATCTTAAAAGACTTTAAAATGAATTAATCAAACAAAAAGCGGACAAAATGCATCACAATTACTTTAATAATTAAAAAGTATTCAACTGGTAACTGTAATAAAATTAATAATAATAATAATATTGTAATAACCCGGGGTCCTCAAACTAATTATAGAAGGTCAGGTTTATTGAAAGTTGTCAGATGCTTTGGAAGATGTACAATGCTTAATTGATTAAGTCTTGAAATCTGCTGTTCTCTAATTCTCGCTCTACTTTCCGAGATAAATCCATTTGTCAAGGTACATAACCAAAGAGTCTGAATAGCACCAATTAATTCTCAAATTATATTGCCACTAAATTTAATTAATTATTAAATTAATTAATCGGCAATATAATTTTAATTATTCTTCAATTTATTGGATCTAGGGATCCAACACTGCCCCCTCCTTAAATCTGTTCGTCCCGAACAGACATCTATTCCCATTTTCATTTTTACTCTAGGAATAGGATCCGATCTTCCAACAATCTCATGGCTGCAAATCCCAGATCCATTTGCTTTGTCATCTTCTGGGATTTCTGTCTCCTCCCTTTTACTTCTGCGTCCCGCAAGTTTCAGCCGCGGAACATCGCCATTTCTATGCACACTCTCCTGCTCCACGATGTCGCCAGATCTCAGACTCTCCTCAGGATCACCTGCTTCACTTTCCATGCTAGGCACTCTCCTGAAATCCCGAGCACTCCCTTCTGTTATTTCCAATGGAGCCGAAACATCCGCTGGTAAATCCATGGGCTGTTCTGTAGACTCTACTCGTTCCACCATCAAATCCGTGCGCTCCACCGGCAACTCCACGTGACTCATCGGGCTGCACCAACAACTCCACATGATCCACCGGCAATCCCACAGGCTTCTCCGAAAGTCCCACTTGCTCCACTAAAACCTCCGTGAGCTCTCTGGGCCCTGCTGACGACTCGGCCTGATCTGGTAACTCTATGGGCTCCAACGTCGAGTTCTCTAAGTCTGCCATCAAGCACAGAATTTCTGGAGACACGCACGCACTATGGTTGGATGTGCCTTCTAATGACTCCATCCCAATGCTGCCAGAAACGGTACCTGGAACAACGGACATGATTTGTTCTTCGTTGGTAACCTTTTTGCAGAGTTCCTCTCCTCGTTCTTCGCAAGATGGAAGCACCACTTTGCTCTCCTCAAAAGAACCAACAGGACTCTTCTCGGCAGAGTCTTCACCCGAAGCCAACGAGACATCCTGACATGGAACCGCTGTGTTTTCCAAATCGCCCCTAATAATCCTCCTAGAGTTCTCTACAAACTTTCTCCGAAACTTACTATATTCGGACTCGAATTCAAAAGAACCAACAGGACTCTTCTCGGTAGAGTTTTCACCCGAAACCAGCGAGACATCCTGACATGGAATCGCTGTGTTTTCCAAATCGCCCCTAATAGTCCTCCTAGAGTTCTCTACAAACTTTCTCCGAAACTTACTATATTCGGACTCGAATTCAAAAGAACCAACAGGACTCTTCTCGGTAGAGTTTTCACCCGAAAACAGCGAGACATCCTGACATGGAATCGCTGTGTTTTTCAAATCGCCCCTAATACTCCTACTCAACTCATCTACGGACTTTTTCATAAAATCAAGAAATTCATCCATTTTTTTATGGGATGGATCCTCAAATTCGTATTCCTCTGGGTCATGGCCATTCTCTGTCAGCCATGCCCCAAGTCGCTCTCGTATCTCAGCTTTCGTGCCTTTCCAATCCAGGCCACGCTCTCTCAATTCTTGTCTCAATCGAGGCACGTACAATTCATCCAAGTACTTCGGCATCCTTCACTTTTCAACTAAACAAGCTTCTACCTTAGTTACTTTCGGACACCCTTTAACTCTAAATCCAACTCCTGACACCAATGTAATAACCCGGGGTCCTCAAACTAATTATAGAAGGTCAGGTTTATTGAAAGTTGTCAGATGCTTTGGAAGATGTACAATGCTTAATTAAGTCTTGAAATCTGCTGTTTCTCTTACTCTCGCTCTACTTTCCGAGATAAATCCATTTGTCAAGGTACATAACCAAAGAGTCTGAATAGCACCAATTAATTAATTCTCAAATTATATTGCCACTAAATTTAATTAATTATTAAATTAATTAATCGGCAATATAATTTTAACTATTCTTCAATTTATTGGATCTAGGGATCCAACAATATTAATACTAATAATACTAATAGTAATTTAGCAACAATACAGCACTGTACCTTAGTTTCATGGTTCACGAATATTTCCAAAACGTCAAATGCTCATGTACAGAAGAATTTATAGCTTTTTTGCAAAACAAATTCAGATACGAAGCACGACAAATTATTTACACATTAAGATTGAAAACAAAAAGAGACAGTTGTTCAATTATACAAATCAATTTGTCGTTTTTAATATTTTCTCAAAAAACTTCTCCGAATTCAATTTGTTTGGTTAAACATCTTAAACAAAGGTTTCTGATTGTTCAGAATAAATAAATGTAGAAATACGCTTTGGGAAATTCATCCACAGTTGTTCTTTGATGCGGTGTCAGCGAATTGACCCAATTATGAATGAGGAATTAAAAAGTTTATATTTATTTCATTATCGAAAGCCAATTGTTTGCTCTGTGGTATTTACATTCTAAATGATTTATTTTTAGGATTTTGATGCATTGGTGCATTTTAATAAATAATTTTAAAATTTATTGAAATTACTGTCCAGTTTAAGAATATAATAGAAGTTTTTTTAATGTTTCAATACCCACAACCGTTCATGTTTTATGAAAATAAGATGAAATCTATTTTTGTTTTGTTGAGGAGCGAATTGAGTATCATAAAAATCCTGGAGGGATTATGCGCTTGAATCCAGTCTGGATTGCTATTCGACACTGGATTCTCGTCAAATCCTCACGTAATTTTAACTCATAAAATTCCTACTTATATACTTATATTATTGTTGGATCCCTAGATCCAGTAAATTGAAGAATAATTAAAATTATATTGCCGATTAATTAATTTAGTAATTAAGTAAATTTAATGGCAATATAATTTTATAATTATTTAATTGGTACTATTCAGACTCTTTTGGTTATGAACATCGACAAATGGATTTATCTCGGAAAGCAGAGCGAGAGTTAGAGAAACAGCAGATTTCAAGACTTAATCATTTGAGCATTGTGCATCTTCCAAGCCATCTGACAACTTTCAATAAACCTGACCTTCTATAATTAGTTTGAGGACCCCGGGTTATTACATTATATTGAATTGCTTTGACCTCAATCCAAAACTTTGAAAGAACAATTTCGGTTTGAAGTCGTTTATACAAATTTTAAATTGATTTAATTACATATTAAAAATATCACCAAAACTATTATTACTAACAAAATTGCACTTTCATAGTTTGAACAATTTTTATTTTGGTGCAATTGAACTCAAAATCAAGAGACATCATAATGTTTTTGGTCTCAATTATTGGATCGCAATTTACCAAACGACACATTTCTTTGGTGGATTCATATATGTATTACTGTTGCAGCTGAAAGCTTCAGAAAATTCTTTCATGTTCATCAAAGTACCAATAATTCTGGAAAAAAAAAAAACAAAATATGATAACGTTTTATCCACTAACGGCATTAACATTTTTAACAATGTTAAAGACATGTTTGCTATAAAGCCATAAGTATTCATCTGCGACGCCATATAAATAGTTTTTCTTTTTGCTCTAATGCAACTGAAACTAACGATCATTCCCAAAACTATACTAACAGAATATTACTAATTAATTAATTAGTAGCAAAAATTCAATTTTTAATTCACCTAACCTAAATCGATCTGGAGTGTGGTAATCTGTGCTAATGATCATTTCTTCAAGTTGGGGTCGAATTTTGCTACAAAAAATCTTTCAAAGAAATTAAATTAATTGGTCAATATGGATGTAACAAAATACTAAAACAACTATATAGCAACCCTTCCAAAGTTAATGAAAAATAGTTGTTCAGGTGTGTACTTGAGATCATCAAGTCTTTGCTCCTCGCCTTTTTTTGTCACCCATTTTTTGTAAGCCTGGTAAATTCATTAATTTATTAATTTTCGGCATTTAACATTTAAAATAAATGCTATTAATGACTACAACGTATCTTAACCTCGGTCATCAAATGCATGGGTAATTTCATGACCAATGAAGACACCTATCCCCCAAAATTCAAATACCTTTAAATAGAATTAATTAAATGGTTTTTTTGTTAAATTAAGGAAATTGTTTTAAGGGGTTTGTATGTAAAATTCCCTTAGCTGACATTGGTAGAGACTCCTTAAAGAAAGGCCATTGCAATACTCCAGCAGGAAATTCTAAATTTGGAATAATATAATTATTGCAAGACATGTTATTAGTCGTTGTATGCAAAAAGATACCTATTGCATTTTGTAATACTATGTAAAATGCATTGATCTCTGCGACTTCCATATAAGGTCTGTAAATGACATGATCGAATGATGTTTGCCAAAACTAAATCATTCTGTAAAAACTCAAGGCTCATTGCTTTAAGAAATTAACCTTTTTGGATCATCTTTTTTTCTCAATAATTTAAAGTTATCTTTAATAGACAGTGATATGAACTCAAGTCGTTTATCCAGAAAATTTCCGTTGTTTGGATTATACTGTTTCATTGAAATTTAAAATAATTTCTGGTATTTCATGATTCTCACTTTAAAATAATTAACTTTAAAATACTATGGAGATAAACAAAGAGGAGTACTACCGTATCAAATATGTCATCGAATAGATTTTCTTCTTCGTCATAATAATCAGGGTAGGCTACGCGATCTTTAATTTTGGACAACTGTTTTATAACATTTAGCTTTGTCAATAAATCAATTTGTAAGAATACAATGAAATTTAATAAAATTTTAGGCGGAACTTATTTGATATTGTGAATTATGACCTTCTCTAGAGCTTTGGTCTTTGTTTCCTCTTGTAACCAGGGGACTTCGTTAACAATATTTTTGAAACTTTCTTTTATTTCCTTTATTAATTCCATGAACTAAAAGGACATCAGATTGATTTTTTTTTGGCGGGTTAAGTTCAGTTATAAAAATTGTTTTATACATAAATTTATTTGAAATATAAAAACAAAAACCTTTGCTTTAGCTTTTTTATCAAAATACTTCTTTACATACATAGCGCCTACGGGTTTGTTCATTCCTGAGGTAACAACAGAAATGCATCTTTTCCATCTAGGTGTCATTTTTAAGACACCGTACGCCACCTAAAATAGTAGGAAAGATTTTAAATTCAGAAAAATTGAAATTTTTGTCATAATCTTGCGTAACCTTGTTGAATTTTGTTGCGTCGCTTTGAAAAATCCTCGGCATCGTAATCGTCAGTCCATTAACCATATTCCAGATTAGATAATTAACAATGGTCCTAATTTAATTATGACAAATTAACTACTTAATTTGACAAATTATTTGTTAAATAACCTTTCGAGGGTGTTTTTCAAAAGAACTTCCAATTTATCAAAATATGATTTTCCATACAATGCAATCTGTTCCTCCTCGTCAATAGGAATGTTTAAATCTTCAAACAACTTTCTAACTATGAACGTCAAATTTATCTAGCAAAGTGGATATTAAAAATTATAAGATATGGCAATAATAATAGAAAGTAAATTAATTAATGTTGATAAAGATATATTATATCTAATATCAGTAGCAGACAATTAAAATATTTCATTTACATGGAAATTACTTGCCTTATCAATTTTAGTTGAAAGCTCTTTTAAATTGATTTTATGTTGGTGCACATGTCTAAATTCATTCGGAGGAATGAGAATCTGTGACAAAAATCAGTGCGCCAAATTCAACTTTAAAGTGATTAATTAAACAATTAATAATAATAATAATAGATTTTCGAACCTTGGATAAATTCTTTTCAAAGTTAATTCCCTCCTTCAACTGTTCATCGGTTGAATCTTTGAAAAGATGCCTGCCAGTGCTGATTATGAGCTTCTTGTACGCATCTATCTTTTCTTTTTGTTCATCATCATTATAATATTCTTGGGGAAATGTTACATCTTTTTGATACATCTGGGATAATATGTAGATGGTAAAGCGATTAGTTATAATTATCAAATCATAAAGTTATACCAATGAAATTAGTATGATTAAACCCATAAAATTATTAATAAATTGCAAGATATTACGTAAACAACTTGTTATTAAATGTAGATATGTTGACTTTAAAGTATTAACAACGACATAAATAGCTTACAAGAAGTACGTGAACACTGGAATTATTTTCATCATTGCCTACTCCGAGTATGAAGAGACTCATCATATTATACTTCAGCAGACTCGCGATAATATTTGACAACTTATCTTTGTCGTAAACCCTTGATTTATCCACCAATGGCCATCCTCCAAGCTTTTTCAAGAAGCCCTGCATGGCCTGAATACCATTTTTTTCAATTGAATCTACAATTTCGTAGCTCAAAGCGGTGATTCCATTTTTAATTTCATTAACATATTAATACCTGTATCCAAGCAGGATTTATAATAATTCTTCAAATATTTTTCAAACTCGGGACAATTCTCACAAGACGTGCTTCCAATAAAAAGACCTTAGAAAGTATCGAGAAAATATAAATGAATATGAGTTGGATATATCATGGAAATGTTAATATTATAGAAACTTAAAAATTTAATACGAAACACTACATTTTTAAATTGACGTAAAGCAAAATTATTGATTATAATACTAGTTACTATTTTAATTTGCAGAATAATTAATTTAGATACATATAAACCTTTCAAGTTTTTATAAAGTTTTTCTTGAACTTCATCGATAGCTCCGTATTGTGTATTCTCTTCAGGTATGACAATATTTTGCAAGAATTGTCCACAAGTGAAATTATAAAAATCTTGGCAGGGATCGGCTGATTGGTTCATGCAGCGTTTCAGATCATCGGCTGTATGAATTAACAGCCAAAATAATCAATGATCATCAATGACTTATTCTAAAAATTCTATAAACGTTGAGTTAAAATGAACAGACTTTATTTTAAATGTAATTGGAAATTATTAAGGGGAATCTTTCAGAAAATGTTTAATGATTTAATATTTGGCAAGGGAATACCTGCTAGTTTGCAGGGCTTAGTTACACAAGCTTCTTCAGATTTGTCTCCTAATATAAAATATTATTTTAAAAGATTGAAATAATAATTTAAATTCGTGTTTTAAACAAGTTTACATGTGAATTTATTAGAAATAATATCATGATTCATGATTCATGTGGACTTTCTAAAATCTACATTAAAAGCCTGTTTGTTTTAAAGACAAAGTAATAATTAAATATTAAAACATTAAGCATACTTCTAATGGTTGCATCAATTGTTGAATCAATTAAAAGAGAATGGATAAACCAAGCTAAAAAGAAGAAACTGAAAAACATTTTTTAAAGTCTTATTTCCAATAAATAAAATTTAATCCTGCGATATTTTATGTTTGAGCAAAGAAACACGATTCTTTAAATAATTCTATTAATTTTTGATAAACCATTACGAAAGTATAGATGGAATTAAACAAATTAAATTGATAAAATGTAACATAACATGATAAAACATATATACCGTTGTTTCATGGTCCACTAATATTTTCAAAACGTGAAATGCTCATTTACACAAATATTTATATCCCTCTAGTAAAATTAATTCAGATATGAATCACGAAAAATTGCTTACACATTAAGATTGAATACTAAAAGAGAGACCTTTGTTTAACTATAAGAATCAATTTGTCGTTTTTAATATTTTCTCAGAAAACTTGTCCGCATTCAATTTGTTTGGTTAAATATCTTGAACAAAGGTTTCTTATTCATGTTCAGCATGCCATTTCACATATTTTCAACAATATATTTTTGGCAAACATTCAATTTAATGTAAATACTTCCGAAAGGGCCTACAACACTATTTCCAATTATATTATTATATTTTATTACACTAATAAAAAAAGGTATGTATAATACAAATTTGAATTGTACCAAACCTCTTTGTGACCTCTATACTCAGAAAGTATGAATTTTGATTAAAAATTTTTTTTAAAATTAATTTAAGATTCCGTAATTTGTTTAAACTTCAGTTTCGATCGCCTTCACATTCCTTTCCTAGTTTCGTAGCAAATTCATGACTTAAAAGCTGTTTTTTTCTTTCTCTAAAAATTCTTTCTGCCTTTGAACCCTATTTTTATTGATTAGAGGCGTACACGGAGAGTTTTAATAAGACATAATTTGTGTGAGTAGTTTGGCTCAGACCCTGCGTTCCATGGGTTTTCATTGAAAATGCTTCCATAGTTAACTGAACGTACTTCATTATTAGTGAGGCCAACATCATAATTAATATCGTAATGGCTAGTATTACTGGTGAAAATATATCCATCATAAAATATAAATATTTAACAGTTCCCGCGTACATTGAGCCATATCATTTAATAGCCCGAGGTGCCATTGAAGATCTGAAAATTAGAACTTTTTTTAAAATTTTTGGACAGACTAATTTATAAATTGTGTTTATTTTTAAACAAAATTTATTTATTTTTATAAAATAAAACAATTTTAATATTGAATCATTTCGAAGATATGTTATAATTCGTCATATTAAATACAAAATTGAAATCTTTTTTAATTATATCGGGACAGATGTTTGCAGAGATACATTGTGATGCTGCTTGCGATCACCAGACAGTACATTTATGTCTTGGATTCATTGATAAATTTGGAGTGCAGTTGAAAGCATTAGAAAATTCTTTCAAGTTCATCACAGATCCGATAATCCTGAATGGACAAGTTAAATTTATGACTAGGAAACTTTATCTATATCGTCCTACAGTTTTAAAGCAAATCTCAGCACAACTCAACCTAAAGCGGCCTGGAGAATGATAATCTTCTTTAATGTTCCAAGTAGCAGACTCTGTACGCTCTTTCATGCAAAATATCTTTGAAATAAATGCTAAATGCACATCCAACTTTTATTTTTATTTCTTACTAATATACTTAGTTACTCGGGCAAAATTGATGAAAAATAACTGCTCAGGAGTATACGGAAGATCGTGAAGTTTTGGCTCTTTACCGAATTTGTTTACCCAATTTCTATAAGCCTTACAAAAAAAAAAAAACGCTCATATTATTCATGTTAATGCGTCCATTCGAACCTCAACGATACCCTGAAAGTTGCTGCTAAACCTCCATTGTCTGCGATATTTTCTCCAAGAGTAAGATTCCCATTTACCTGTAAGTCAGTATGACTGAAATTTAGATGATTCCTCTTTTTTTTTGTAATTGAATGCCTACATGTTCATTAAGTTCCTTCACTGTGAAGTTGTCATACTGATTTACTAAGCACTCACTGGCCTCAGAAAATTTCTGATGATCTTCTTTCTTCCACCAGTCGAAGACATTACCCTTTTCATCATATTTCCTTCCTTAATGCAGTCCATTGTTATAGAATTTCAATCACTGTATTAATACTTATCCTTGTAAGAAATACCCTCGTCATCAAATCCATGAGTAATTTCGTGACCTATGATGAATCCTAGTCCTCCATAGTTGAGATATCTTAACGTCAATTTGATATATTTTAAGATATTTATGTGGTTTTGAATAAAATGATACTGACTTAGGAACGTCCTCCGAGAAAAATGGTCTTTGCAATATTCCTGCAGGAATAACTGAAAAGAAATTTTAGACGGGCAACAATTGTCCTTGATTGATAAAAAAAACCAATGCAACAACGCATTAGCAATATTAAATGAATTGCCTTGATTTGTAGACCAAGTTAAATAAAATCAAATCATAATTAAATCATTTTGCCCAATTAATATTAGTTTACCCATTGAATTCGTTGGAGAATTATAAAAGGCGTTGACAACAGCCACTTCCATGTCAGGCCTGAAATGTTTAACCATGGAAGTTTAATTTATTTGAAAAAGATCCATTACCAAGTCAAGTAACTAATTACATTATAATGTCAAGCTAAGCTTTGAATAAGCATTATTCTTATTCAGTAACGTCTTTTGCTTTCAAATATCGTAAATATTATAAAAACAGAATCTAAGCAAAAAATACAACTACTAACTTCTTCCGATTTACTGGTTTCCTTAGCAACTTTAAATTTTTTCTGACACCAATTGCCAGAAAATTTAAATGTTTTCTTAAAAATGTTTTAGGCTTTAGATCTGCCTGCATTAAAAAAAATATGAAATTCCATTTTTAGTATTCTTTGGCATTAACTTAAACATATCAGCATGTAACCACTCATCACCTTTATAAACATGTCCCGGAAGAGATTTTTCTCCCTATCAAAATAATCGGGATATCCGACTAGATCTACCATTTTTGCTAGCTTAAAGTAACAATTAAATTTTTAAGAATTCAATAAATTGCGTAAATTCTTTTATACCTTCTTTAGGGCTTTCAATTTGGTGGAACGTAACAGCCACGGAACTCGTAGAGTCATGCTCTTAAATGATTGTTTTATTTCTCTGATAATATTTTTTACCTACAAGTTTATGTTGTATAATAATTTTTTGTTTAATGCTACAATGCCCATAATTATCTATAATTTCTTAAATTCCAAACAAATTATTTATGCGTGAAATTAAATGAGTGTTATTAAGTTTCTGAATCTGAAATTTCATTTGCCATCCTGCCAAGTGCCGTAAACACAAACCTTTTTTTTAGCCGTTTGTTTGAAATACTTGTTTTTATAGAGAAAACCTATGGGTTTATGCACCTCTGATCTTAAACATTCAATACACCTTTTCCAGCGTGGTTCCATTTTAGGTACACCAACTGCGATCTAAGCAATATTGCATGTTTACAATCACTATTTATAATCAAAATAAATTAATTTTTATTTATATTACAAATAAGAAATTAATAAAGAAAAAGAACAATCTTCTAGTCAGTCTAATTTCGTATTATGAATAGAAATTACAAAACCAGGAATTAACCTTATTGAATTCTTCAATATATTTCTCATAATTTCGCGGCATTGCAAAGAGTAATCCATCTATCATCCGCCAGGTCATATAACTAACAATAGTCCTAATTAATTAAATTAATTAAATTAAAATATTTTTAAAAATGGGTCAAATCTAATATATTCCTTTTTTGAGTTCCTTTCAAGAGAATTACTAATCTGTCAATATAATTCATGCCATAAATTCCAATTGTATCGTTTGGAAAAATTTTAATTTTCAGTTCTTCGAACAATGATTTGATGATGGCATTGATATCTATAATCTATAAAAAAAAAACAAATAAATTTTAAATTAAATTATAATTTTTAAATTAAATTGATAATCACTACAGGGTAAGATTAAAATCAATAAATTATAAAACAGGAGGTTTGTAAAAACAACTTGCCCCTTTGAATTTTTTTGCGATTTCATCCACGTTGACCTTTTCTTGATTTAAAAGTCTGAGTTCTTCTGGAGGACAAGTTATCTGTGATAAGTTATATGATTTGTAATACTTTTCGGAGTTGAAATGAATATTTTTTTTACCCAATAAAACATAAAGAAAATTATTTACATGTTATTTCTACATTGTATTTGTACCTCAGATAATTGCTTCTCGAAGCTCATTAATTCATTTACTTCGTTTTCTATTTTGTCTTTGCCTTTGTTTGAAAGATGCTTAATTACTTTGGTTATGTAAGTCTTCCAGGCATCCACCGTGATATTGTATTTAGCATCGGTATAATAATCTTTAGGGAAAGTTAATGACTGTTGGGACATCTGTTAAAATTTAATCATTTAATTGGAACTTCGAAGATCGAAAAAGCATTTTGTTATGGTATAGCAATTCTGTAAATAAAATATCTTTTTTTTTAAACAATATGCGATGTGTCTTTAAATATGATTTTATAGTTGAATTTAACCTTTACTGAAAATTTGAACCTCATTATTCCTACATTTATCAACTATTGGGTAAAATAAAATATCTTACTATAATCGTGCGTGTTGAAGAATTTGCTTCATCGTTGTAGACTTGAAGGGAAAATAAAGGCATCAGCTGAAACCTTAACATCTTTCCTACAATAGCTGTTAAATCTGTTTTATTCTCGTCCCAAGAGTCATCCACTAGAGGCCATCCTCCAAATTCATTCAATATTTCTAGCATTCCCAATCTTCCTTCTTTTTCAATGCTTTCTAAAGTGCAATATTTTAAAGAAATTATTATTGAAATCATCGCTTGTTAGTAAATAATCATAACTATTAACTTACTCAAATCAATGCAAGATCTGTAATAATCTTTCAAATACTTTTCGTAGAGAGGACAATTAACACATGGACTTTCAAAAATAACTTCAAAATGAAATTAAATATATTAAATATACCCAATTAATGTAAAGGAGTTAGAATGTACAATTTTATTAGCGTGGTATACATGAATAATTTTTTTTTACATTAAATTATCAAATCATTATTTTTAATAAATCATTTTATTTCTGCACACCTTTTAACCTTTCATCCAATTTTGATCTAAGATCAATAATTGTGCTAGTACTTTCCTTGTCATCGGCTATTACGCCGTTTTTAATGAAGTGGCCACAAGTGAAATTGTAAAAATCATGGCAGGGGTCGACCGATGTGTCCATGCAACGTTTAAAATCGGCGGCTAAACAAATTAAAATTACTAATCAAAGTTATAAATTGAAAGCTTCCTAGAATTTAGGTTTAGTGTTTAGGGTTAGAGTTAGGATCAAGGTTAGGGTTAGGGTAAGTATAAGTAACGGTGCTATTTAACGTGCCGCTATGGGATATTACATGTAATAAAATTATAAAATATTTCTATAGAATTTTGTTAATAGAGATTCCCTGTAAGAGAACTCTATACAATTTTTGATTTTGTAATAGATTTTTCTTGCTTGAGTTTACCTGCTAATATGCAAGCCACACTTGTACAAGTTTCGCCGGAATTTTGTCCTAGTTATAAATATAAATGAATATTACATAGTATCTATAATTAATTTATTTTAAAATGCAAAGTGTGTCGAGTTTAAATATTAAATATCATTATAAGCTATTTAATAAAAGTATTTAATCAAAAATGAGTGAAAATTAGGCCTCAAGGAAGTGTAAGTTGCCAATAAGTAGTTAGGCTAATAACTTCAGAAGATTTATATAATTTAATTTTAATTTATAGTTATAGTAGTTTAAGTTACGTTACGACTTAAATTAATAGAGTCAATATTCTAATAAAATGTTAGAAGTTATTCATACTCCCCGTCTGTCTTGTGTTTACTGAGAAAAAGCCAACGATGAAAATCGAAACAAGCTGATACAAGATTCTGTAAGATCAAATCGCTTTATTATTATGAATTGAACTTGAGTCATTTGAAAATATTTTCAAATAATGCTTTGTTTATCTGATTAATATATGAAATAATTTATATTAATGTGATTCCACTGAAATTTAACAGTACTGGTTTTGCTTGGACCATTTGGATGATCACATTTTATATCATAAAAATATGCATTTGCTTCCTTCGGTCAAAACGCAATAGTATGCCAGATATGTAAGAGGAGCTTAAAATATATTCTCTTCACAAAAATTTGCAAAAAAATGTTTTTGAATTTCCACATTAATTGCAATATTTGTATCAAATGACATGTCCAAATTTGAGTTTTAGAAAATAATTTTGTCAAACGTTATCTCGAAAAATCATCTCCCGCTTAAAGATGTGATGACCGCTATAAGAAATGAAATGATTTCCTCCCATAGTATTCGAGGTTAAAATGAAATTCTTCGGATGATCATAAATCTTCACGAAGAACGAAGTTATCAAGAACAAACTCAAGTTTTCACCTCATGTTCATAATCTTCAATTATTTCCCAGGCATTATTGGCAAGTAATCCAAATGCAATGAAATGGATGCATTGCGCTTGCAATTCGTATGGTATTGATTAATACACCAAGAGAAATTATGTTAATGATGTTGACTTAATCGATTTCGATCTATCCTCCGCAATGTTACGTTATGGTTGAAATTATTTTTATTACTACCAACAAATAACTTTAATCTTATTAACACCATCATAGTTCAATTCAAAGTTTCTTTTTCAATTAGTTGTAATGAAAATGATATAATTAATAATAATAATAATAATAATAATAATAATAATAATAACTTTCTAAACCAGTACTTTCAACCATGAAAAAACTGGCAAAGAATGTAGACATAATTTGACCAAAATTATTTTAAAACGTTTCTGGTGTTTATCTGTTTGTTTTCCTCTTCATTTATCAATATGTTTGCTCAAAAGCCTATCTAAGCTACTCCTGGACTTAAAATGTTTGCCCAAATGGTATGCCATCCATTTCTGTGTTGAGTTGTAGATTGTTTCAATAATCTTTCGCCTCTCATCTTCCTTCAGTTTAGGAAATATTTGGACGAGTAACTGTCACAAATTAACTGTCACAGAATAAACGATTTTGTTACCCAATATGTAAAGTTTCATCTATTTAATTTGTAGTTTCGATTCCTGTCAGAGGCAAGATGAATTTTGAATTCTAAAATACTAAATGTCTCAATTTATGCAAGCATACCCTGATTGCTATGCTTCTAAGGAGATAACTCATTTTTATATAAATTTCACAGTAACGAAATTTATTAAAGAAACGAAACACCACTCGTTCTAGCAAATATAGACTAACTTTATTTTTATTAAATTATTATTTATTTATTTATTGTGTTAAATTGTGCACGGGATAGTCTTCACTACCAAACTTTGCATTTCTTGGGTGGATTCATTGGTGCCTCACTACTGCAATTAAAAGCTTCTGAAAATTCTTTCATGTTTATTAAGGGACCTTTAACTCTGAATAAATAATTTTCAAAATATATTTTCAATAAATTAATTAAATGAATAGAATTTATTTAATAAAAACTCCACCTATATTGATTTGGAGCATGGTAATCCGTTCTAATACTAACTGCTTCATACTGAGGGCGCATTTTTCTGCAAAAAATCTTTTAAAAGGTTTTAAATTAATAATGAGATGGTAAAAAAAGATTTTAAAATATTTAATTACTCTGCCTATGTTAATGAAAAACAATTGCTCAGGAGTATAAGGAAGATCATCAAGTTTTGCTTCTTCACCTCGCTTTTTCGTCCAATTCTTGGAAGCCTTTTCCAAATCGAAATATCAAAATTAAATAGCAAAAACATTTCATAATTCTAATCATTTAGAAAGTTTAAAAATACCACAAAAGAGGCTTTAAAACCTCCTACATCTGCAATGTTTTCACCCAGAGTAAGATTTCCTTTTACCTGTGAGAAATAATGACATAACAAGTTATTGAACTTTTCCACATAAAAAAAAACGTATTATCTAACTTTTTCGTTGATTCCCTCTACAACAAAGTCAAATCATTCACTCTATCGAATTTATTTGCAAGGTCTTTCAAAGAAATTTTTTCTTGAGACTGGCGTCTCATACGATCTGGCGACAAAACGATCTGTTTTGTAATATATGCAATATATGTTAATGTAGATGTTACGTATGGATTGCAGTTGCTTAATTTGTTTAAACCTCAGACAAATTTCCCTCGAAAGATAGGATATCGTCTGCTCCCTCCTTCAGTTGGTCTTTGGTGGCGTCTTTTAAAAGATGGAGGCCAGTGTTTAATATGAGTCTCTTGTAAGCGTCTGCCACATTTTTCCGTTTATTATCAGAATAATAATCTTTTGGAAACGTCAATTTCTGTTGACGGAGCTGTGAAATGATTTGGTTTTGTGAAATATTTGCCACGATAAAAAAAAAAGTAATATTGGATTGCTTTGCAAAAATTATAACTTCATAAAATAATTTTCCAAAAATGCGGGAATGATCAATATAGTCAATAGCTTTATAAACTTAGCAAATATTAACATTGAATATTTTATTGTCAAATTCGCATCGCTTACGATAATAGTTAAATTGAAGATACTCTCGAATCGATGATGAAAGTCTGAATCAGGAGAATTGCCAAAAATTGGGATCTGAAAACATTATGATACTTCATCAAAATAGAGAAAAACAAATTTATGTTGTTATTATGATAAAGTATTGTTAACCCTCATGCATTAAGTTAAATACTGAACGTGTTATATTAAAAATATCCTGCAGTCAAATGGTAAAAAATTACTTTGATTTCATAATTAATCTTAAAGTTTTCCTTGTTATAATAAAAATATCCTGCAGTCAAATGGTAAAAAATTACTTTGATTTCATAATTAATCTTAAAGTTTTCCTGTAGAGCTTAATTTATTGCCTTAATATAAAGCTTTGGCGTATCATCGGATGTAGAACTAAATATGAATCCCCAAAAAAATAAATAGAATGAATCCTTTGTCAAATTTTATTTATATATGCATTACAATCAATTGTTTTTATTAAATTCAAACAAATTATATGTAAACATCCTAG
Organism: Hirudinaria manillensis; assembly: GCA_034509925.1. Classification (NCBI taxonomy): domain Eukaryota; kingdom Metazoa; phylum Annelida; class Clitellata; order Hirudinida; family Hirudinidae; genus Hirudinaria; species Hirudinaria manillensis. Next base: position 9,798,249 of record CM067530.1, on the reverse strand, counting down.
ATGAAAATCGATTTTTGCAACTTTTAGCAAATTTTCATATATTATATTTACAAATTTCTTTGCCCAGGTTTTTATTACTTGGGTCATGTTTAACTTTAACTAAAATTTATTTTAAACGAAAAACGGGAGCCAAACCATTTATTTGAGCAAGAGTCGTTAATTGTTCAATGAAATTCAAACTTTTTGATTTTTGGTTCTTTAACATTTAATATTATAACTGGAATTGTACGCTGGGGCGGAGGTGGTCGACATAAACTGGCCAAAGAGAGCCTCGCATAGTCGACGTTTGCAGGAAGAATGCTAAAAATACTACAACATTACTCTGAAATCTAGGATCCATTACAATTCAAAAGAGACGGAACTGAAAACATTAATTCAATCGTAGGCAGACCAAAATCCAAAAACGTAAAAATTGCAGACGAACGATTTTAATGGGGAATAATTTTGTATGGGGAATTCTTAATTTCATAATTTTTGACCACCCATCCAAGTGACTTTGTAAAGCTTGAGCTGAGAGCGATATTCTGGTCTGCTTTTAGTATCTCAACTAAACCTTGATTTCAATAACAATATTTAAACGAATTGAAAATATCAGACCCTGAAAATGTATCTAACCATCCTTAAACCGTATCATGCCGCACTAATCTTCGATGGGCCTAAATAATTATTCGCCAGAGAATTAGTTACATGTTTACTCAATTACTTATTATTTATCTATTTCATTGGTTTATTCGAACCTTCATACCTACTAGATATCAGAAATGACGGAACATCAGTTCATGTATAAAAAATAAATTTTCTGGCAAATGAATCCGTCTAATCTAAAAAAAGGATTCCAATCATACATTGAGCATTTTCTTAAAATAGGTTGGACGTACACTTTCATAATTTTTGAACAATGTTTTTTCATTCATTTATTCATAAAAGAAACATTTGGGAGTTTGTTAAATTTTAATTTAGAATTTTCGAATGAGTCCAAATGCAGAGCTTCTTAAGGTGATGTTATGATTCCTGATCACCACACTCTGCATTTGTTTTCTGGATTCATTCGTGAATTGTCTGCGCAATTGAATACCTCGGAAAATTCTTTCATATTTATTAAAGATCCAATAGTCCTTAAAAAAAGTTTTAAAGTTAAGAAATTGTAATTCTGATTTCCATATGTAGTACAATTAATTACCTGAACTCTGTCGGCGCGTGATAATCGGTTCTAACGCGTATAGCGGCAGATTCCTGGCGTGTCTTTTGACAAAAGCTCTTCCAAGAATTTATTATTCCATTAATAAATAATTCAATACATTGATTCTGATTTTTAAATATTTACATATGTACATCCTTAAATGTGCTTTATATCACGAAAGAATATCGATAACGAATTTCACTATTAGCATTAAGATTCAACCGAGTGAATTTGTTAATTAGATTTTCTATATACATTCTGTATAGCTTACCCTGCCAAAATTTATAAAAAATAATTGGTCAGGAGTATAATCAAGTTCTGGAAGTTTTGGTTCAACTCCATTTTTATTCACCCAACTTTGGTAAGCCTGGAAATGAAATGGGTAACTTTAGCCAATTGTGTTGAGATATTTTATCTTGGAATTAGTAAAATTTTAAGGATTTGCATTACCATGAAAGCAGCTCTTAAACCTCCATTATCCGCTATATTTTCTCCGAGAGTAAGATTTCCGTTCACCTGAAGACAGGTGAAACATTGAAGAGCACATGTATTTTAAATATCGATTATTTCCACTTTTAATACAATCGTCTCACGTTTTCGCCGAGTTCTTTGACAACAAAAGTGCTGTACAATTCTGCCATACATTTACTTGTATCGGCAAATTTTTGTATATCCTCTGTTTTCCACCAGTTATGGAGGTTGCCAATTTCATCGTATTTATGTCCTAAATTTACAAAACATAATCAGGATCAAAAAGTTTAATAAATAAATTAAAAGTGTACTTAATTAAAGCCAATTATGGTATTTTTATTTAACTTGTTATAAGTGAACTTCTTACCTTCATCATCGAATCCATGCGTTATTTCATGACCGATGACATATCCTATGCCTCCGTAATTAAGATACCTTTGAAAATGCTTTTAGTTAAATATGGACTCAATAATTAATATATAAAATTTACTATGTCTTCTCCTATCTCTGTTTTTAGCACTAATCTTTTTAATCAATTATGTTTAATGAAATGGTTATTACATTTTATATACTTTATAACATGGGAATATTTTGAAAAGGTTAATGTTAAATGAAAATAGAATTTTTTATTTACATTGGAATAGCTTCTGAGAAAAAAGGCCATTGCAATATACCAGCTGGAAACACTGAAAATAATAGTCACGCTTACAATACAAAACATAGAGCAAATCATAATCTTAACAAGGCTGGCACGCATACCACTTTATCATGAATTAACTTGTTGTTTTAGTCATCGAAATATATTTAAATTATTAAATTAAGAAAATTTATTAAATTGAAATTAAAATATAGGTCACTCAAAATGTCTTTATTACTTTGAAAGCTTAATTACCGATTGCATTTGTCGGAGGGTCGTAAAAAGCATTGATAACTGCAACCTCCATGTCGGGCCTAAAATAAGAAACATATCTAACTGCCCTTAAAGAGTGAATATTATTAAAGTTGACCTAAAACAATATGAACAAAAATTAACTCATTGGTGTTGAATAAATCACTTCCTAAGTCCTTACTTGTGTGGTTTGACTATCTTTCTCAGCAACATCAAATTTTCATTGCTAACTATTGCTAGGAAATCCAGATGCTTTCTTAGGAAACTTTTAGATTGAAAATCTTCGCCCTTGATCTGAATAAATTTAATTTATCTGGCTACTAATTTAAATATATTTAAAGATATTTAAAAAAAGTATTACTTTGTCAAACATGTTCTCAAATAATTTTTCTTTTTCTTCGTCATAATAATCTGGATACCCAACGTGCTCCCTTATTTTCTTGAGCTAAAAAATAAAAATCATCTGATTAAAGGCATTGAGTTAGGTTGAGAACATTTTTTGGGTACCTTTTTTAGTGCAAGCGATTTTGTGGAATTAGTCAGCCATGTGACATTGAGAATAACATCCTTAAAGGTTTTTCTAATTTCATTTATGATATTCTTTACCTATTTCAATAGGAATAACATCATGATTTTTAATTACATTTGTTTCAAAGAATAATATTTATAAGATAATCAAATAGGACAAAACCTTCTTTTTAGCCGTTTCGCTAAAGTATGTCTTTGCATAAACAGCTCCTAAAGGTTTGTACAACTCTCTTGTAACCAATGTTGTACATCTCTTCCAACGTGGTTCCATTTTAGAAATGCCTGATGCTACCTGATGAGGTAAATAAATTAGATAGTAATTCATGTAATTTTGCATTTAATTGTTCAGTGTGCATTCGAATTAACCTTTTCGAACTCAATTACAAATTCCTCAAATTTTGTTGGCAGGGCAATGAATAACTTGAAAAACATTTGCCAGGATAAATAATTGACCAAAGTTCTGAAGAAAAATTTGCTACTTAATTTTCTAAGACGACATAAATATAAAATGACTTACCGTTTTGGAGTTTCATTTAAAAGAATGGCCAATTTATCAAAGTAGTCCATGCCATAAATTCCAATAGGTTCTTCAGGATTGATTTCAATTTTTACATCTTCAAACAATATTTTGGCCATCTTTCTTATATCTATAACCTGAAATAAATCAAGAACGATTGAAATTATCCTATCTTTTAAGTTCCTTTATATGTCCCGAAGGTATGTGAAGGAAATTTTGTAGCGCCCCCATCCGAGGGCGTTACTTGATGGCGCAGGCCGGGAATTGAACACGACACATAACGGCTTGAACGCCACTATTGCCTCACACAGGATCGTTACTTAATCGACCCATCACCTGCACATGTACTTATAATAATCAATGTAAAAAGATAGTATAATTGCAATAAATTCGAGATTCGCCACTTGGTATGGTATTGTCAGGTGTCCAGCAAATGTTGCAATACTAGAAATTAAAATAGATTAGGACTATAAGCATGAATAACCTTACCTTATCGAATTTTTTCGCTAGAGAGCTCAGAGCAATCATGTTTTGAGTTTCGTGTCTGAGTTGATCTGGTTCGTACATTATCTGCAATGCGAATTAAGATAAATGAGCCAATCAACACAAATTTGATTATTAGAATATTTCTTTTAACCTCGGCTAATTTTTTCTCGAACTCAACAATTTCATTGACTTCCTGTATTTTGTCAGTTTTGTTTCCTGAAAGGTGCTTAGCCATTTTGTTAACCATTTTTTTTAAAGCATCAAATTTTGGTTTGTGTTTCTTGTCACCATAATAATCTTTGGGGAATGTTAGATACTGCTGATACATCTGTTATATTTGCAGAAATGAATAAATTAATGAAAACTTGATCGAGCTATCTTTTCAATACTACATGTAATAAATAGCCTTAGTAATAGTAGTATTTAAAAAAAAAACAGATACAAACATGTAAGTACTGCTAGATAATAGAAAGAGTTATCCTGCATTATGTACTTACGACAATCGTGCGAACAGATGAATTACTCTCCAAATTGTAAACATAGAAGTTAAAAAGTCCCATTAGCTGATACTTTAACATAGTTGTAACGATATTGGTTAAATCAGCCTTTGATTCGTCCCAAGAATGAACCACCATCGGCCATCCACCAAATTCTCCGAGCATTTTCAGCATTTCTGATGACCCTTCTTTTTGAATCATCTCTAGAAGAGACATTTGATTAAATTCTTAAACAATGAAGCAAACTATTTCGTCACAATTAATGATATGATCGTAAAAATGTGACTTTGCCGATCTAAAATGAAATACCACTTTTCAAATTCAAATTTTATAAATTATTATTCATTGCAAAGTAAGCGTATAATCGGATATATATAATTTACATATATATGTATGTATAAAATATATATAAAAATTGGATGAACAAATTAATATTAAACTTACGCGAATCCATGCAGGAAATGTAATATTCTCGTAAATATTTTTCAAAGAAAGGGCAATCATTGCATTTAATTTTATCGAAGATGCCTTTAAATTTTAATTTGTCCATTAAAAATGAGAATTTATTAAATGTTGAATATTGGATTTTTTCGATAATTAGATTCTCAAAACTGGATAAACGTACCTCTTAGTTTTACATCCAGTTTGTTTTGAACTTCAGTCAAGGCACTAAAACTATCTTTTTCATCTGGTATTTTGGCTTCTCTCATAAATTTGCCACAAGTAAATTGGTAAAAATCTTCACAAGGATTGACCGTTGTGTCCATGCAACGTTTCAAATCTTTAACTAATTTTTTTTTTAAATTAGTTTTTAATTATTTGTAAATTTTCTTCTCAATAAAATAGAATTGCTTAATGTTCGCTGTAATATAATTTAGGTTTTACCTGCTGATATGCAAGCTTTTGTCTCACATACCTTACTTTCGTTAGACCCTTGTAAAAAGAAAACGTTTAGTTTGACTGAGTTTTGGAAAATTGAAAGATGAATATTTGAATCGATTTCTAGGCATTTCAAGTCAGTTTGTAATTTCACTTCCCTTACTGATGAAAGTCGCTGAAGAGGAACGTATGAGGATAGAAATGCAAAATGCTGTAAAAGCAAATCTCGACATAGTCTGTTGCTCCCCACTGGAGGAAGTGAAATTTTATCAACACCCGAGATATGACAGAGTATTAATAAAAAATAAATACATTAAAATAGTAACAATACATTCTTACCTACGGTTCACGTTTTTCTAAAATTTCAAAGACAAGTAATCCAAATGCAACACTTGATCGTTTAGCACCTATTATTTATAAGCTCAGATGAAGGCCCAAATCAAATAAGATCGATTTTTTAATGTTGTAAATCGTTCTGCATATTTGCATAGTTTATAAGTTATTTCCATTTTTTAAAAAAATATGCACAAATTACACACATTTTAACGAAATATATAGGAAGTTGTTAATAAATGATTCATTTGAGATATTTATCAAAATTAATCCCTTTCTGTGTGACCAAACAAATAACGTGAATCTGAGGGACTTTCGTCCGTTTTGTAGTTAAACAGTCCTCTTCGTTAATCAATGCAATGCAAGTTTAATGTGCACGTTATTTGCTATGTCTTTTCACCGAGAGTTTTCATATTTTCAATTTATTAACAGAAGGTTCTTTTAATTTTTGTTTTTCAAATTCAAATTATTATCTTTTAAATCAAATCTATGTATATTTTCAATACGGCTAAAGTGTATTTGTAATTCTGAGTCTTAATCAATTCAGACCCTCACTTCATCTTCCCTCCCTGAATTTTTTGTAAGCCAACAACTTTTTTCATTAATTAATGTAATTTGGTTTTTGTTTTTAATCATAATCATTTTGTTTTTGTCATCAATTGAAATTAATTTTTATAATCATTTTGTTTGAAAAACGAAAGCAATTACTCTCTACTACGAAATGCTTTGAACGTTATTTTTATAATTATAGAACGTTTTGAAGTTTTCAGAACTCAAGGGCAAAGTATTCACCAAATTCTGCATTTCTTTTCTGGATTCATTGGAGAGTTTTTAGGACATTTAAAAACTTCTGAAAACACGTCCAAATTCATCAATGGAGGATTGACTCTGCAGAGACAATGCACTTGTCAATTTATGTATAATAACTTAACAATTAATTAATTTTTTATTATAGAGTCAGTCTTGTTTTATAACTGACCTGTACTTACGGGGAGCATGTTTCTTAAAAAGTCCTCTCAAAATCAACTTGTCTCCAGTTTTTCGGCAAAAGGCCTATCATAACGTTAGCGTTATATATTGATTTTACAACTTTTTAAAGATTAATTTTAACTTTTTCGGTTTATTATTGTGATCGATTGTTAAATCACAAATTGTCTTCATAATCGTAATAAATAATGTCATTATGGATATTTATTTAGAAGTATTTATTGAAATCATACCCTTCCGAAGTTTATGAAGAACATTTGCTCGGATGAGTATGGAAAATTAGGTAAACCTTGCTCGGGGGAATTCTTTTCCAACCAGTTTTTGTAGGCCTCGGTAAATAAACAGTTTATAAACTAATTCTTGATTATTTTATGTAAAATTAGTTTAAATTAAGTAATTGTTACTCTTGAATTAATTTCGACTTAGAAGAGAGGATCTGTTTGGTATTCATTAGAAATATTTTGAATCTTTTAAATAAAAAAATGATGAATTCAACCTCGAAAGCTATTCTTATTGCTCCAATGTCTGCAATATTTTCGGACATCATATAACTGCCGTCGACCTAGTTAAAATAAAAACACAAAAGATATCAGATTAATTTTGTAATGTTTTCGTGTTAAATAAATTAATTCAGAAAATCTCTTATATGCCTGGTTATTGTATTATTGCCTGTCGGTTTATTAAATTATCCAGACATGTTGTGAAAATTTGATTGAATTTTACAAATTCCGTTTACAATCTTAGGGAGTTACAGATAAAAGATGGAATGAGACTTAGGCCAACAAAATCGATGGTTTCATTAATGGCCAATCCATCATATTGTTCCACAAGGCAGTTTCTCATCGTCCAAAACCTTTGGATATCCCCACTTTTCCAGTATAATTGTTTTTTCTTTTTCTTCCGATTATCTCCTGTAAATCAACGCTAAACTGTAATGATTAAAAATATAAACATCGACGTAGAGTTACGTATAATTAGTTTGTCAAATTATTTAAACAAATAATTTAATTTGAGTTAATGTGGTAACAAAAACAAGTCGTAATTATCAATTATTAATGTTTACTGATGTTAATAAATGCATCCATTATGTGATGGCCAATTATGAATCCAATTCCTCCAAAATTCATATACCTGGGATAAAATTTAGGCACAAATTTAAAAAAAAATATTTAAATAACTGTCAATGCATGAAAATATTTAAGTTTATAATTCGCAGTATCCAATTCGTAGGGAAATCACAGAACAAACATTGGAAATTCTTCAGAAAACACAGGCCAAGATATTCTAGCAGCGGAGACCCCTTGTAAAGTAAGTTATTAATTGTTACAAGTAATGATTGTCATAACTGGATTTAAAACTTAATATTATCATAAAGAGTTTTTTTTTTATTTCAATAAAATTAATCTTATTTGATGATATTATATGATATTATTATTATTGTTATTGTTATTATTATTATTATTATTATTATTATTATTATTATTATTATTATTATTATTATTATTATTATTATTATTATTATTATTATTATTATTATTAATATTATTATTAATTCTAAGATTAACAATTTAAAATATATTGTTAGACTAATTTATCCAACTTACACAGTACATTTCCATCTCTAAGGTATTCGGATGAAGGTATGGCAGCTCTCAGCTCGCTCCTTAAGACATTTGAATATTCATAAGAATTGTTTTTTTTTTGAATAATGCATTGCCAACGCACATTATAAACATACGACAGAAGTACAAATAATAAGCTTTTAATAAAACTATTTATAACTTAATTAATCAGGTTGAATAAGAGCGTCACTAAGCTATCAAGCTGAAACTGTTTATTAATTATTTTTAAATTGTTTATTATTATTATACTATAATTAATATGATAATTATTATTATTACATTGATCTCAATATTTTATAAACTCATTGGACTTGAAATGATATTACATGAAATCATAAGGCCTGGCCAGATGTTTTGTCATTTTGGCAGATTGAACTGACTGCATGTCCAGTATATTTTCAAGAAACCTATCGTTGTTCATGTCGGTCTTAAAATAAAATTAAAATTTTATCTTAATATCTTCTTCAATGGTGAATCTAGAATGCTGGGGCGGAATTTATTATTAATGGAAATTATCAGGTTAATTCTATAATATTCTCGTGCAACTAAATTGATTCCATAACATTACACTAGCTATTGCCCGAGATTAAAATCTATGCAAGAGTTCGGAGGTAAATATATGTAAATATTAATTTAACTTTTAAATTTGCCCCCTAGACGCTGGATATTAAGAGATTTATTTATAAATCACAATGGGAGGAAGGGCTTTGGTAGTTATTAGCACATCAGTAATGATTTATTGTTTAGGTTATAATCATTTGCGAGTGGTTTATGCATCGTTAATCACTAAGAATCAAGTAAATCTATTTATTTAGCGGGCGTAAGTTTCACTCGATCAACGTATTGGTTATGTTTTCATAATAATAGTAGCAATGGCAAAATGTTTTTAGCGACACTTACGCATCGATCCCTATCTAAGAATATCTGTTTTGTATCGAACTGAGGGGGATTGAAAAGCACCACTTTCATGTCCAAGATCTGAAATTAAAAACAAATGCAAATGTTTCAACTGGTGAATTTTTTAACTAAACTAAATCGATATAAAATTAACTAATTCCCTGGCGCTTTCGCTTAAGAAGCTTTATTAATAACTTATTGTTATTATTATTATTATTGTTATTATTATTATTATTATTATTATTACTGTTATTATTATTATTATTATTATTATTATTATTATTATTATTATTATTATTATTATTATTATTATTATTATTATTAATCAATTTATCAAATCGGGTTTGTCAAAGTAGGATTAACAACCTTAGTATTTATTTTTTGTCTGGCCGAATTTGTTAACCTCGTGGTTTTATTAATTATGTCTTCAAAGGCTGTTTTTACTTCCTTATAAATTTCATTTATCTGGCAAATAAGTAGTGTCCATTTTAAACCTCTTCAAAAGAAATTTAAAATTATTCTTCATAAATCGCATTATAAAAATAAATAAAATAATAATTGTAAAAAAAAAAATGAAATAGTAGGAAAATAAATATTTAAAAGTCCGAAATCCCCTTAATTTAATAAAGCCATCAAAATCGAGCAAAATCAAGTTAATTAAAAATAATAAACGTTAATAATAATTATTATAAACAATAATTTCAATGCCGGACCAATTAAACATACGAACAAAATAAAAAGCCAACTTTATCTATGACGGTTGCCTTTCGGAACTTGGCAACGTAAAGTGCGTCTATTTCGTTTTCCAAAAATGAATAAACTATTTCTACACACCACACGGGACGTTCGCGTGTAAAATCTCCCATCACTTCCTGAAGTGTAGTTTTATTATTTGATTAATTAATATATGATTTATTAATAATATTGTTATTATTAATATTAATGTCATTATTATTATTATTATTTATTAATTATAGTATTAATTATTATTATGTTAAATTATTACTTACGCGCACCGCTATTGGCAAATATTACAAATAATGACTGAGAGTAATGTCGTAAAAAAGGTTCCATAATGGACGATTATAGTTATAGTTATGTGGTTATTCGATTATAAAAATATTTCCATTCACATGTGATTAATCTATTTACGTATTACTTCAAAGCAGGTTCGGTTAGTTAAGAGCTAATTAAATACTAACAGATTTAAACTTAATGTACAGGTCTCGAACTGAATCAGGAGTTCCTGGCAAGAGGGTAAAGACCATCCTCCATAACAAGTAGTTAATTAACGCTCTGAATTTATTTTTAATTTATCTATAACTTATTTTGACGCAAACTTCAATAATGTCATTTTAATATTGTTTATTCGTTTATAAAGCTTAGCTGAGAGTTAATCGATACGGGTTAGCAGCTTCACCTTGAATTTTAATTTATTTTTAAATCGTTAATTTCATGATTTATTTTATTAAATTTAATTTATTCTTTTAATAAAACGGTTACCTGTTACTAGTTTCTTCGACGAGATCCACAAGAGCATTGAAGTAGGACATGTGAGGAGTTACCACAGGTTCTTCGGATGTCATGGGCACATTGAACCAGTTGAAAATGTGCGTCAATACATCATCAAACTGAAACTATTTATTTTAATAATAATTATTATATTATAATTATTATAATTGCTATAATTACAATTATTAATGTATAATAAATAATACAATAATTATATAATAAATAATATATAGTATTTATTATAATAATATTTATTTTACACAGATTTTAAAATTTAAGATTTTTGGTGAAATAAATTTATACCTTCTTGAAAGGTGATGCAAATTCTGCCAAACTTAATTTAGTCAGGTCCTCATCTTTTGGTAGAAGTATCTAGGTTTTTTGGTTAAATGTCTTTTTTTTTTAAATTTAAAAGTGACTGATAACATCTTAATTTACCCCAAATTATGAAATTCCAAAAATAAATCTTCAATTCTTCGCACTTTCAACATTCAAAGTTGATTTTAAACTATATTTTATTTAAACAAAAAAGTACTACCATGGCCAGCTTCTTTTCGAAATTGACAATCTCTTCGGCTTCCCGCTCAACTCTCTCCTTATCCTTGACTTTGAAGAACTCATGGGCTATTGCTACTATGAACATCTTCAGTTTTTTCAGGTGTTTTACGCGCGATGCGAATTTGTAATCTTCCACGGCAAGGATCAGTTTTGGTTGTCTTACCTGCATATAAAAAATAAGTAATATCTCCAATGAATTATTATTGCCACTTCACATACAGTACTAACTATTATATACTATTGCATATATATATATATATATATCTATTAAATATTTATAAAACATTACTGACAAATCGACAAAAAAAATATTTTACTTTTTTTTTATAAATATAGATTGAAAATCGAAACTTCATTATAAAATAAATGTAAAGTTATTTTGAAAATTTTTCGACCACGATTGAATTTTATGCTTCTTTGTTTATTATTTCGAAGCCATTTTTACAGCTTGTAGCCGTTTAAACTGACGGTCGGCATGGAAGGCATTTTGCCTGAGATGTACACAGTAAACAGTCCCTCAATTCTGTACCGCTGCAGCAAGGACATCAGAACTGTAAGATTAGTATCATCTTTCCAATTGTCTTCCAACAAAGGCCAATCGGAAATTCTTTTGAAAGCCAATTCAATTGGGACATTCTTTTTCTGATTAGTGCTAGCTGTAATTTAAATATAATTTTCATGTAAGTATTACATCTTATAAGTGAAAACATGTAAATAAATCATTTTAAATGAGGGTCTAAGTGAATCATTAAATATTAATTAGATTTAATACTGCAAATAACTACATGAAATAGTTTAACTCTTGTTCACTTACCTACATTCATACAGGAATTATAAAAAATTTCGGTGATATCTTCAAAGTCATAATCGAAGCTTTCCGAGTGATTTTCCAAGATTTCTGACGATTTCGCAAAGATTAATAAAAACAATTATAATTAAACAAAATTAATAAAACAATCATGCATACAAAGGTACGAAGATAAATATTTCAATTTAATAAATAATTCAATTTTTTTAAATAGAACATTATTTGGCGCTTTTTTTATCCATGAGACAATTTTATCTTTGAGAGCGAATTTAAACTACCTCTTAGTGCGTCAATGATCAAATCTTTTTGCTGTTCAGATGTACTAATTTCCATTGCTCCATTAGGAATTTCAGCCGTTTTTAGGAATGTTCCACAAGCGAACTCGTAAAAGTCATCGCAAGGATTAGCTTTTAGATCCACATATTGGAGTAGATTAGTGGCTAAAATCAGGTAGCAGTTATGAATTAGCAGTCATTTTAAATTTTAATTGAAAATAATGCTAAATCATTTCAAAAATAGCTCATGACAAAAGAAAATTACTTTTAAATTCGACAATTACCATACAATTTAATGATTTAATGATCCCCTAAAACCACTCTGATGACTTAGTTAGCATGGATTGTAATATTAATATATCTAACCAGTGTTACAATCTTTGGTTGAACAATGGCTCGCTTCGCACGTCATACGAGAAAGAATGTTAATGAAATATTATTTATCATTTCAAGCGTATGAGTTTTAAAACAGTGAAATGAAATTTTAACTCACGTGAGTTCGTCCCTGTTGATAAAACAATTTAAATTTAAGTTTTAATAAAATGGAGAATCAAACCGCAAAATACGTGGTTAGGGTTAAATAATAAAAATAAATACGTCTTAACAATCAAAGTCGTTTGATAACCATTGTAGGCGAAGCATTGAACTGATATCAAATAGGCATATGCGGCGAGGGTGATAGGATTCATGAATCTTTGCTAAATGTTTTAGACCTTTAAAAATTTAAATTTAGAAGTTAATAAACTATTTTATTTAATATCATTTATCAATATATCAAACCAAGAATTTCAGGTTTGCCGTTAGAAAATATTTATAGGAAATATTCTACCACTTAATGAGGATTGTTTATATTAAAGTATTTCACATATAATTGAAATTGCAAATTAATCAGTCAAATAAACACGTTTAAAATAGATTACTTCTGTCAGGACCACTAAATCGATTTCTATTGATGGATAATAATTTTAATATTTCCATCCGATGACCTGAATAAATTGTGAACAATGTTTTAATTCGGTGTGTCCATTGAATCCATCATTTCAAATGTGATGCAAATTGGATGCTGCAGATAAAGAAAATAAGCTTATCATAATAAATTATTAACAAAATTTTAACAGCGTTATTATTATTATTATTATTATTAAGTATAAAATTTGGAATTGGAGAATTAATGTGGACATAAATCAAAAAGTATTAATTTTTTAGAAATTTGATATGTTGCCAAATAATTTTCATTTTAAGTAAATTAGCAAATATGAAAAATGGCCTAGGAAGCCAAAAGTGCTGGATGGTATAATCGAATTTATTGAGTGTGTTATTGAAATTTGGCTCTGGCGAAATTGTAATAAAACCGTGTCAATTAATTAGATTAAACAATTTAATAGAAAAAATTAATATTATTATTATTATTATTGTTATTATTAATATTATTAATATTATTATTATTATTATTAGTATTTAGCAAATAATTTTAAAATCACAATAAAATCCATTCTCAAAACACATTTTTATTCTTTTTTGTTTTCACAATAATTATTACGACAGAAACTGCTATAGTAACAGCAACACTCTCCTTGCCTTTTATTAAAGATAAGGAGTTGTAAAGATTTTTAATAAAAGAATATCGGATGTCTTTATTAGCTCGAAATCACGTGTTTGACTCTCATTGAATTGTAATTATTTGAAAATTCCGGGTGTCATTAGACTTAGAAACTACTCTGCTATTAGGACAGTACTTTTTTTTTGCAGTTTTGAATTTTTATAATATTTTTTTTGTTTTTGTATATATTCTAAATTCTAAAAATTACGGTGCCAGTAGACGTTTTAATCGTTTTATAATAAAATCATTTTCTCAATTTCTTACTAAATATCAACAAATTACTTAATGAAATGATTCCAGAAAGTTTATTCTGTGACTTTAAAAGTATGTCATTGTGACGACGACGACGATGATGATGAATGAGTGCCTGTCCATGCTTTGCTATAAATGCCTTTCCGCGTCCAACAAGCATCTCCTCATAGAGATGCAAGGTTATTCGTTGAAACCATTATCATTGTCATCATCATCATCATCATTATCACTTTTCTACCTTCATCGTCACCTGCATCGCCTATAGGGATGTAACAGATGTAAAAACGGCTGGAAAAACAATTCCGTTATCCTTCGAAGAACTGGAGATAATCTGGAATTAACAACTGGTTAGTCTATATAATCCTAATTAAACATTTAAAACTTCAGCTTAATCTCGAGATGCTCTCAAAATCGATGATGCAATTAAATATAATTTGTACAGTAAAATGTAATATAATATTGTGCAATTCGTTATAAAATAATCCCTCATATTATTCTGTCGAGGATGAACGCTGAGCCCGTAGCAGACAGAACTAACCAAGTCATGTCAGTGACTTACCTGAACTCCAGTCACAGTGAGGACATGATAGGCTGGAAATTAATGGCTCGCAAGAACCACGCCCTAATGATTCAAAAAAATAGAACGAATTCGTCATATCCGGTTCCAGTAACCCAACCTCGCTCTCCACCATTTCGTCTCGGCCAGGGCACCAAGAAATCTGCGGCCAACGTAGAAAGGGGGGTATGGTTTGGCAGGAGAGACGGGCCTGGTCAGCTGAAGAACGATGATTTGTCGACCAATTACCATTCGAGGATCCACTCCATCACAACCATTATCATGCTGACCACGGTATTTGTGTTTATTATCACACTGGCCAGTGCGGCCATTCTGGTCTGCTGGTGCAGACGTAATCCAGACGGAAGGAGCAGCGTCAGATCAGCCGGAAAGAAACAAAAAAGGCACGCCCTTTTGAGTAAATTCGACGACGACTTCGTTCCCGTCAAAGATGTCGAGGATGACGAAGATTTCGACGACATCGACGACGAGGAAGACGATATCGAGACCTGCGAAATGAGAGAATTAAACGGCAGAGATTCTCGATTCGGAATCAGCGAGGAGAGTGAAAGCGACTGTTACTCAGCAGGATCGGGCAAAAGTTACATGAAACTTCCCTGCGAGGACGATACCAGCCTCATCCAGTCCACGGTCAACGGAGCCAACGCAGATGAATCGAGAGTTCAAATGCAAGGAAAATCCAGCTCCGGATCTCTGGAGAAAGACTCTAACGAAACCCTAGACTTCAGAATCGAAGGTCAGTCGAACTTTTCTCTTCTAAAGTGCATCGTACCGGGGTTAATTAGAAAACTCAGACGCGAACGATACGATTCCGAGACGGTGGCGTCTGCCGACGTTGGCGCCAACGATTTCCACGACTTCAGTCATCCGACGGACTCCTCCTATTTCCTCGTAAACCATTCGCTATCCAGGGACAAGCATCATTTAAAAGATGCGAATCTTCTTGATAAGTTTCTCTTTAAATTCCGACTCGAGCGAAGAACGAAGTCAGAAACTCAGGAGGTTTTCAAGTTATCTAGAAACGATTCCAATCAAAGCTTGTTATGAATTCCTCTCTTTAGACAATAACTTCTTGCCAAAGTCGATTGTTTTTTGACCCGACGCTAATGCTAGTTATTTCATTGTTATATTAATTTTATCGACTCGATAACAAAACAACAAAATGTACTTAAAACTAACTGCCTCTTACAGACAATTAATTATAATTTATATTGCGATAACAAATATTTGCAGAATTTAATTTTTTTTTTAAATTAATGTGAATTCATCTTAATATTTTTGAATTTGTCTTTAAATGACTGCGTTAGCATGATCGGAGGACATCGTGGATACATTCTCTCGTCAGTGTCCATGTCTTGCATTTTTTCCACGCGAAAGTTACCTTGAAAATGATGTTTTTGTGTTGAAGAAAATAAAGATGATATTTTTTTGCATAAATATTCAGAGACCTTGTGCCTGAAGCTTTTTGTTTCCCTTTGAAGCTTATGAAAAAGTTGTAAATGATAAAATTTCCTCATTAAAGTAGGAAGAGATCAGACTCTGATGTTAGGAAAAAAGAAATTGAAGTTTGCGTAGACGGAGTTATGCGCAATAAGTATCTTAAAATTGTTAAATTTCAAAAGTAAAAAAAAAAAGCAATTTAAATCAAGCGAATTTTACAAAGGATGAATACTTAGGAAATATAAATTTCTATCTGCTACAAAAAAAAGATGACAAACGTCGATCCTTAAATCACTTTTATTGAAATCGTCCTAAAGAATTGAAGTTAAAAATGTCCTCGGTTGTGGAGTGGCACGCAGTTGGGACTCAGGTGACAGATGGAGATGTTCCAGGCGATTGGCTTTGATGGAAGATTCAGTCCGGGACTCTGCATTTCGATGCAACAGAATACCTCCATAAAAATAACTCCACACTCTGGTCTTGGCTCCATAAATGTAAGCCTCCATAAACTGAACCACACTAAGGCAAAGGTTTGAAATCGTGCCATGAAAGGATTTTTTTTTTCTTTTTTACTTTTTTTTATCACTGTTTTTGAACATCGTGATGTGCATCACAATGAAGTTTTAATAACTCTGAGAGTTTCAATTACCATTACATACATTTTGTTGATAAATTTCAAAAATGATTTGCATTTATTATAATTTAAATTAGTGAACACAATATGCAATTTAAAACTTTAAAGATGCTGATCTTGAGTAAACGTCAGGGGTATTCAATTCTCCTCAACCTTTAAATTCCGTCCATTACGACCGATGATGGCAGCACTAAATCTTCATCGATACGTCTCCCCCAATTGTTCCCTTGAAAATCGAACATCATGTCGAAATTACGAGGCTCCTTTTACACGGAAAACAAATTGCAAAGGTTATATTCCTGGAATTTCCATCGTGAATAAAACGACGAATTCTTTTTCTTACGGATATTTAAGGCTTTATTCGTTTTTCTTTGCAGGAAATTGTTCGGGTCGGTTCAATGCGAATGGTTGCCATTCGTTAACTTCTTATTGGAACTGTAAATGTCTAGTTTAAAACCAAGATCTTTTCTTATTCCTGTTATTAAATTATGAAAAGCTTTTTTGAAGTATTCTATTCTTTCTTTAGCATCCAAAAGCCAAAGGAAGACATAACTTTCCTGTAAGAATGGATTGTGTAAAATAGTGATCTTCAAATATTCAACAGTAGAGTCTAAACGTATTTGATGCATTGTCTCATATTTTTCTTGAAATATTAAATTTATTAACAAGCTTAACATTAATTGAATATTATGATAACTTGAACCTTTTTAAATAAACTATTTATATTAAGCAATTAATTACATATTATAAAATAAAACTATTCCACAAATGGTCGAATACAAGAAAAAATGTTTACCAGTTAAATCGATACGTCTGGGCGCATATCTCCCATTGAAAGGCCTTAAGGCATCCGTCCAAGATCTTTCCCATCAAAATGGACGCTTGTCTTATCGCAAAATCAAATTCTTTCAAGAATTATCTGGTCTTGTATCTCCAATTCTATTACGGATTTTCTTTCTTTGGCTTGGACGTCCATCCATCCATCAATTGATTAATGCACCCATCCATCCATAAGCCCTATTAACTCCCAATAAAGTTTTTTATGCAATTTACTTATTTCATCCATTAATTTATTATGCGTTTTTTTTAATTTGTAATTTTTTTTGTATTTTTCAAGAAAGAATGTGGATTTTCGTGAAACAATCCACGAAAATGTTGAAACTGATTTATGGGCCTCAACAAAAGAGTCGAAGTAATTCATTTTTGTTGACAAAATGCCGCGCATAGAAACTTCAACGCTATATAAGTTTGAAGATCCTATTACAATTTTTTTATTTACCTTAACAAACACAACTCCGCACGTAACTATTGGGAAGTGATGGGATTTCTGTGAAAATCTCTGAAAGCTACGCAAAACCGTTGCGAAAGAGCCGACAAAGAGAAGCTGTGATGTATCAGGTTTGTCTTAAAGGATGAAATTACAAAATCTAAAATCTTACGTCCAACGCTCGATCCCCGAGAAAAGCATATAGTGTTGAACACAAATGGGTTTGCAAACGTGACTGGAACAGAACATTGCTCCGGACCGATGTAGCAGATCATGGAGAACAAAATAATGCCGACGAAAGCCAATTAAAATTTCAATAATATTTTTCGGTCAGAATGCGATACGCTGTGAGGACGCGGGAGTTAGAATTTCGATTCGTCTGGTCATCTCCATGACAACGAGTCGAATTCATCTCGCTTTTCGAGGTCGGCTTTTCCACGGGACCGGCTACTATGTCATAATATTGTACCTTCGAATCAATGGAAAGATCAACAGCGCCTCTCTGTGCCCTCGGTCGGACGGTCGACTAAATCTGACCGCGTTTTATGGGCCAGTCCCCGGTAGGAACGTGAGCCAATTGCGAGGTGTGGCTAGAAATTGCCACTGTCAGGATGTTTTACGATGCGATGTTACACATCGCTGCGGTGTAATTTCACTTGGCAAAGGGTCGTTGCTAATGTAACAACATCCTCTGCCATGGTTTCCTGCCGACAATAAATATCCACTCGAGCATTGACGTTTTCACGAAGAAATCAAGTATCGGGATGATTCCATCTTTCGAAATGTAGCAATTCGATCGATTTTCCTTCGTGATTTTTTTTTTAAATTCTAAATCAAAAATCCAGGTTTTGAAAATCTCTCAAAATCTTTTGTTAAGTCATCGACCAATTCTGACCGTTTAAATTCAACAACGTAATAATTGCTTCAAAATTTCAATTGCATCATAAGACTCCTTTTATTTTACAATTAGTCTTTTCGTTTGTGAAGCACTGTGTTGTCTTCTTTGTTTATTTGACCATCAGCGTTGCCAGCTTTTCCATGAAATTGTGTGGTGGAAGAGAAATTTATTTGGATTAGCATGGAGTAGGAACTTTCATTTTTTACTCGAAAATTGCTTCCGTGTTGGAAAGAATGAAAGCTTTAAAACTATAAATAATAATAATAACAACCATAATAATAATAATAATAATAATAATAATAACAACCATAATAATAATAATAATTTATTATAGATATTTAGGCAGATTTATTGTCGCTAATATTATCAGAAGATGCAGGTCCATGAATTAAAAAAAATGTAAGAAGCACTTACGATGTTAGGATTGGTACTAGTAATAATTACTTTTAATATCATTAATTATACTATTAAATATATTTTGGGACTTTTTATGGGTTTACTTGTGCCTCAAAAATTAAAGATTAAACATTATTAATATGAATTTTATTGTTATAAATGTCCTTTCATTAAAAAGAATGTTGATTCAATTCATCGTAAATAAAGATAATTGTCAACAAATGGCTGTCAAAGCTGATGACTTCGTCGATCCTCGTGAACTCGTGAAACGAATTTATTTTTTAAAAATTCATTCCACACGAAATAATCTCTTTAAAATAATATATAGACTCTAATTATGACGAGAATTTATAATTTAAACTTTTACTAAACAGAATAACAAATGATTTTGAAATTGCTCTTAAATTGCGGAATTGCTATGAATTAAAGTGGTGCACTTTTAGTCTCCAGACATAAGGTTGGGTGGATGAATGAGTGGTTGAATGATGGAAGGACAGATTAAGAAAGGATAAATTATTTTGAAAACAAACTTCGACTGGCCATTTAAAATATTTTTGTCACAAATAAATATAGTTATATGAATAATAATTATTTGTGGATTAAATTGTTTGAAAAGCATAAAAAGGAAGAAAAAAAATCCAAACTGACGTTTCAAAATCAAATTTGTTGATTTTTAATTTCAAAATGTTCAACGAAGAATTAATGTGTTTTGTTTTTTGTTGTTTTTTTTTTTTTTATAATATTTAATTGCATTTACACGATTCCATGTCCACAAAGTCAGCACTTAAATGGAAAGACGTACGTGAGCTACAAATTGGAGTAATCGATCAAAATTGTTGCGTTGCATGAGCTTTTGTCCGATGCTTCAGCCGTGTATAATTTTGGAGAATTATTATTATTTTTCTTTTCAAAGTTTCCATGGCAACGCAATCTCCCAATTAACGACGACCTACGATGGAAATGAGGAACGCATCGCGATGTTAAAGGCATCTTCACAGCAATGATGATTACAAAGCGAGGCATATTTTTTAAAAATACCGGGTAAATCCAGCTGATGAATGTGGCTTTCGAAATGTCCCTCGTTATCGACTGACTACTTCCAAGTCAACAATGGTCCTAAAAGTACATGCATTTTGAAACATGAGTTCTCCATTATCTATGGCCCGCCTAACAGAATAATTTGTCAAATGAAATGAACTTTATTATTCTCATTAAATTAACAAATAACTTGTTTGCTCAACTGCCAGGAAATTTAAAATTAATTCGGACTTGGAAAGCGCCTCTCCAGCGAAGACTTACACCAAAACCGAGCGGAAAAAGGGAAGTTGAAATTTGATTTGCTCCTCAAAGCAGTGACAAACGGAGGCAGATTTAATTGACATTTTTGGCCCTGAAATGTGACGGACAGACGTCGACTGGAATCATATTTCATCTTGATGACTACGAGCCCTCCAATTGTTACTGTGGAATGGATGATGATGACGACGACGACGACGGCGATGATGACTTTGACAATTCTTCAAGGCGAAGAATGTCATAACAAATAAATTCGAGATAAGTAATTTGTGATAACCCGGGTAACGTGATAAGAATTTCTGTTGGTTTTGATGCAGATTTTACTTTTTTTTCTCGTAAATCGGACTCGAATTTATAGACAAATCATTATAATATAAATAATATAATGTTAACAATTTTTATTTTAGTGCTCATTAGCTTCTTACAGGTCCTTGAATATTTAAAAAATGAATGTCAAATGAGGCAATCGTGAAAACACCTGCAGTCTGACATTTAGAAACGTTGAAGCACTCTCAAATTGATGTCATCGAACTGCCTCAACTCAAGATCCATCTATTGGCATTTGCTGCGCACAAAGTCCATTCGTGTAAGTGAATTTTCATTTTCGCAGTTGAGTAATATTAATTATCAAAAGCACTATCTCTAATCCTGTAATCATGATCTATGGTGAATTGGTCAAAATACTTTATATTCTCATCTTAATCTTAACTCATAGTTAGACCTACTTAATTTATATTTTTAATACCAAATAATCGCAAAAATATCACGTGACAAGATTCCTCTCAGATAAAATTGGCTTCACAGCCAAACTCGTATTACCCGAACCCAGGCCGTCTCAGCCTGAGCTATTATACCATTTACCAGTTTGGAGTCTTGAATTGAAAGGCCAAAACTGAAGAAGCTAAAAAAGAAAAGATAGGAAGACCACACCAGAACAAAGCTGTCAAGTCACACAGTCATTGCAACTAAACAATGATTTTGGCTTCTAAAGAGAACAAAGCCACTACTAAGAATAAGGCAAGTGACTTTACCCGCTGTGTGTCTTAGTCGACCATTGATGTACAGAAATGTGTTTTCAAGGAATGCAAAGGATTATGAATAAATGTATTAATAAAATAATAAAATATGATTAACACATGTTTTTAAATTATATGAATTATTAAAACCGAAAATAAGCTAAAGTAATTAATATATAAAGTCGAACTTTATAATAAAATTATTGATTACAATTATAATAATTTGCAAATGAACAACACTTATTTATTCACATATATCGCACTTTTTTAATAAATAAATAAATAAATAAATGCCGTTTTATTTAAAATGTGTCCGATTCAGTAAGAGAAGTTTAATTATAATATGTTATGAAAATAACACGAGTTAAATAAAAGCTCATATTTAAAAAAAAAACACAAACATTTAAAACGCAAGAAGAAGCAGGTTCGCTGAAATTTGTTCAACGTAATTTCACTCGTTTAATCAATTGCCGATAGAACTGCAAAAGTTAATAGCGAAAAGAAATTCAAGGAACGGCCACGAGAATGTCCGCTGGAAATGAATTCAATTTATAAAATATCAGTTTAAAGTCTTTGAAAATATAATTTTATAAAATCACGATTCTTCTTATTCATTGATGTGATCCGGGAAAGTTGTTAGTCATCCAATGACTTATGTCACGACATCAAAACTCAAGAAGTCTCGTAATGTCAGCGAGTGCACAATTACTCAATTACAGCCGAGATGACAATGTAATCCCAAAGCAAACGTCAGCATTTGCTCCACAGCTGCCTCTGTTTCAATGCTTTTGTCAAATTAATGCATTTGGACTTTTGAGAAACAAATAAAAGAAGATACGGAAACTGTCTTTTGGTAGGAATGCAGTTAAATAATTAGAGGATTTTCTCATCAATCATTCAAAAAAAAAGAAACGGTCAATAAAATTACGAAGAAATTTCAACGGTTCACCAGAGGACAGAGACGGTATCATCGTACTCCAATTCTTTTGTCCACTTTATGAGTTTTCCAAATTTAGCGGAAAAGCTGTTAAAATGTTCGTCCAGGGTTGTGTACGCTTCATCAGTTCCTGACCGGACGGCCAAAACGCAGCCGTGGCCGGACTCCAAAAACATGAGACCTTCCTTGGCAACTTCTTTTGACATAGTTTTCAACTGATACTTGACCCGCGATGCAAAGATGACGTCGATGAACGTACGTGAACATTCTAGGAACTCTCCCAGACGCTGGACGTACAACTCGGAGTTTTTGTAGTAAACGGTTTGCATTTTAATGATTCCACATCTCAGAGTCAACAGGCTCAGTGACAACTCTTTGAAAGAGTCAAGCAGTTTGTGGCAATTCGTCAGATATTCCTTTCTCCAGCCGTCGAAGAAATCCTCGGTTGTTATGGATCGATTGTTTTCCTTCACCTCTAGACAGTCCAACTGCTGTAATTCTTTTATTATCCGCTGTTTAGACGAATTTGCGAACACGGATAAGACGACAATCATGGATTCTTGGGATGTTTCAGACAAATCCGACGAATTTATAGCGTGGAGATCTCTCGTAGGAGTCGTGGGTTGAGATCTGATGTTTGTTATTGTGGGAGCACTCCTCGGTGTGTTTGCGAGCCAGGCCTGCAACGATAAAATCGTGTTTATCGATGGAGAATTATCGTATGAACAAAATGAAAATTTAAAAGAAAAATTTAATTAAATTATCCTACCTGTCCACTGTATCCGTTTTTTGCAAATCTAGGGACAACCTTCGACTGAACATCTAAACTTGATTCTTCGCTAATCACATCTCCATCAGAAAACAGCTTCCTTCTGCATTTCAAGTTTGCTTGAGTCGACGAAGCGGACGATTTCGGTCGGAGGCTGAAGAATTTTTTGAGAGCCGAAAATGAAGACTTCTTTTTTTTCTCGGGCAGAGGCAGACTGGAAACATTGAATTCAAAGGACGACTGAGGCGTTGAATCAAGAGACCTGGCTTTTGCGTACTTTCTGCTCTGTTTATCTGGCGGTGTAATCGCATCCTGACTACTAATCGAAGGGGTCCGAATGGCCGTGGTCTCACGAGTGCCCACATCGGGAAGTCCGGAAATAACCAAGCGGAGACGCAAAGGGTTTTTGTTTTTAATTGAGTGAGTTTTGTTAGAAGAACTGGACTTTAGAGGTTGTGGAGTTGTCGATTGGCGTTCGTTTAATTTGACAGATTGTTCTGAAACGCAACGTCGACATGAGGACAAATTTTCTTCTGATTTAAAAGTCGAGATTCCTTGCTTTTTGTCATTAGTAGGCAGTTCGCCTTTGAAGGTTTTAATGGTACTTTGACAACTCATGTCTCCTCTCGCAAGAGTTGATACAACTGACGGTTTTGAATTGGAAGTGAGAGAATTTTGAGATGAAGATATACTTCGTCTCGATTTAAAAGTTGATGTCAGGGTTTTATTATCGAGTTTTAATTGATGGAAATCTTCTGAAGCCCATAAAACCACATCGCGTCCCTGACCGGCTTTATTCATTTTATCCGATTCAATGCAATTTGATGGAACTTGATTTAAAGACATCATTCTCTTTCCTCGGTCGAAAAAAATACCGTTCGAGGAAATATTATTTATTTTTCCTTCAGCACTCAATAAAGAAGGTCTCTCTCGACCTGTCGTCGTATCTCTAAATTCTTTAGAAGGCGATTTTAATTCCGGCGTCTTAATCTTAATTTGACATTTTTCGAGATTTCTCGGCATGCACACCTGGAGATCAGACGAGAGAGTTCTGTGATTATTGTGCTCGTAAGATTGCTTCTTAGAGTCTGCATGTTCCTTAATGATGTCCTCTGTTAGGTTGTATCCTGCTGATTCGTGTGGCCTTAAGACCTGCGAGGTGCCTGCAAAAATCCGGCAAACCTTGGTGACTGGGAAATCATTAGGAGTCGTGGCCTTAGCGTTCTGTTTGCGCGTGCCACTCTTGTCCGTGCTAGACCAGCTATCCGTGTCGCTCCCTAGGCCACTGTCGTTATCCTGAGCTGTTTTGGCTGTCACAATGCATCGTAGACTTTGTAATGATTTTGTATTTGCAGTGCAAATAACATCCTAGCATGTTTTTAGTTTAATGAAATATAAATAGAAAAATTACGATATCTTATTATTATTATATATTATTATTATTATTGCTACTATTTATCTAGTTTGTTACAATTTATCAAATCAATTCGTTAAAAACCTTTGATAGGGGAATTCATGCTTCACAGAGCGTCTGCAAAACTTCCTAAAAAAAATACAAACTTTTCTCAAATTTATTCTTAACCGCAGAACTTCTTCCTTTTTAGTAAATAGTATTCATTCACTCAATCATTCATTCATTCATTCACTCATTCATTCATTCATTCATTCATTCATTCATTCATTCATTCATTCATTCATTCACTCATTCACTCAATCATTCATTCATTCATTCACTCATTCATTCATTCAATAGTTTTCCGGTCGTCAATTCATCTGCTCATCATTCACTCATTCATCCAATAATCTCGAGGCAGTGCCATTCAATCACAAGCACGGATCCATCAAAAAGGCTTTCAGAGACCGCCTTGATCCGGTTTTTGAATGGTTTGCTTTCTTCTTGTTTTTTTTTTTAAACAAATTTTCACTTTTAAATGCTACCTAAAACAACTGATTCTCGTACCGTAGAATCACCTTAGATTCTTACTGTTATACTTTATTGTAAGTACTTTATTACTGTTATACTTTATTGCAAGAGTACTTTATTACTAATACTTTGTAACAAGTACTTTATTACTGTTATACTTTATTACAAGTTCTTTATTACTATTCACCGTAACAAGAAAGAACAAAAGAAAACATCACATACGATATAAACATTTTCCAGCGTGATGTAAGAAGTCCATAAACAAACTTTATTGCGCTACATTTTCAGATATTTATTTCCGAAAAAAAAATCTAAAAAATTTATATAAAAAAATCATCATCATCACCATCAACATCAACAATAACTGCAACAAAAAGGCAGGAGTTAAAATGTCATTGTAATTATCATTCCACAAGGAAAGTCTCATAAATTATGTTAATCAAGAGACTCAAATGGCTTAGCACCGTTATGAATCTGTGGCATTAGTGGACTTGCACTGTCATCATCTTACTTAAGTGGTACACACTCAGGTATCCTGCTTCCAGCAATCACTGTGATGTAGTTAGTGATGAAGACGTTGATGATGGTAATAATAATAATAATGATGATAATAATAATAATAATAATAATAATAATAAATAATAGATAATAATTAGAGCAGAAATTTAAATATAATAATTTTAAACTACTTAAAATTATTATTTGAATAAATAATTATAAATATTTATGAAACAATATTTATTAGTTACAAAATCAATCCAACTTTATTGAATTGGTTGGTAATTGAATAGACGAATAGATTTACAAATCTAAATAAATTATTTCCTAATTTAAAAAAGACAAAAAACAAAAACTAAGCCAATTTCCGTGTACGCTTGCCACAGAATGTACGTGTAAAGGGAATTGGTTGTAACAATCACTTCGAAAAATGTTTTCTTGCTTGAAGTAATCTAATAATAATAATAATTTATTATTTATTATATTTATTATTTATTATAATAATAATTTATTGTTATTATAATATAATAACTTATTATTACAATAATAATTATTATAATAACTTATTATTATTACAACAATAATGATAACATTAACAATAAAAAATAATAAGATTCTTTCATTAATTTACCGATTACAATTGTCTGGTCAACAGCAAAACTTAAGCGTAAATTAGATCGACCATGCAAACTTAAACTGATTTTCATTAAGCTAATCAAATTAGATCTAATCTAATCTAAATCTAAACTAGATATTAGATTTAATCAAATTAAAGCCAATAAAAATTTAAATTTGTAATTTGGAAACGTTAATTAAGATGTTAATTAATTTATTTATTCGTTAATCCGACGTCTCTCACGCTTTCTCGTCACGAACCGAGGGGGATTGATAGCCTTAAAAATAACAGCTCGACTGAGGTAATTACGAGTTTTATGAACGGTTAATCGTTGATTTCGTCCCTGGATCCGGGCCGAAATTGAGCAGCATGAAATCGTCTTGCGCCAAGTTAGGACGAATCGTGGCCTGGATTGTGGGATCGCGGCAAATCTAATGCCTGACGGCTTGAGGTTCGTTAAAAAATAATCAGTCCTTCGAAGAAACAAATATTATCATTCCTTTTGTCGTATTTAATTCGTTATGAAATTTCGGATGTCGAAGATGGTTATGATGTAGATGATGAATATGATGATGGCGATGATGATGATGATGATGACGACGACGATGGCGGTTTTGATGATAACAACGACAGACTACCCACGATCCTATCATCGAGACAAAATGTCGGTGGGGTCACCAATTCGTCATTAAATTTCTATTGAATCATATTTTTTCATCTGAAATTTTTCTTTTAGAATTAGGTTTTTGTCGTCTTTGCAGATTAAATTCATCAAGAGAACAAACTGCGACCAGATTCTGCAAACAACGAACCAATTCAGTCTCGAGAATCCAAACAAAAATAATGAATCAGGAACAATTTGTCCTCAGGAAGTAAAAAAAAAAATTCAAACTCAGTCGTTGGAACTTCGGGGTCTGCGGTCACACGACAAATATTTGTCTTCGTCATTCTCTTGCTACATCCATGGTTATGGACAAATTTCTGATGTGTAAATATTTGCTAACGCTAATAATTAAATTATTCGTAATGAAATTCTCCCTAAAAGACCATTATTACCAACTTTGCAATCGTCTTTTACAAGAAGATGTTGCATTAAAACAATTTAACAATTTAAATAAATAAATTCATAAACTTAAAGACACCACTCATAGAATGTGTATCAGAAATAGGGATACAAATTAATCCTTCTGATTTTGCATCCACTTCAAGATAAAAAGTAGATTCTTCAAACTCGACATTTGGGTTTCGATGGGGAAATGCACATGTGTGTGTCTTACACAGACTTGTTATTGAACGTTTTAAAATAAAAACAATGCTTCAATAAACAATACATTAAATCGGCTTTTATTGTCTAATATAATTAAGCTCAATTAATGCCAAAAAGTATTAAAAACATTTCAATCGCTTGAAATTATTATTATTATTATTATTTATTATTATTATTGTTGTTATTATTATTTTAAATCAATTGAAATTTGTTTTTGCTTTGAGCGAAATCAATTTTAATCTCTTGTATTCTAAAAGCAAAACTTTTTAAAGTTTCGGGCACAAATGTCCCACTTTTTTTTATTTTTTAAAACTGAAATTATTTTTAATTTTGTTTCAATTTGATTTAAAAATCTGATTTCAAAAAGCTTCACTTACCATGTGAGGATGAATTTCGGTCTTCAAGATGTTCCACATCGGAGAAAAACTGAGACTCGGTACCCATTCAGAAATTTGAGAACTGCCAGCAATCACAATCCAACTAGAAAACTTATTGCGCTGCTCAGCGTGTGATCTATTGTTATTGTTATTATTATTATTATTTTTGTTATTTTTATTATTTTTTATTATTATTATTGTAGCTGTTGTTGTTCTCGCCGTTATTATTTTTCTTGAATTTTCTGGTAGCTTGTGCTGTCGCGTGAGTTTTCTCTATCAAGGCACTGCCTGCTAGTTTTATAAATCTTAATAAATTTTTATTTAAGCCATTAAGAATGTTAAGCTTTTATTAAATTAAAATTAAAATCAACGAAATTCAATTTTAAACACGCATTTCCGAAACTTAATAAACGCTAAATAAAGATGTCTTTGTTCTACAGCAAAAGATCAGATGATTCATTGAAGGAAAAACATGATGTTTGATGTCGTTATTTTAATTATGATTTATTATGATTTATTATGATTATTATAGCCGGTAATTATGTTCATTTGAATAAACGCTGTTTCACTTCTTATTATCACGGAAAGAATTAAAATTATTTTATTTAAATTAGTTTGTCGTAATTATTAGAAATATTATTATTATTATTGTTATTGTTATTATTATCATCATTATTATTATTATTATCATCATTAATGATATTATTATTATTATTATTATTATTATTATTATTATTATTATTATTATTATTATTATTATTATTATTATTATTATTATTATTATTATTATTATTATTATTATTATTATTATTATTATTATTATTATTATTATTATTATTATTATTATTATTATTATTATTATTATTATTATTATTATTATTATTATTATATTATTATTATTATTATTATTATTATTATTATTATTATTATTATTATTATTATTATTATTATTATTATTATTATTATTATTATTATTATTATTATTATTATTATTATTATTATTATTATTATTATTATTATTATTATTATTATTATTATTATTATTATTATTATTATTATTATTATTATTATTATTATTATTATTATTATTATTATTATTATTATTATTATTATTATTATTATTATTATTATTATTATTAATGCTGCTAAAGTCATTATTCACGATGACACTACTAATATTCTCCAGAGCGTGTGATGCTTACGATAACCCAGAAGCATGCAAACGTGGTATTCAACGTTGTCGTGTTCGATTCCTGGGAGCGGACAAAGTACTTTTCACCTCTTGGTATCGTGATTGATCTCTTGAGACATTCCCATGTCTATAAAATACTTAATTGGAAATTACATCCTGCATTTGTCTTGCATTTGTCTTGTATTTGTGCATTGATATTTGAAGGTCTCCTTAGAAATAGCTTTTTTGATGAAATGACAATATATCTGTCTATAATGTAGATTCTATTCGTAGATTTTAGCGATGATATGGGGTCTCGATTCTCAAATGCAAAGACATAGTTATGAAATAACATAAACTTGATTCAATGTTAGTACGATTGAACTGAAGTTGAACTGAAGATTTCGACCCCAGACTTCCCTGACGTGATCATCACAGGCCATCATCATCGCCATCGTCGTCGTCGTCGTCATCATCATCATCATCATCATCACCACAGAAGAAACGAAGCGTGCGACAGAATTTAGATTAAAGTTTCAACTGAATTTGTTCGAGGCATTTAAATGTCATGAAAACATTCACGAGATTCGCGTTTCTTCTTTTTTTTTCATTTTTTTTGTTATTGTTCCTAAAATTTTCTTATTATTTTTGAAATAATTTTAAAAATTATGTGCTTAATTAATTTTGTTTCGTAGCACCTAAATTATTAATATTATAACACATAACCAGACCTTAGAGGTGTTAAAATCATTATTATTTATTAAATAATTTCTTTTCTTTTTGTTTTTTTTTTCTTTTCAAAATGATGTGATTGAATTTATGGCGTCACTTCATTGAACTTGATTCAATTTACAATTCGAAATAATCAAAAATGGAAAAAATCTAAAAAGTTTTTCAAGAAATATTTCTAAATCTAAAACTGATTTTCTCAATGAAATTTTGACACTTATGTGATTATGTCGATGGCAGTACCAAAGCCTATGATGATGACGATGACGATAACGATGACGATGGTGATGCAATAAAATTTATGAAATAAACTTCATTTGATTTTTCATAATAAATAATTTTCTATGAGTTTTCTGAAGGTGCCGCCGGCTGTGACAATCCTTTTAAGAACTGGAATAATTGAAGTTGATTTGGAAAAAAGTCGCTTTTGTTGTCGTCTTTAAGAAATCAATGAAAAGTATTTCAAATGTTCATAATAAAAGTAAAAGTGATTATTATTCAATAAATAAAATTCTACTTTGAATAAATGTAAATATTGCTTTCTATGAGACGATGTCGGAAAGGTACCTCAGTTTAAATTCTTTGTAAAAAAAATGGCGAAGGATTGTGTGAAAATCTTAAAAGTGGATTTCGATATTTACGAATATGTTTGTGAATTTGATGTTCCCATGTTTCAACTTTTCAACTCTGTACAATAAGCTTTACGAGTTTAATTCTGTAGCCATCAATCAGTTTTATTTCGCATTATTGAACTTGTTTTTGTACAAGAAGTTATAATCAAGGAAGTCGACTTCTCTGTGAAACGAAATTAGAAACCTTTATTTGAAAACCTTCATGTAGCATGAACGATTGCTTGTAAAATGTGGTCTTATCAAGTCAATTTATTATCTTACTTTGCATTCTCTTCTTAGACAGTCTGAGTAATGGTGACAGATTTGATTAAGAGACGGTCTTTATTAAATCCATAGACAGTTTTTTTTGCTTAATTTAATTTAAATAAAGAACATATGTGTCACTAAACACCTTAAGTGGCTGATTGACATCTCAAACCCATTTCATTTATTTCTAGATTGCCAATTTAATATTTAGTATTTATTTGCATCCAAATAAATTAAGTTGCCTTGTTAATTAAACTGCGCCTTGTTTTTGCAGCTGCGGTCCAAGTAACCTAACCACAGCGCGAGCCAAGTTTGTTCCTAAGGTCAGAGATCGAAAGCAACACTTTGTTTAACATTAAAATTATTACGCATTAATCACAAATAAAATCGTTAATTAATTGCTTACGAAATGGGGGAGAAAGGTGCTTTATTAGCAGGTCAGTGGAACTGTGCATAAAATCAGTGCAATATTTTATTGAATATCAGCATGTCAGAGATTGTTTATCATTCGTTTGTTTAGAATTTGAGTTAAGAAACGAAGAATTCGTAGTTTCTGATGAAGTAAAAAATGCCTTCGAAGACGATGGAGCTTTTATAGTGAGGTGTTAACTTTAAATTGGCATTTTTTTATTTCCATTTTTGATGCCCGATATCAGCATGCATAGGTATTTAGTTTTAATATTTAGTTTAATTTTTTTTCAGTTAACAATTTTAAAGTAAAACTATTTAAAAATTGATTAAAATTCACTGAATAAGGACATAATTAATTTCTAGAGTTGATTTTTCAAGTCATGAAACCTCTTTCAGACAATTTTTATCTGACAAAGAAATTGCCAGCATCTGGAAAGTTTTGGAAGGAGATGATAATCTCTTGATAAAGAGTGCTTACAATGTTAGTTGATAAACTAGTAATTTTGAATGTAAACGATAAAATAGATAAGCATTGAATCAGTTAAGATTTTATTAGTTATGCTCATTCTTTTGATTTTATTTGCTGGAAGCTCCCTGATGGGACTGGCAGAGCAAGTAGACTCGTACTTTGGAATCAGCCCGGAAATGACTTTTCAGGAGTCTTGGCAAGATCGGAAAAATTGGCAGGGTCTTGCGAGAAGGTTGGTCATTTATTTTTTGATATATCATTTGGAAATATGGACAACGGTTTAAATAAATTGAAAATAATTAAAGGCTGTAAAACAAGAATAATGTTAGTAACTTGATTTAAAAAGCATCCTAATAATCTTTATACATTTAATAAAAGAGATATTTACCTGTTGATAGAATTAATCCTTATTTATGATAAGCACTTCAAAGTATAATTACATGCTTATATAGACTAATATTAAAGGTAAATTACCTAATAATAATTACTGAATTCAGTTTTAATTAATGAAAATGGTTAACAATTAAACATCAGTTGCAACAAAAGCCAAAAGATTGAGGAAATCCCAACTTCTACGTTTTAGCTTCTTGGGGGAGAAGTATATCATTATCATACAAAAGTTATGATGAAGGAAGCCAAGACGGGAGGCAGTCATCTATGGCATCAAGACTACGGGTAGTTATTTATTATAAATAATAAGTAATTTTAATTTGTCGTGTTTTGTTTATTTCCAATGAACCGAAATGTTCATTGAGCGCACTGACATTAATTTGTATCTAAGGATTGAAGATTAGCCGTCGACTTAATTAACTGAAAGTATACTTTTATTTATTGTTCTTTCTTTAAATATTAATTTGCCTCCATTAAGCTATTGGTATAAAAATGGGAACTTGAAACCTGATATGATGACAATTTTCATAGCAATGGATCCTTGTAACAGTTCCAATGGCGGATTGGAGGTATTTTATTTTTATCTTTTTATTTTCTCTTAAAGTCTCAATTATGCCTGTACTGATTGTTATACTTTTAAGGGCATCATACATCTCATCTTAGATGTATACCAATGCTATAGACAATAGTACTTAGAAATTAGAAATTTTGGAACGATTTAAATTTTTCTTCAAAATGGCTATGATTGAAGCACTGCTCATGACCTAAAGTTCTGTAATGCCAGGATTTTATCTTCTAAGATCATCCGAGCCACTCACAAATGTGGCAGAATTGACCACAGTCTCGTCCACGGTCAAACTATGGCCGACTTGGATAGAGTTGAGGAAATCAAGAAGCACTTTGACCATATTCATGTCGATCTAAATCCTGGTTGGTACTTGGTATATGCTGTGCTTACATACAGAGATAATATGCAGAAGTAAATACACTTTAAATTTTACATTTTACAAAAATTTTACAATCTGAGTATAAATTTTTCATTAACGTAAAAGTCTAAAGATTTTTCAAAATTTTTAATTTAATTAATTTCCAGGGGATGCCTTGTTTTTCCATTGCAACATCTTACACACCAGTGGCCCCAATAACAGCGATGCTCGTAGATATGCCTATCTGGTTTCCTACAATAGAGCTGATAACAATCCTGTATATAAACATCACCATCCAAATTATACTCCTCTTGAGAAGGTTTATGAAGTTTGCTGTATATTTGGCCATAATTTTTTGTTCTAGTTAGGATAAATAACAGTTTGTCAGCTTCTAGAAGTACTAGATGCTTCTAGTAAATTCTTTGTCTTTTCTGAATTCAAGGTACCAAACTCAGCCATCCTTAGATGTACAAATTTTTCTGATTTTGCTGGCAAAGAATTGATGGATCCCACAGTGGATATGACAACCAAGGTTCAACTTGTTGATTCCAATTTTCATTGAAACTCTCTGCCTACCTTTATTTCCTGCAAGGCCTACAAGCTGTTCTTCAAAACATTGAATATGATTATTTTCATGGAGTTGTTTTGTTGATTTGATCCATATTAAATTTTCTCTGTTTTTTGTTTTTTGCATGATCATGAATTTAAGAAGAATTTAATGCTCACATTTCGAAGATTCGTTATAAATTCAGTGATGGATGACCTGACACTGTTCTTCATCTTCAGATTATCTGACCCAGATTACACTGATATCGTGATTTTTAATGATTTTATTTATTTTTAGCTTGGGGAAATTACCTTGTACATGCTGCAATATTGACAACTCTGGTAAAATGCAACCTAAAGAGTGATCAAAGTTTATATTTAAAGCTAAGCTAGAATAAACTAAAACTTAAAAATATGAAAAGCAGTTGATAGTGAGTTGACAGTCAAAACTCCAGCACAACCCCGTGCACGCGGTTTCGATGATAGAGCCGTGGAAGTCTGGTTGAGAAGGTGGTACCGCGAATGGGATTCGGATAGTGCTGCCATCGTGAGAATGTTTGGTATAAGCCTTTAAAATAAACATATATTTATATGCACATATATCGTATATTTGCAGCACTCAAGAGATTAGCCTAGTACAAAAAAATAATAGTCATGAAGAAAAGCCAGACATCAGTCTCATTCTTGCTCGTGAAAATGTGACTGAAATTTAAAAATCCGCCTTTTTTGGCTGCTGGCAAATAAATTATTTTAGCAATGTTAAACTAGAAAGCGGACCATATGGTATGAGGTTTTACAAAAAATTGGTTATGAACTATGCGTAAAGAATAAGCCGTTTACCATACATTATATTACAGACGTTAGTCGCCTTAAAACATTAAACTATTGTAAATTAACGCTAAGTTTTATTAAAATTAAAAATATTTTCAAATTTTTTTTTATAAATATTAGAAAGAATTATTAATCGTCAAGTTGCTATTTATTATTTTATTACTTGAAAATCGGTTTTTATTTTTATTTATTAATTTATTAAAAGCTAATTTTATTTATTACAAAGATTTTATTCGGGCTTACATAAATAATCTTTTCTCGCGCAACTTGACTTTAGAAATAATCAATGCATTACGGTTTAGTTCGCGATTCGTCATCCAGATCGGTAATTCGATCTTGTTCGTTTTAGAAGATATATATTATTTATTAAAAGTTACTTTGGTTCTTAAAAATGAACGCTCAGGAGAACGTATTTTCAATTTCTAATAGGAAAAGAAAAGCCGATCAGGATGTACAAATCGGTAATGGCAAATTATTACGAACAGAAGGCGTCCAAGACATTACCGAGGTAAGACAGTATCAACCAGCGATCCCATTTCTCGATTCTAAACGCTTCATATTTCCAGCCGTTCCGAAAGAATGTCTGGTGAAAGGGAAAATAATTTTTGTAAACAAAATCACCGGTCACCAGTTGGTACTCAATCTTACCAGAAACACAGACAACGGCTTTCATCCAAAATCTCCTGCCGTATTAACCGCTCCGAGAACAACCGATAATTTAGATTCTATTTTATTAGGAAATGTTTCTGCACGGGATTATTTTAACTCGCGCAAATTTTTTAATATCTGGAGTTCGAGTGCAGTCACTAGGGTGACCCACGATTTTTTGGAAAGTTATGAATTAATCAAGAAAATCGGACAGGGAGGATATGGTCAAGTTTTCCAAGGGAGGAGAAGGGTGGACAACAAACTGGTGGCAGTCAAATTTTTCAAAGAAGGCATTCTAAACGAAAGAGCTCACGTGTCAATAAGGAATGCCAGTCCTTTTCTAAAGATGGTTCCGACGGAAGTAAACGCCATGATCGAACTCGATGGAGTGCCGGGAGTGGTGCAAGTACACGAAATATTCTGCAGCTCAGAAATGGATTATATCGTCGTCATGGAAACGTCTAGTGATGTTACCAGTCTCAAAACTTACCTAAATGAGAGGGGAAGATTGCCAGAAGAAGAAGCATGCCACTACTTCAAGCAGATTGTTACGTCCCTGGATCACATGTATCACAGGAAGCGCCATCATTTCGACGTCAAAGATTCAAATATTCTGATAGATCCAAAAACTGGGACCCCGACTTTGATTGATTTTGGAGGAGCGCAGCGAGTTTTGCATAAAAACTTTACAAATTTGATTGGAACTGCAAAGAATTTTCCCCCCGAATATTTTTCTGAAAACAAATTTTATGGAATCCCTGTTGAGAGCTGGAGTCTTGGCTTAATTCTCCTCCAAATGACAACCGGTGACCTTCCAGTTTCACATGATAAAAAAGAAAACTTCAAGAGGCACTATGACATACCGACGTTCCTTTCGCAAGATCTTAGAAATCTCATTGAAACTTGCCTATCGAGGAATCCAAGGTGCAGACCAAATTTTCGAAAAATCCTACAAAGTACCTGGGTTGAAAGATTGTCAAGCGTCCCTTTCACAAATAAAAGGACTTATCTCAGCCCTGTAAAAGTTACTTACAAAAACATCTATGGCTGAATGAATTAGTAATGATAAAAGACGAGACTTTCCGACGCTACTTGTTTGTAGAACTTGATTGAACAAACCCCTCTGAGGAAGGAATGATTTTTACATCTGATGGAGATTCTTAAAGGATTCCAATCGTACCATTTATCATGATGCATGAGTTGATGTAAACTTGAAGACATGAAGAGACTATTATTCCAATAATCTTTTATTGGATGGTTAAAAAGACCCTTAAATGACTTTGCCACAACGACAGTTGAGCAGTCAGTTGATTGGTACTTGGCTGAGTATTAGATGATGCTCAAACCATTCCTGCAGTTGACCACGAAAGGATGGATCTATTAAGAAATACATTTTAAGATTTTTAATCATTTTGGAACTTTTACATAATACTTTTACAAATTTGGAGAATAAATGAATAAATCCGAAAATATCTATTATCTGGTTATTAAATATAATGGCTAAATGCTTCGTAGAATTAAAATGTAAATGTCGTCGGCTATGATCGTGACCGAGAAAAAAAATTATATAATTATTTCGTTGATCTAATTATAACATTATAACATAAGTTTACTAATTCGTCATCGTCTCTAAATGCTTCTTTACAATTATTTTAGACACTTAATTTAAGAATAAATAAAAATTATGGAATGATCAACTTGATCATTGCTCTTGCAAAGAAACGATAGAAAATTATGATTGCTTTTTGGTTTGTCCAAAGTACTTGAAGAATCTTTAATATCAATAAATATTGCTGGTATCAGTATCGATACTTTGTAATGAATCATTAAAGGCATCAATTTCATTCATTGATTTATTTAAATTTTTCTGAAAGTTGGATTGCAAAAATAAAGAAGTTACATTTTAATCCATATTCAAATCAGTCAGTTATATGTGTTACTTTCAAATATTCATGACTAGGCATATGATTTCACATCGTATAACAGCAACGCCAAATCGAGGGTCAATATTTTCATGACTATCACTAAATCATGACCTTTCTCCGAATAATAATCATTTATCTGTTTATCCAAATTATTAGCGGTATACATCAGATTAAATATTAACAAAAAAAAGGTATTTAAAGTTACTAAGTAATTTGTTTTATTGTACCATTTTCTAGATAAGGCCAATTTGAAAATTAGTTCAAATTCGAGTGTCAAGAAAACGATGGGAGGTGAAGCCGTGGCTCAACTTTTTATAAATGGATCATTTAATAAGCTTAATGACATTTTCACAGCGCCTACGATTTGTAATACTGCCATTTGCAACAAAACTGGTAGGTTACTTATAAAAATATTGGTTGCTCTTTTTTATATTAACATATATGGATAGCTGGTGGATGAAATTGGTGAAGTTTAAAATTCAGTTATGAAAATCATATTTAAAATTTATGCATGGACGAATAATCAAGCACAAGAGTTACTGGAATTCATAGACTTTGAAGCCGATCCATGCACAGATTTTTACCAGTTTGCCTGTGGAAACTTATTGAAAAAGGAATTGCCGCCCGGCCAGTTAGAAATAGGTGTATTTGCTAACATCGATGACAAACTCAGCCAGAATATGAAAAGTGAGCTTAATAATTAATTAGGCAATTTGGCTACTTAAATTATGCATAAATTATGCTGTAGATTTTTTTTTTCAGGTTTTTTAGAAAGTCCCCCTACTAAGAGTGAAGCCCATTTTGTGAAACAAATAAAACTGGCTTATCAATCCTGTGTGGATACCGGTAAATAGACGTTGTCTTAACATTATTAATTAGTCTTATGTCTTGACAAGTACATTTAGTATTGTAGAATCCCTTAAAAACGATGGCTTAAAAGCCGTAAATGAAGTTTTAAAAACCCTTGGAGGATGGCCATTATTAGAAGGATCTAAGTGGAATGAAGAGAACTGCGATTTATCACTAATCTCCTCAAGATTGCACTTGCTAGGGACGCTAGGACTTTTCCAACTGGGATTTAGGCCTTTTAATAACTTTTCCATAGCTGAGGTTAGCTTACACAGTTTATTATTCAATTTTTCTTGACGCTCCCAATTCCTTTCAAAAGGTTTGATCTCGATATGTAATCTTGGCGGTTTTTTTTATTTATCAGATTGGGTTACCTGCCTTCACTTTTCTCATTGAACTTTATGAAGACAATGCAACAAAATCGCGGATGATAAAGGCTTACAAGACTTATATTTTAAACGTAAGCCTTTATCTTGAAGAGACATTGAACGTTTCCGATGCTGAAAAGCAGGTGGATGACATAATTAACATCGAAATAAATCTGATCGAGGTGAGTTGAAATGTTATGTCCAGATTCATTAAAATGTTATTCTTTTTATGCTTGAATTTGTGCATTCACGAGAAAGTTTTATTACAAAGATTACATCTTTATCTAGTGCAGTCGTAGCAATGAATCGTTAGAAAGTCAGACTCAAATATCAGATCTTGGAAGAATTAAAAATGTTTTTGGAAAGGTACGTACGTTAGTCGGAAACCGATGTTGGTTAAATTTTATGAATTTTTTTAAAAATATTTAATGTAACTTTATAATTTATAGGCCTTTGATTTCGAAAGTTTCTTCAAATTAATATTTAAAGAGGTCAGCATCAGCGTCACCTCCGATGAAATGATCTTAATGTTTCGATTGGCATATTTTAATTGTATGTCAAAACTTTTAGAAGACACTCCCAAGAGGTAATCATTATGAACCCTTTTGTATTGACTTTAATTTAATGACAATTTAGTTCTATTTTCAGAAACATCGTCAATTATTTACTATGGTTCATGTTGCACCGATCTATTTTGGCAATGCCCAGTCAGATAGCAGATTTTCATGACTTTTACGAAAAGGTTTGTCTTTTATGTCACTTTGTTTTGTTTACATTTGTAAAACATTCTAAAAACCATTAAGTCTGATTTCAGAAATTTAATTATTTAAAAGAATTCGTCCCGCGATGGAAAACATGTATTGAATTTTTGTCTAAGGATGTACCACTGGCTATTATTTACCTTCACGCTAAATGGAATCTTAAAAACACAACCAGAAACAAGGTTAGGATAATTATTATTATCTTACATTCACGTAATAAATTCCGCACTGCTCAAGAGAAAAACAAATCATAATTTTTAAAATAAAAAATAATCAATTCAATGAAAGTTTACACAATATTTAAGACGCAATTGCAAACTGAGTTAAGGAAATTATTACAATTATAATTCTAACAAGCATTATTAATATCTGATTCTCAGGATAGTTAATGCAAATTAATTTGTTCACAGATTATTGATTTGATTAATAAATTGAGAAATGCCTTTGCTACCTTGATAGCGAAAGAAAAATGGCTCCTTGAAGAAACTAAAGCTTTAGCTATATCGAAGGCAATTTGAAAATTACACTCGTTTATTTACTAATAAATAATCAATAAAAGAAACTATCATAGTTTTCAAAATTTTAATTATTCGAAGTAATATTTAGCTTTCACATTGATTTATATTTCGTATATTATATTTTGCTATCTAGCTCCAGCGAATGAGTAACACTGTCGGCTATCCAGATAATATTGACGCACCAAAATTCTTAGGAAAATATTTTACAGGGGTAATTTTACCAATTTTTATTTAACGATGGCCTAGAATCGCATGTAACATCGTAAGTTTGTATCATAATACGAATCGTTGAAAGGTGGATTTTACTGGTCATTCTTTTTTGGAGATTCTGCATAAGATCAAAATAATGAAATTCAAAAAAGAATTGAAGCTACTAAGAAATACGGATATTACAGATATGTCAGTTAGCTTGCTGTTATTTTGCAGAATTAGATTTGTGTTTAGAACTAATTATCTCTGCTACACAAGATATCATAAGTAAAAGTAATCTTCCAGTTTATAATACGATTTTGGAATTTCATGTTTATGTAACGGTTTCTTTGATTGCAAGGATGAGTTGTTTTCAGATATTCAAGTATGCCGACCAAAAACATATTTGCATTCTTCAGTGAAGCAGGAAATAAAATTGGTAAGCAAACGATAAAATATTCCTTAAAGACTTCAATCAATCTTCTAAGAGCCAACATCAATTTTTAGTGATTTCTTGTGGTATTTTGACGTCTCCATTCTATGCGGAAGAATATCCAATGTTAGCCAAATATTCTTTATTAAACATTCATCATCAAATATTCTCGGAAATTTGTTATTTCATCTAATTGATGAAAATTCTAAATATTGCATTTGATTCATTATTAATTATTTTGATATTTGTTTATATAATGAAATATATTTATATAACAGAGTTAATAATTTTAATTTACACGAAGGTACTTAAATTTTGGAGGCATTGGCAATATCATCGGACATGAGATATCACACGGATTTAGCTTTAGTTTGTACCTATATTAATACCAGGCATATGATAACTTAATAAGATGCTTGTTACTATGCAACAGATAGTCAAGTTGTTATCAATGGAGTTCCCATAGAGCTTTGGCAAGGCGAAGATAAGGAAAAGTTTTTAAAGAAAGCCAGCTGTTTGGTTGATCAATACGACGGACTTATCTCAAAGCAGATAAACAAAAAGGTTATTGTATTGCACCTCTAAGTCAGATTCCTCAAATTTCGGCCCGCGGGCCACTTGAAGTTCTTTAGATTATTTTGTACAGCCCGCGGAAACAATTTTCTTAATTGCTAGATTATTTTCCATTTTACTCGAGTGTTTTATGCAAGAATTGTAATTTGCCATGACTTCTTGGTAAAATCTACTACTGATAACCGGATTTAAACAAATGCTAAAATGCATTTGTTTGCTAGGCTTAAATATTGAATATTAATAATTAAATAAGTTTTATATTTTAACATTTCAAAATGTTACTTTGCTCGGCCTGTAGATGCCTTGAGGCTTTTGAAAGTTGGGAATCTTGATTCCAAGACTAAGTCTATGCTTGTTTCAATTTATTGCAGGTGGACGGATATAAGACAAATGTCGAAAATTTAGCTGATGCTGGTAGTTTGAGCATTGCATACGAGGTATGAGGGCTTGAGGGTGTGTTTTTTTTTTAACTTGACTAAGTTGCATTTCGACGCATTAAATATGCATTTTTTTAAATCGAAAAATGTAATCCAAAATCTATTATTTATTGTAATCTTGAAAGCTTATACTTTATCAAATAAATCTCCCGTGGGATAACAATGATATGCAAATGTTGCTTCCATTGCAAGGCCTATAGAAAATGGTTGAGACAAAATGGTGATGAGGCACAACTTCCTGGCATTCCTTACACTTCTGAACAGATGTTTTTTGTTGCATATGCTTGGGTAAATGAACGATATTTTCTTTGAAATTATGTGAATCAAGGAATAAAATGACTTCAAGACTTCAATTGAATCGTAGAAATTTTGCAAAAAGCTAACCGATGACGAAGCATTACGAGGTATTACTAAAGATGCCCATGCACCGGCCATATTCAGGTATTTTTTAATCGTTAATATTAATGGGCTTATATTGCGTTTCCTATTATTAATTAAAACATTAACATCATTACAACAGGGTTAATATGCCTCTGAAGAATTTCAGATCCTTTTCGAAAGCTTTTAAATGCAGCACCGATTCAGAAATGCATCTCTCCGATCGATGTGGACTCTGGTGACTGGCTGATTGCGAAATAAAATTCTGTCGACTTGATTTCTTTTTTTATTAGAAATTCATTATTTGAATTATTTGCTAAAATGCATTTAATAAAGTTTATTTGTAAATTCATTTTAAACCAACCAGAAATAAATGAAGACATAAACTTTCATTAAATGAGATTCCGATCAAAATGCAATATTTTTAAATACATTTCACGTTTATTAATATATTTCAATCGACTATTTTCTAAATAAACCTTCTTAATAATTAAAAATCAATAATTTAATTAAGGTAATGATCAAAATAGATTATAATGCAAACGAAATAAATAAATTAAAAAGTAAAAGTAAATTTTAAAAATAGAAATCGACGCTTGTCAAATCATTTTGACCAAATTGCGGTTCCTGAATTATAAGAGAAGATCGATTCTGTATTTAAACACTTTCTCTGTCATTAAGATGTCAACATTATTTCCTCACTCGATCCAATCAAGTTTTGCTTATCAATTACGATCTATCGATTTTCGAATTCAGTTGAAAAATTAAAACAAAAGGAAAGGATATCATCACTGGAATCCAATAATTAAATTCGTTTCGATATTTGCGCTTTAACTCATTCGTGACTGGGCATAAGTTTTGTCTTTATATAATAAAGCCAATGGTATTGTTTCTTTATTTTTCATAAAAATGACTCATTTCGACATATTTTGGGTTTTCTTATGCATACAAGTTACCAATGGTATTTTATTTTTGTAAATTTTATATCAATGAAGCTGACAACTATATAATTAAGCAATAATATTGATAATAATAACATTCAATTATTTATTTTTCTAGTTAGAACTGACGGTTCAAAAAGTGAATTCAGGATTAGTTTAAAGTTGAATTTCAAAAAACCGATCAAAAGTAAATTTTTTGATAATATATATCAACAACAACAAAAAACGTTTTAATATTTTTAAACATTAATAAATAGCTCCAAATGTAGAACCCAAAGTCTGTACCAGTGAAGTTTGCGCTGAAATCGGTACGTTTGTTATGTTATACAGTATTATTATTAATAATAATGAGATAAAATTCAATCACGCATTCATTGAACGCCCAACGTATTATGACCATTTGCAAATGCAGCTAAAGAATTACTTACGTACGTGGATTTAAGCGCAGATCCATGTACAGACTTCTATCAATTTACATGCGGACAATTTTTAAAAAATGAAATTCCACCCGGTAAATCCTCCATCGGATCATTTAACAAAATGGTGGAAAACCTACGCAGAGATGTGAAAGGTTTGTTGACGACCAATTGTAATAAAATATTATTTGTAATTTGGTATTTTTTAATTTTTTAATATTAATTTAATTTTTAATTCTTTTTAAAGAACTCCTGGAAGGTTCTCTTTCTCGCACAAAAGTAAATTATGCAAAACAGACAAAATTGGCTTATCACTTATGTATGAATGAGGGTAAACTTTCGTTCTTGTGTTTAAAGCTTATATATTCAAAGTTTATTTAAATGATTTATTTAAT
Source organism: Hirudinaria manillensis (assembly GCA_034509925.1). Lineage (NCBI taxonomy): Eukaryota > Metazoa > Annelida > Clitellata > Hirudinida > Hirudinidae > Hirudinaria > Hirudinaria manillensis. The sequence continues at coordinate 9,754,864 of CM067530.1, read as the reverse complement.
AATTCAGATGAAATTGAAAGGGTAGGCGTTAGAGCCGTGAAAGAATCTCTGAAAACGTTTGGTGACTGGCCTTTACTAGAAGGTAGTAATTGGAAAGATGAGGAAAACAATTTGACAACGATCATAAAAAATCTGACATTGCATGGAATCTATGGACTTTTTGGAATAAGTGTTTTCTCGTCAATCAGTAATAACAGCGAAAATAAGCCTTACGTAAGCTAATAATTATACAAATGAGAAGAATTCTGTAAAATCAAATACATTTAAAATTGAATTTCATTTAATTTGTAAGATTCTGAAACCATCATTACCTCCTCCCTATTTTTATGAAAAGAATTCGACCTTTATGGATATAAACCGTGAATGCCTTCTGAAGGTTGGTAAATATTTAGGAACTACGGGAAACGACGACGAATTTTTGAAAGATATAGACGATATCCTGGATTTTGAAAGAGGTTTAGCTGAAGTGAGCAATGTAAAATTTTGAATTTCCAATTAAATTATTTATTTATCATTATAACGTTTGGTTAGCAACTAATAATTAATAAGGTATTGCAATCCGAGATGAAGTTGTATTTTTTATTTAACCAGTGTAGAGTTGCTCCTCATGTAAATCGTCCTAGCAATGAGATAGCATTGCAAACATTGAAAGATATCTTTATAAAAGTTAGTTAATTTGATTAAAACAATTGGAGCCAAAATATTTTACGGCGGTATTTTTAAATAAGAAGAGTATGGACAAACTATTTTATAAACATGAAGCTTCAAGTTTAGTATCTCATTGATAACATTTTACTTAAAATAATCTCCAGAAAAAGCATTCATTTAATTCATGGTTTATATTAATTGCATTTATATAAAAAATATTAATTAATTAATTAATTAATTAACAATTAAAGGTTTTCGACATTGAAATTATCTTCCAATCGTTGTTCACAAATGCCGAACTCGACATGGATGTCAATGAAACGATTAAAACAACTTCTGGGGGTTATTTGACGTGTTTGGGGACACTTTTAGAAAATACACCCAAAAGGTAAGCGCTACCAAACTTGACATACAATGACTATACATTAATGCTATTATTACAGGAAAATAGTCAACTATTTAATCTGGAATGCTCTCATGAGAAATAAAGAGGCAACGCCCAAAGAATTGCTGGAAATTTTAGACACTTACAAGACGGTTCTTAGACGATTATATTACTAACATTTTAACTATAATTTTGAATTAATTTTATTTTTGAGATGAATGCCAAGAAAAGTGGGGTAGTGTTGGGATTTACGTGTTGGTACAAAATAACAATATGTCTTTTGATTTAAGGACATTTATGGTGATCCAGTTGACGTCACTCGTTCAGAAAGATGTTCTACCATTGTAAACAACAATCTGCATCAATCCGTAGGCTATTTATACGTACTGCGAAATTACAGGCAAAACGCAAAAGAAGACGTAAGTTTTAAATCGTGCTTAATTCGACAAGGTGCTTATTCATTAATCAACAATTGGTGATAATAATAGTAATAATAAAAATAATAATAATAATAATAGTTAATTTGTAGAGCCATATGCATAGTGGCGCTTAATACAATCTTAGGTTTTTTTTTAAAGCGTACAGATATTAAAATGAGAATTTTATCTCATGAAATTATTGAATTCATTGCAAATGTGAATTTTCAAATACATTATTTAATAATTAATTATTTGATGTACAGGTTCTGAATTTAATAAGTCTCCTAAAAGGTGCTTTTAAAACTATAATAAGAAAAGGAAAATGGACATCCGGTGAAGCAAAAAAGGCGGCAATTTTAAGGGTCGTCGTTACTAACCTTTGATGACCGTCGTTAATAATAATTAGTAATAATTAGGTAATCATGTAATCATTTTTATGTTATGTAGTTGGAAGCAATACGTAGTTACATCGGTTATCCTGAGTACTTGGATGATAATAATTATTTACAAGACCTCTTTGTCGGAGTAAGTATGATTTATCAATTTTTATTTGTTAATTAATATATATTTAATACATTATTTAATATATGGTTAACAGAAGCAGTGGTTAATTTTATTAATTTGTTGCTCTTCAAGTTTTGCTAAGCGTCGAGTGGCCATGATTCCGTTTTGTTGCTGTTGAGTGTGTGAGTGATTCAGTCACTCTTTAGATTTTGTCATCAACATCCAAACTGATGTAGAAATAATTTTTAAAAAAATTAACATTAATTTAACAGGTGGATTTTCATAATAAGACTTTTATCGAAACCTACAATATTATGCGTATGTTAAGAGCTAAAGAAAATTTAAGAGCATCGAGATATCCTATTGGCACACAAAGGTCAGTCGGTGTACCATTACTTAGGATTATTGAATTATTAATTCGAAATCACTAACTTGCTGCCATAGATTAAGGGAATTTAAAGATGTATTTTGCTACAAAATTGCTCTCCCCCGTTTGTAGCCATAGTTTTATATGATGCCCAGATATTTATTTGACTGTTGGTGCCAGGAAATGTTTATTTATCTTGATATATAAATATCTCCTTCTTTAGAGAGAGGCCAATCGCAGTTGTGAATGCTGGATACGACATCTTTGACGACAGACTAAGTACTCAATAAATAATCATTTAATTATTGTATGCTTAATCGACATGTGCTTTCAGTGCTTCCTGCCGGCTTGCTAATACCACCTATTTATGAGGAATTTTACCCTATGTTAGTGCCTCAATGTCAAAATCATATCTATTACAGTTTTTTCTCAGTAGAATTTAGCCATTTTCTTTTACAGGTACTTAAATTTTGGAGGCATTGGAACTATCATTGGACATGAGATTACACACGGATTTGCTTTCAGCAATGGTCTAATGCCGATAATGTCTTATTTTACGTTGCATAACAATTATTAATTGTTGCAGATTTTCAAATAATCAAAACGTACAATGATTGGAAAGGTTTTTTAAATAGATCGGAGTGTTTGGAGAATCAATTTGACAAACTTGTACATCCCCAAGTAAACGAAAAGGTTTACGTTTAGCCATTTTATCCAATCTTATTCAAATATTTTAAATATATTTGCCCCCATAGATCTTAAAAACAATGTACATTCATCAAATACAATCTGGTATTTCAGATTGATGGAAAGAAGTTATTTTATGAGAATTTCGCTGATCTTGCTGGCATGCGAATTGCTTATCTGGTAATCAAAAAGTGCTCTTTTTATTTTAAATTCAGAATAATTAGTGAAGGTACTGTTTGGGATTTGTTTCATAAGCTTTACCAATCGAACGATTTTATATTTCTAATAATTAATTTTCACTTTTCGTTTTCAAGGCTTATCGAAATTGGCTGAGGAAAAATGGTCCTGAAAAACAACTCCCTAACCTTGCATTTACATCAATGCAGATGTTTTTTATAGCTTATGGAAGGGTAAGGAAATGAAATCGTATCTTATTATTTTTGAGTCAACCACTCTTTTCAAAGAATTACTGCCAGAAAAGCACTGATGAATTTGTCTTAAAAGGCCTCCAAAGAAGCGCACATGCACCAAATATGTTTAGGTGAATCTTTTTTCTTTCAATTAAATTTTTATAATGTAATTTTAAAAGATTGAATTTGAAATCTCGCACGTTTATTTATTTGTTTTTTCTCGGGAACAGGATCAATGAGCCGCTAAAGAACTTGAAAAGTTTTGCACATGTTTTCAAATGCGAAGAAGGATCAGTAATGAATCCACCACATAAATGTAGAATCTGGTGATTGGACAAAACAAAATTAGACTAAATCTAACGTCTAAAGGCTTGAATAAAATATTCAGTTTGGTGTCTAATAAACAGCGTGGGTGTGGGGAAAAAAGTTTATATTATTTCAGTAGTTGAATATATTTAAAAATGTTGAAGAAGGAGGAGCAGATGAAACCATTTTGTTCTTTCTGTGATGACGATGTGGAGAAATACAAAAGCGGATCATAATAGCGCCGAATTAGGAGCAATTGAAGCGTCGAAATAAAATATATATGGCTAGATGTAAGCATTGTGCAGAAAATAATTGATATCACTGTCAATTAGAATGTTTAAACTTAAAAATATCCTGAAAAGGATATTAAAAAATATGAGAATAAATTCAATTCTTAAAATCTCGATACATGTTCAAGCAAAAAGAAATGTTAAGAAATTAATTCAAACAATAAATGTTTATGATATCGGGAGCAGAAAATTATTTAGCCTAACAGCTGAATTCTTCACGGCTAATATTACTAAGACTGGCCACCGTCAGAAACATAGTTGAAATCCCTAAGTTTGAAAAACACCAATTGAAAAAAAAATCAGAGTTTATTTAAAATCAATAAATAATAAAATTGCCAGAGCATATTTATTCAAATCACCATGAAATTACAATCAATAAATGAATCTCATTTGATTTTGTTTAGCTTATTCATGACGAGACATAAAACTTAAAGACATTTATTAAACGTATTTTCGCTATTTAATTGTTAATACTTTCGGATATGGCTTATTTTCGTCTATTCCTAGGCACATTTTTGATTCATTATATTGTAGGTTGGTGCAAGATTAATTAATAGAATTAATAAAATTAATGCCATTATAATAATTAAAAGATATTGAGCACTTGTTTATTTGGTGAAAACCCTAAACATTTTATTTAACTGACGCCAAAGTGAAGGATGTTTACAAAATTTCGAAATCATAAATGATATTTTAACGAATTCCTTGTAGAATAATTTCATAATTTTATACAAAATAAATTTTTATGGTTTTAGTAACTCTTTAATTTGCAGCTATTCCACCCTTTGGACCTCTTAACGTTAAACTCAGTTTGAAGTTGAATGTTAAGAAATCTACAAAAGGTAACTTTTGGATGGCATTAACTGAATATTCCTTTCATTGATATTATTTTATTTTCAGTACCAAAAATTTGCAAAAGTCAAGATTGCATTGAAGCCTGTAAGTTATATTGTTCAAAATATGTTCAATACCGGTTTTAAGCGAATTCCGATTTACGCGTCCTTGCAGTTTCGTTAGATTCGGTTTAAAACGATGCTTTTTACTGACAACTCACAAAGACATCCTTCCTTGCCTCTTTATGAATTTTGATCAATGCCCATTTATTTAGTCAATCTTTTGACCGTATCGACATATCACCTATTGGATGTAAAGGCATTTCTTAACCGATCCCCATTTGCATGGCGCACCATTCGTACGAAAGTCTTGTTGGTTCGAACGCAGATAACGCTTGCAGAAATTCAAATGGTTTTTTGAAGATGCTGATGAAAGACTCAGCTTCCTCAGTAAAAGCGTTAGTGACCATAAAGATAAAAAAAAGATCTTTCTTCTACTTAACCTGACACATAAGAAAAATTAATTTAGTCAAATGTACCCAATAACAACATGGTAATATTTTAATTCTTTAGCCAAGGAATTATTAAATTACATGGACCTTGGAGCAGATCCTTGCTCGGATTTTTACAATTTTACCTGTGGGAATTACACAAAAGATGGTTTGCCATCGAATCTTCATTTTAAAAATGCATTGACAGACATGCGAGACAATAACAAGCTAAAACTAAAAAGTTATCGAGTTATTTTATTAAGTAACGAAAGATTTATTTATCAAACATAGAATATTTTTTAAGGCTTACTAGAAGTTCCTATAAACCAGGGGGATGCAAACTTTATGAAACAAACAAAGATATATTATAAATCTTGCATGGACACAAGTATTGAAATTATTCAACATAATAATAGATTTTTGATACTAAACACTTGCAAAATGAATTTTATTTATTAGATTCTATTGACAAATCCGGCCTAGAAAATCTTATCAAAATATTGGGGGAGTTAGGTGGCTGGCCAATAATAGAAGGAGATGGTTGGGATGAAGGACAAAATGATTTAACGTCTCTCATGATAAATTTGCAAAAGCAAGGAATGATGTCCCTTTTCAACCTTGAAATCAAGCCTGCAATTAGCGGCAATCATTTACTACTGGTAAATTCTATTATTTCTCGATAATTGTAAACATTTTATGAATTTACAATTAAATTTTCAAAGTGAAAAAGCTACGAAATATATATTTGCAATTGGGGGTGAGATAGGGGGTTTGATTATAAATATTAGATATTTGTCAGAACATTTGCAAAAATACGAAGAATCTTGTGCATGTACAAGACTTTATTTCCCTGATGGTATGTGAATTTTATCGTATTTTATAATAATGTTTTAATTAACGTTCAGCTCGACAAACCTGAACTGACGTTTTCCAGTAGTTCTTATCCTATTGAATCATGGTCGGAAGAATTATTAAGTACATTCATCTCAGATATGGCTGCCAATATCGGAGGACTTGTGAAAGACAAGAGAATTGTGAATTATTCAAAATACATTGTACAATTTGAAGAAAATATTATTGAGGTCAAGCGGAATAACCATTTAACGTTTTTATTTTGTTACCATTAATATATTTATTTTAGAGATTAATTGAATTATGAATAAATAAAAATATTTCACGTTGCTGAATCACAGGATTAAATCAACACAATTTTGTTTTATGTAGTGCACTAAAAGTCGGCCAAGATCTCTAGAAGAACAGGAAAGATGGATATCTTTGGACAATCTCCAAGAGATGTTCTTGCCCGTTTGTATTTTCTAAAACGAATGTTATTAACAGCAATTTAGTTGAGAAAAATATTAAATAGAAGCTTATTTTGTGCGAATTTTGTTGAAAATTTGCATTTTAAATAGAACGAAAATAAATCTTGAAATCGTGATTTCAATGATAACAATTAATTTAGGTTTTTGACTTCGAAAGATTTTTTGTCTCTCTATTTGGAGAAGTCAACGTAAGCATCAAAGAAAAGGAGGTGATTGCAGTATTTAGCAAACCTTATTTCCTCTGTTTGTCGATCCTTATGCTTAAGACTCCTAAAAGGTACGTGCATCATTACGCAACAAATTCCATTTTCTAAAACCAAGCTTATTTCAGACGTATCGTTAATTTTTTATTATGGCAAATGGTATTTAATTCGATAATTGCTCTGCCAACCAGATTTGCAGAAATGGAAAATAATTTCGAAGAGGTTTGGCACTATCATTAACAAGTTCTTTGAATGTTTTTTTATTTTATTTTGTAGATAAATGCAAATCCATGAAATGTTTTCAATAAAATATTAGATTTATTTACAGAGTACTGGTCTAAGCTTAGGAGTCCCACGTTGGTCCTCATGTGCTGAGGAGGTAAGCGAGGATCTCTATCGAGTAGCTGCATATATGTTCCTAAAGAAATATTTCAGCTACTCAACTAAAACTAAGGTGATATAAATTTTAAAATATTTAAAAAAATTGAAATAAAAGTGATAAAATGTGACTTTTTATTTAAATCCTTCGATTGTATTTCTGAAAATTAAATATCAAATTTTAATACTCACAACATTAATGTTTCCGATGGCAGGTTTTACAATTTACAAATGAATTAAAAATGGCTTTTAAAAAACTGATATCATTTCAAAAGTGGCTCGAGCCGGAAACAAAAGCTGAAGCAATTTCAAAAGTAATAATTCAATTGCTGTTGTTGATATTGAAATAACACGAAGATTTCGACAACTTTTAAATAGCTGGATTACATGGTGGATGAAATTGGCTATCCTGAACATCTAGTGGATGAAGGACTTTTAGAAGATCTATTCAGTAAGGTTAATAATTTATTTTTATAAATGTTTACTTATTATTGATTAAATAATTAATAACTAGATAAATTATTGCTTGCAACGAGTGAATCAAGGCATAAGCTTTGAAGTGTTTTGTTCAGGCTTGCATTTCCAGTTGATGCAATCTATGGATTAAAAATATGACGATGCTCAGCTAAATAAAAATAAAGAAATACTCCAATATTTTAATATTAGACATAAAAATCATTCTTGTAATTAGATTACTTCGGTGCTGTGTGTTTTTCCACATGAGATATTTCATTGAAAATTACCAGTAAAGTTTGGACATATTGGACGTAGTGCATCCAATTTCCAAAATTAGACACTTTTTAATTTTAAATTTCATCGGCGATCCTAAGAAATACAAGTAATATTCTATTTTTAATAGATTAACTTCACTGATCGGTCATTTCTGGAAATATTTTACACTTCAAAAGCCTTAAGATTGAAAGACTCCATGAAACGCTTGCGCTTGCCAGTCAACCGAACTGAGTTGGTTTTTTCGTTGGTTTAAAATATTTATTTTAATTTTATTGAATATAGGTTTCCAATGCATAATCAAAATAAACTCAACAAAATATTACAAACGACTATTTTAGAATTGGCACTCCAATAACCACGATTAATGCTTTTTATCAACCTTCAAGAAATAAAATAGGTAGACGTTTTTGAAAATATCACTCATTATATTTTATTATAACCGAATTGCCAATTTTAAGTGTTTCCTGCTGGCATTATAGTTCCACCGTTCTATTCGAAGTCCTATCCAATGTATGTGTGATGAGAAATTTTAAAAGCAAAAATTTGTATATCCATGATTATTACTATTTTTTGAGAAGGTACCTAAATTTTGGTGGCATTGGCAGTGTCATCGGGCATGAAATATCCCATGGATTTGACAACAGTGGTATGACATGGTCAATCATTACCTTAGTATGTGTATATATGTATATATATATATTAATGTTAAAATTTAATATTTAATCTATATACAGGTAGTCTGTACGACAAGGATGGCTTGAAGACAGATTGGTGGCAAAAGGATGATAGGGCAAAGTTTATAGAAAGCACCTATTGCTTAATTGATCAGTTTAATCAAGCCGCTTTCGAGCTTACCAATATAACGGTTGGGTCAGAGCATCCGAAATAATTTTGTGATTATCAATAAATCGGTTTTATTTCAGGAAATTGGAAATCGCACACTTGGAGAAAATATGGCCGACGCGGGAGGTTTAAGAATATCTTTCCTGGTAAATGAAAAATATATGGGAGATTTAAAATAAAATAATCTCTCATTTTTTCGAGTGTATCATGTGGAGTGTGGTTTCTTGCCAATACGAGATCATATTCTTGGACATTATCTATTTGAAGGCATACAAAGAATGGCTGAGGAAACATGGCGAAGAATCACAACTCCCAAACATACCTTACAATTCCGAGCAGATGTTTTTTGTTGCATATGGAAGAGTAAACATTAATTCAAGTCTAAACTGCATCCAATTCTTATTCAAAATGTGCCATTTTTAAATAAGAAATATTTTTTCAGTGATACGAACTGCTAGCTAAACTCAACTGTTATTGCATTTTAATCAATTATGCTAATGTTATTTATACCAATAATAACGACCACTTTCTTCTTCTTCTTCTTTTTCTTCTTCTTAAGGTTTTCTGTGGTAAATTCTCTAACCATGCTACAACCCTGATGGCCAGAGAAGACATCCATGCGCTTGGAATTTTCAGGTCGCATTTATCTCCTTAATATGATTTTCTATAAATTAAAGGAAGAATATATATATATATGATATAAATACTTATGATGTACATGATAACTTACCAATATGGTTCTCTTTTTTAATATTTTAAATATTTATTATTAAGAATATTAATTTTTAAAGCTTACAAATGATCATCAAGCTGAATTTAATTTCCCAATTTAGTTAGGCTTTTTTTTTAATTCCTAATTGACTTTAATCCACAAGTCAATATCGAACTTATAGGTTTGTTTAAAGTTCGATTAATTTTGATGGAACAGAGTTAATGAACAACTGAAGAACCTAAGAATATTTTCAAAAGCTTTCAAATGCAAGCCGTCGACACCAATGAACCCCCTCAAGAAATGTAGAGTCTGGTAATTAACAGCCCAATAGAATTCGGAGTATCACAATAAACAAAATTTTTTTTATTTTGATAAATATGGCGCTAATAAACTGGTTATGAATTGGAGTAAAATGGTTTTTCCCGATATTTGCACAAGTGTCGTTCAATTATAAATAATGATTTATAAAAACAAGAATTAAACGTATAGTATGAAATCTCAGTCTCTGGACTAGGGGTCGACAAGCATTATGATGCTCTAGGCGGTTTCGTATAATTGAGAAGACGCAATAAAACGAATTGTTAATTAGTACATTTGGCAATGCCTCAACGACGATGATATTTCAATTAATTCAGAATGAACTAGTAATAGCAGATCAATAAATTAAAATTTATCAATTTGGTTGTGCCAACCAAACCTTCCCATCGTTTTTGCAATTTCAACGACGCCTTAAAAGATTTAATAGGATGCAAAAATAATGAGCCAGAAAATAATACCTCAAAAAGTCAAGCCATTTAACGATTTTTAATGTAATCGTGATAGGACACGTAATGTTAGATTATTTAAATTATTTCTTCCACTTTATTTAATATGAATTTGGGCGCGGGTTGTGTACAGCCTGAGATATGGCATTCACACGTATATTCTTTGCTATTATTTTGAGTCATTTTCTCAAAGGTTTGTTCAGTTCTTTCACATTTCATACTTACTCATTGGTGATTCAATATCAACTTCAGTATTATTATCGGCATATTGCTCTATTAACGTCCTAAATATAAATTAAACAAATTAACAGTTATTAATTATGTTGTAAATGTAATATGTATTATAAGAAGTAAAGGATATAAAGATATCGATATCTTAAAATTCTAATACAGAGGAATCAAACAAGCATTTTGGGTTAGTTCTGCGTCCAATCGTCATGCGAAATATGTTAAAGGATCTACTTAATACATAATTGAGATCATATTATCTCGTCAAACAAAACTGATTGATTAGTCTTCGTTAGTCTCTATGTAAAGAACTTTCATATTACCATCTATTCAGCCAATGAATTGCTGGAAAATATAAACCTGGATGCGGATCCTTGCGAAGATTTTTACAAATTTGCTTGTGGAAAATTTATTGCAAGAGAAATACCGAAAGACAGGATTATGATTAGTACAGCAGCCACCGTTAACGAAAAGCTTTTAGAAAATCTGAAAAGTCAACAATAATTTTATTTAATAGTTATTTGCATATTAAAATTATTAATTTCAAATATTGCAATTTTTATTATTAATATTTAAGGCATTTTGGAAGAAGATGTTGGTAAGATCAAATTCAATTTTGTCAAACAAACAATGTTATCTTTTAAATCCTGCATGGATACAAGTGAGTTTTTATATATTTCATATATGTTATCATGGACTGCAATGTCTTTTTATATTAAAATATATGTTAATATTAATGTTAAGTGATTTCATTTTCAGGTTCGATTGATAAGACAGGCCTTGAAGCCTTAAAAACTGCTATTTCAGAGAAATTCGGTGGTTGGCCCTTATTAAAAGGTGATAGCTGGAAAGAAGAAGAACATGATTTGACACAGATTATGATAAAACTGCAAATGCATCAAATGATGGGACTATTTGATATAGCTTTTCACAACGTTGAAACTTCAATTAATTTCAAAGTTCCTGTGGTAAATTGATTTAGTTTCAACCCTGATTAAACTAATAATTAGAGAACAATTAAATATTAATTAACGAATTATAAAAAACTCATCATCCCTAATGATTATTGTGAATTTGCTCATTGCTCACGTATTCTTTTAGATACTGGTTCCACAATTAACTTTCCCCGCTGCTTATTATCAAAAAGACTCCCCAAAATTTGATAACGTAGGAGTCTTAGTACAACACATGCTTAACGTAAGCCTGTTATTCGGGACAACAGCAACAAATCATCTTCTGGAAGCCATAAATCGAACTATTGAATTTGAAATCGAACTATCTAGGGTTAGACTTCTTTTTTTTTTAAATTATTTTTGTGTATAATAAATATTCTACCAAATCAATATATTTCCAAATCAAATGGTTGGACTGGGAAGTTAATTCATACTTTTGTCGAAAATGAAATTTTTGGAAAAGTCCCGGCCATACTGAAATTATATTCATTAATTTACATATTGTGAACTTGTTATTTAATTTTAGTGCATAAGATTTAATGATGTTGAGAATAATCTTCACATGTTACAACATAAATTAATAACTCTGGACAAACTTAAAGAAAAATTTGAAAAGGTGAGTTCATTTCTAATGCAAGATTCTCAAAATAAGGATAAGTCGACCAACAAATCTCAGTATTTTTTTATGAGCTAGGTGTTCGAATTGATGTGCAAGTTTTGCAAGCAGAAATGTAAAAGAAGCACAACTTGCAACACCGCAGGCGCTCTTAAGAACTATTTATAGATTAATATTTAAAAACGATTTACAATTCAATACATAATCTTAAATTTATAACTGTGGGAGTAATAATATATTCAAGCTGAGATATAATATTGTTGGATCCCTAGAAATTGAATAATATTTAAAATTATATTGCCGATTAATTAATTTAATAATTAATTAAATTTAGTGGCAATATAATTTGAGAATTAAATTGGTGCTATTCAGACTCTTTGGTTATGTACCTTGACAAATGGATTTACCTCGGAAAGTAGAGCGAGAGTAATTGAAACAGCAGATTTCAAGACTTAATCAATTAAGCATTTTACATCTTCCAAGCCATCTGACAACTTTCAATAAACCTGCCCTTCTATAATTAGTTTGAGGACCCTGGGTTATTACATTGGTGTCAGGAGTGGGATTTAGAGTTAAAGGGTATCCAAAAGTAACTAAAGTAGAAGCTTGTTTAGTTGAAAAGTGAACGATGCCGAAGTACTTGGATGAATTGTACGTGCCTCGATTGAGACAAGAATTGAGAGAGCGTGGCCTGGATTGGAAAGGCACGAAAGCTGAGATACGAGAGCGACTTGGGACATGGCTGACAGAGAATGGCCATGACCCAGAGGAATACGAATTCGAGAATCCATCCCATAAAAAGATGGATGAATTTCTTGATTTTATGAAAAAGTCCGTAGATGAGATGAGGGAATGTATTAGGAGTATTAGGGGTGATTTGAAAAACAGAGCGGTTCCATGCCAGGATGTCTCGTTGGCTTCGGGTGAAGACTCTGCCGAGAAGAGTCCTGTTGGTTCTTTTGAGGAGAGCAAAGTGGTGCTTCCATCTTGCGAAGAACAAGGAGAGGAACTCTGCAAAAAGGTTACCAACGAGGAACAAATCATGTCCGTTGTTCCAGGTACCGTTTCTGGCAGCGTTGGGATGGAGTCATTAGAGGGCACATCCAACCACAGTGCGTGTGTGTCTCCAGAAGCTCTGTGCGTGATGGCAGACTTAGGGAACTCGACGTTGGAGCCCATAGAGTTACCAGATCAGGTCGATTCGTCAGCAGGGCCCAGAGAGCTCACGGAGGTTTTAGTGGAGCAAGTGGGGCTTTCGGAGGAGCCTGTGGGATTGCCGGTGGATCATGTGGAGTTGTTGGTGCAGCTCGAGGAGTTACTGATGAGTCACGTGGAGTTGCCGGTGGAGCACACGGATTTGATGGTGGAACAAGTAGAGTCTACAGAACAGCCCATGGATTTACCAGCGGATGTTTCGGCTCCATTGGAAATAACAGAAGGGAGTGCTCGGGATTTCAGGAGAGTGCCTAGCATGGAAAGTGGAGCAGGTGATCCTGAGGAGAGTCTGGGATCTGGCGACATCGTGGAGCAGGAGAGCGTGCATAGAAATGGCGATGTTCCGCGGCTGAAACTTGCGGGACGCAGAAGTAAAAGGGAGGAGACAGAAATCCCAGAAGATGACAAAGCAAATGGATCTGGGATTTGCAGCCATGAGATTGTTGGAAGATCGGATCCTATTCCGAGAGTAAAAATGAAAATGGGAATAGATGTCTGTTCGGGACGAACAGATTTAAGGAGGGGGCAGTGTTGGATCCCTAGAAATTGAATAATATTTAAAATTATATTGCCGATTAATTAATTTAATAATTAATTAAATTTAGTGGCAATATAATTTGAGAATTAAATTGGTGCTATTCAGACTCTTTGGTTATGTACCTTGACAAATGGATTTACCTCGGAAAGTAGAGCGAGAGTAATTGAAACAGCAGATTTCAAGACTTAATCAATTAAGCATTTTACATCTTCCAAGCCATCTGACAACTTTCAATAAACCTGCCCTTCTATAATTAGTTTGAGGACCCTGGGTTATTACAATATACTCAAAGTTTTCACCCAGATGCGCTCTTAAGTTTTGTTGTTTACCTAAAAAATCTTATTGCAGAGTTTTGACTTCGAAGCCTTCTTCAAAACTATATTTAAGGAAGTCAATGTCGACATCAAGTCTGATGAAAACATTGCAACATTTGCGATGCCTTACTTAAATTGTTTGTCGAAGATTTTGGAATCCACTCCTAAAAAGTATTAATAACTCTGGAAAAACTTTATTTATTTACTGTTAAACAATTTGGTCATCTACATCTACATGCGTTGACAGTCTCGTGATGTTTTTCATGATTATTTCCGAATGCATATGTCCTTATATTGTAGAGGGGGTAAATGCGGAGAGTGAAATACAGTTATTTTAGGCGGCGTAATGTTAAAAGCCGGCATGATTGATATCATTATATTATTAATATTCCATTTACAAATTATTATTTTGATATATTGCAGAGAAATCGTCAATTATTTGATCTGGAAAGCGGTGGGACTGTCGGACATTGCTTTTCCAAGCCATTTCACAGAGGTTGTTTTAACTAGTACTTTTTTTATATGCACATATATATATGATATATTTATATTTATTTTATGTTTTTTAATTTGAATCCTGACAATAAAATAACATCTTGCGGAAACCTTTAATATAAGATTTAATGTAAGATATTTGCATGTACATTGTGATTTCTCCATAATCTTTCGCTTCATTTGGTTCAGGGACGTCGTTACATCAAACCACGATGGGAATTATGCACCAATTTTGTAAATATCAACCTTCATAAAGCTATTGGTTATATGTACCTGACAAAGGACGATAGATATAAAACCAAACCTAAGGTCATAATGATTCTCACATTAAACTACAATTGAAATTTTTTAAAATTTTTATTGATGCGTTGATGGAATAAATAAGTATTCAAATTAGGAATCTAACTAATTTACATTTAAATGAACACATAAAATTAATTATTAGATCTTTAAAATGATAACAAGTCTGAAGAGGAACTATGCAAAACTAATATTCAATCGAGATTGGCTACACACAGGAACAAAAAAGGAAGCAATGAAAAAGGCACGATAAATAAATTGCTTAAATAAACAATGCATGTTTGGTATATTTTTGAAATATTTATTCTTTATTCAGTTAAAAGAAATGAAAGAACACGTTAGTTTTCCAGATGGTTTGCTTGACAAAGAAGTATTAGAGGAAGAATTTAAAGGGGTTACAAAGTTCATTAAATTATTTTAAGATCTATTTCAATAAACTATTAAAACTAATACACTCTTTAAAAAAAAAACACCCCAAATGGCTTAAACATTTATAGGTGGAATTCAACGACAAGGCATTTGTAGAAATATTGATCATGAATATTCATTCATTTTAAATAACAACATGTTATATTGCCACTCACCTTAAGAATTTCTGTCAAAAAGTAATTTCGGTATTAGCGGCAGTTGATCTCAGAACTGATAGCCATGCGCCAAACATATTCAGGTCGAATTATTTTTATACTGTTTTATATTATCGTAAAGTTATTATTAATGTAATAATCTCATTTTATTTTTACAGAGTCAACATGGCTTTGAAGAACTTAAAGGCGTTTTCGGATACATTCAAATGCAAGAAAAACTCAGGAATGACTATCCGCAAGAGATGCAGGATATGGTGATATTCAAGCTCGAATGAAATAGTTGAAACCGCTAAAAGAATTATTCAATCGCAAATAAATGTAACAAATAAAAATTTACTAATAAATGTTACTAGAAGATTGATAAAGAACGGTATTATGAAGGTAATCAGCTCTGTATGAAAATTAATCTCAATTATAAATTTAGAAACTTAAAACGCTTTATTCAAAAAAACATGAAGTCAGTTCAGGATACAATCTTGTAATTGGCCAATTAAACGGTTCAAAACTGTGCCTCTAGTTGCATGATTTTTCATATACGTATTGTTATAACCCTGAAAATAGATTAAGGTGAAAGTTATATTATACTGTCAGTTATATATATATCAGCTAGCAACTTTATCTCGGGAACAGGACCAATGAGCCGCTAAAGAACATGAAATATTTTTCATATTCATCAAATCAAAATAAATCAGAAGTCAAATCTTTTCTAAAATTGAGAACTTCATAAGGGCCTGTTAAAGAGATTCTGCTTGATTTAGGTTTTTGTATATGTTGTAAGTCAGTCGATGCCAATATCGAATGTGACACAAGTAAGCAGAATAAAATACCATCTCTAGACAGTGATCTAGAGTGATCTAGACAGGATGAAATAATAAATTAATTAAATAATTTATTTAATTTTAATTTAATAATAACGCTGTATCCGAGAATATTTTTCTGCTTTTTTTTCTCTAGTAAAACTCTGTCAATTATTTAAAGAAATCTAGCTAGTATTCAGTCAATCTCAGCAATTTGGCACGCCACTTAAAAATTATGCAATCCGCACTACTCACTGAATTAATCTAATACGCATAATTCAGAACAATATGTTAAACAATTCTCAGTTAATTAGCTTTAAAGTAATCGTGTTAGGGCATACAATATTAGATTATTCAAATTATTTCTTCAACCTTATTTATTACGAATGCACACGCTGGTCGTGGCTATAGCCTGAGATATGGCCTATACACGTATATTCTTAGCTATCATTTTGAATCATCTTCTCAATGGTTTGTTTAGGAGTTATTTTACAATTCGTGGTCAGGCATTCAAAATCAATTTCGATATTATTTGTAAAATTAAATTATATGTTCCTTTGCGTGTATTTTTACGTTCGATTAAATTATTTAGAGATTGTCATCATATCCTCTCACAATATGGCAATTAGTTTAAGGTTGAATTTCAAGAAGAAGAAGAAGGGTATATTTTAGTAATGAAATTCAATTTAAATCTATTTAATAAGTAGCCTTTATTTCTTTGCAGAAATTTCTATGTGCAAAAACGACATATGCGATAAAACTGGTAACTTACCGCTATAACTTTTTATTAAAGATATCTAGCAATTTAATTCGTAACGCAAAATATTGGAAACTATTTCCTATTTTAACAATTGAGTATTAAGAGCAAACTCAAGATGGATAAAAACTCAAATCGCATAGATGGAGATGGTGCATTGCTTTAATTAACGTCCTAATTTATTTTAAAAATTAACGGTTAATAAACACACGTGTTATTTTAGAATTGCAAAATGTATTATAGGAATTAAAGTTAAAAGTAAAGAATATGAAGAGGCAACAATGTTTTAAACTTCTAGTACAGAGGAATCTGACAATCATTAGTTATACATTACAATCATAAAGAGACATATATCATAATATCCAATTAACGTATGATTGAGATCATAGACCTTATCTCACCGATCAAAACTGATTGATTGGCCAATTTCTCCATGTAAAGAATTTTCATATTATCATTTATTCAGCCATTGAATTGCTGGAAAATATAAACCTGGATGCTGATCCTTGCGAAGATTTTTACAAATTTGCTTGTGGAAAATTTATTGCAAAAGAATTACCTAAAGGCATACCTGCAATTAGCACAGTAGCCACCGTTAACGAAAAGCTTTCAAAAAATCTGATAAGTCATTAATGATCATTCTACTTAATAGTTATTTAGCTAATAATATTAATAATAATAATAATAATAATAATATTTAATAATATTTAAGGCATTTTGGAAGGAGGTCCTAATCGGAAATCGAATTTTGCCAATCAAACAAAATTATCTTATCAATCCTGCATGGATACAGGTGAGTTTGAATATTGCATGTAATAGTGGACCATTAATTGCGATTTCTTTTATATGAGAGTTTTGAAATATATGTTAGTAATATTAATTAATAATACAAATGCTTGTATTTACAGGTGCGATTAATAAAACGGGCATTGAAGACCTTAAGAAAGTTATTTCAGACAAATTCGGTGCTTGGCCCTTATTAGAAGGTGATAGCTGGAAAGAAGAAAAACACGATTTGACACAGCTTTTGATAAAACTGCAAATCTACCAATTGCCGGGACTATTTGAATTGAGCTTTCACCAGATTAACCTTTCACGTAATTTCGTAGTGCCTATGGTAAACTGATTTATTTTCCACTGTCATTACGTACATCTCTAGAATCACAAAAAAAAAATCATTTTTAGTTACGGAATCCTTCGTTAAGTTTTCCTGAGGAATTTTTCAGTAAGAAATTTGAAAGGGCCAGTTTAAAAAATAAAACCATGAACTCGATCCTATATTTTGGAAGAAAAGAAAAGACAAATACAGCCGTAGATGAAATCATTGGATTTGAAATCAAGTTATTTCAGGTTATACTAAGAATAGAAATGTTTTTTCAGTTGCTTCGTAATTTATTATTATCTAGGATCTCATAATAGTTCGGAGACACATTGCTGTGTCTTGGAACGTTTAATTTAAAATAATCGAAAGAAATAAAAATATTTTATACAAAAATATTACTTTATTTCTTTATTTTTAATTTTTAGTGTTTTTCGTATCAAGGCACTGTTGATGAGATTTCACAAAATGAAATAATTCTGGATGATCTGAAAAAAAAATTTGAAAAAGTGAGATCATTTCGAATGCGAACTTGTCTGTTAAAATTAGGATATGTTGTCGAAGAAGTGGTCAATTTTTATTTTTGTGAGCGCGCGAAGTTTGTCAGAAGGATGTGTTGCTTCAGGCAGCGACAGTTGTAATAAGTTCGAAACCCAGGTAGCTCCTCTGACGATGTACAAATGACGGAATATGAATTAACAACCTTTACAAACGCTAAAAAATTTCAAATTATAGACCAAAATGTATAAATTCAAGGTAGGAGTTGTTATAAATTCAGGCCGAAATGAAATCTATTCAAAACTTTCATCTCTATGCTTCACTTTCAATTTTCTGCTGCTTCACAAACTATTATAATTCTTGTTGCAGACTTTTAATTTTCATAAGTTTTTCCAATCTGTATTTAAAGAATTCAATATCAACCTCAAACCAAATGAGATAATTGGAACATATACGATGCCTTACTTGATTTGTTTGTCGAAGCTTTTGGAATCCATTCCTAAAAGGTACACCTAAATACCTAAAAGACATTTACTATTATTTACAGCTCCTGTAATTACATTGAGCAATAACGCCATCATTTTCAAAGCATTACCAATCCCGTAATATGTCCCATGATTATTTCCATTTGTAATGTGTCTTTATTATATGTAACGATAAAAGCAGAGACTGAAATAAAATCGTAATTTAAACGCTTGACTGTTATTATTATTTTTATTATTATTATTATTATTATTATTATTATTATTATTATTATTATTATTATTATTATTATTATTATTATTATTATTATTATTATTATTATTATTATTATTATTATTATTATTATTATTAAAAAAGCAGTCCTTCCGAAGTACCATTATTATTTAACATTACTTTATTAATTATTTAAATAACTTCTTTTCACTTACGATACAGTTACCCACTACATTAAATAATATGCATTTCATATATATTTCATAACATGCGAATCATAATGTGTTTGTCATTTAATTGTATATATTTCTATATGTATATATGCCTATATTGTATTGTAGGACAGTAGTAAATTATTTGATCTGGAAAGTGGTATTACAGGCAGATATTGCTTTGCCAGGCAGTTTGAAAGGGGTTGTTTCAAGTTTATTTTTATGTTTTCACTTTTAATTTTGTTTCTATATTTTTTATATATTTACATAAAAATTCAAAATATCGGTTGATAGAGATTCTTTTAAAAATCTTATTGCATAAAATCTTAATAATTAATCACTGTAAATCAAAGGCGAAGTTGTTGTACGATATATTAAAAATAAAATCACTTACATAAACAATATAATATTTTATTGCTCCATCCTCAGAGTGTTGATTTCCCTAAACCACGATCGAAAATATGTGCCGAATATATAAACCAATACCTCCAGAAAGCTGTTGGTTATATGTACGTTTTCAAGAATGACAGATATAAAGACAAAATTGCGGTGAGATTGATTCCATTACGAAAGTACAATTGAAGAAATTATATAATTTTTTAAAACTGTGAATGAATAAAAAATATAATTGATTAAGAAAAGTAAATGATGTTGTATTTTATAAATGTATTACATTCAATTAACCCTATTATATCCATCAAAAAATGATTTTACATAAGACATTCTCATTTAACATTAATTACTAGGTCATTAAAATGATTTTTAAACTGAAGAAGTCTTATGGAACAGTAATATCAAAACAAAACTGGCTGCGATGGAGCACAAGAATGAAGGCAGCGGAAAAAGTACATTTTGCTTAAAGAAACAACGCATGCTGCTGACTGAAAGATTCACAATTTATTCATTTTCAGTTAAAAAGAATGATAGAACATGTTAGTTTTCCAGAGAGTTTGACAGACAAACAGCTACTAGAGGATGAATTTAAAGAGGTTATACAATGTTCATGATTAAAAACCATTTTAGGTCACTAAGATCTATTAAAATTATCGATTTAACATCAATCAAAAAATAATAATATTATTATTATTATTATTAATAAATAAAACACCCAATGTCGCTTAAAAATTTTTAGATGAAACTTGAAGGCATGTCATTTGCAGAAGTATTTTTTAAGATCAGGGTCATGGCATTGAAGCGAGATTTGAGACTGCTAAGGTATCCGGTCTCTCGTGAAATGTGAGGACTTTACAAACAGTTCTGCAGTTATTAGCGAATTCAAATTTCAACCGGAATTTGAGTTAAAACAATGCATCGATTTTGAACGCAGATGTGTTTACGTTGTTTTATAAATAACTTTTCTTTATAAACTCAGGCCGAACATGCCAATTACAACAGTTAACGCGTTTTATGAATACTCCAAGAATGTATTAGGTAATTATCGATTTTGGAAATGTAGCAATATATATGCAATTAAATCGATTTTCAGTGGTCCCTGCCGGCTTTATAGAGGCTCCTTTCTATTCGAATAAATATCCACAGTAAACATCCTTTTAAAGCCTAATTTCTGTGAATGTTATATAAATCACTCGTAAACAATTTGTTGTCCAGGTATTTAAATATGGGCGGCATAGGTTTTTTTCTTGGACATGAATTGACTCACGGATTGGACAACAGAGGTCAGATTAAGTCTGCATAAGATGCTCTGAGCTGAACATTAAACTTTGTCACGTGATATCCAGGATATACATTTGATCACGACGGATCACCAAACGATTGGTGGGCAGAAGAAGAAATAATGGAATTCACAAACAGAAGTGAATGCTTCGTTCGACAATATAATGATCTCACTCTCGAGCAGATTAACGCTAAGGTTACTTTTGACATCGTATCAAATTATTTATTGCTAACGCATTTCATTAATTTCAGGTAAACGGGAAATTGACACTCGACGAGAATATTGCCGACTCTGGAGGTTTACGTATTGCATATACGGTAATCTTTCGCGATTACGTAATTTATTTATCGAAATGGTTTTAATCAGATCTAATTTCACCATTTTTGCCAATTTATATATTTTTGATACTACTTTCCGTGATAAAATTTAAGGCCTATAGAAAATGGTTGCGAGGGCATGGTGAAGAGAAACAACTTGCTGGTCTTCCCTACAATTCTAAACAGATGTTTTTTATTGCTTTTGCGAGGGTAAATGCATAAGATTTGCCAATCTCTTTAGATTACTAACAACCTATTACGTTGCCAATGATCCTAAGAATTTCTGCCAAAAAGTGATCTCGAAATTTGCGGAAATGGATATCGTGTATGATAATCATTCACCAAACATATTCAGGTTGTGTCTTTGTGATATTTTCAAAAACCATTGTGAAAGATTATATATTTTCTTAATTACTTTATTAAATTTAATAATTTATTTTATTTTATTGAAAGAGTTAATATGCCTTTGAAGAACTTAAAGGCATTTGCGACTACATTCCGTTGCAACCGAAGTTCAGGAATGGTTCTTCGTAAGAGATGCAGAATTTGGTGATCGAGTTAAATAATTAAGTTTAAATTGTTGAACATATTATTCAAACTGTAATACTGAATTTAGATTGGGTCCTGGTTAACTTAGCAAATTCAAAACTTTTTCATCACTTTTACCAAAATTGTGAACAATTTAATCCTAGAATTCCATTTTTAAAAGAATGTTAAAAGATTCCGGATGTAAATAAATTAATATCAAACTTAGTATTGATGCTAAAGTGGGGAAAATTCCTAAGAATAAAACCTTGCGAATCATATTCCGTTGTATTATAAATTCAATAGACATTATAAGATCAACTAATAAGGGGAAATTTTTGTTTTATGTTTTATTTGATCATAAAAACGAAACCTTACATACAGTATTAGCTACGACATGAACTTAGCGAAGATGGATGATATGTTATGTTATATTACATTTCTTCGAAAACAAAAAAAAAACCCATAAGTTATGGTCATTTAAATGGTCAAATTGCCTCAAGATAAACAAGATAATTTTTTTATGACGGCGGAAGTTGCACCAAAATGTTGTTAAAAGATATTTATTGTCAGGAAAGTGTTCGCAAGAATTATTATTTAGTATAAAAGATTTTTTATTTCAAGCTTAAACGTTGCATCAGATGTATATATATGTTTACAGTACTCTGACTTGAGATATCATTACCAGAAATAAAATTCAAGAAACAAAGTTTATACAAAGGAGAATGTTTTTAATGAGAAAATTTATAAATTCGGTTTTAATTAAATTCGTTTTAGAAGAATTATGCTTTTGACAAAATTTAAACATATTTTTACTATATATTGTTAAAGGGGTCAATATCTAAGAAATTTCGAATATCTTATCCGCTATTAGAAATATATACATTTAAAAATAGGCAATAATTTATGATTGAACGTAACTTTCCTCCACATGGCGATAAAAGTTTACCACATACCGTGTATGCAGCCCAGCTCGCACTTCCTTAAGAGCCCTCGGAAAAGAGCGCTATATAAAGCAAATAGGGCTATGATATCCTTAGAACAATTACAATTTGTTATTTTTTTCAGCATTTACCGTGATTCGGAATTTCATAAATAATCTTGATTACTTTGATTCTTGATTATTGGCAAAAATAATAATTGATTTTAGAATTACAACAATCGTGATGAAACATATTAAACCCAGATCATTTAAATAGATTGGTTTAGGATATAAAATATGATTTCTTACGTAAACCAACTACGACTTTCAGCATCATGGCATGTATGCGTTTATTCATAGCATTAATTATGGCTAAACTTTTCAACGGTAAGTGCGAAAAATTTATAATAATTCTTACAATTTAACCATTATCTACTTTACATAACAGCTTAAAGATTTTAATAGTAGATCCGGTTCATTAAGATTATATTTGTACCTGTGGAGTTTATTAGGCTCACGATTACAGGAGTTTTACTACAATTTTTTTTCCATTTTTTAACTTCTTTGTGACATGTTTGCTACGTGTTATAAACTCCCTGCCTGTTTTGAAGCGAGAGTCGCATTTTTTTCTTATAATTTACCAAAGGAAAACTCGAAAGACAAAAAACATTTCAAGTCTTTTTCCTTATTAAAAGGATATATTTGATGATTTGATTAATCCCCATGAATAATTTGTGTTATCAAAATATTTTCAAAATAATTGAGCATTAGACCAGACTACCATCGGAGGTATATTATGCAACCACGTTATAAGCGTGCCCACAGTAAATTTTGAAACTCTATTGTATATATTGCTATTTGTATGAATTGTATAAATATATACCTGATCATAATTTCGCCAAGTTCCATCAAGAATTAATTTAAATAACCTGTACACAAGTAATAAACCACTTAGATTTGGTCATCACAGTCTCTTTCAATGTGGCAATTCATCTAAAGTTGAACATTAAAAAAAGAACAAAAGGTAAGGCTATTAAAAAAAAAATTATATTTAAATCAAAAAACATCTGTAATTCAATATTAAGTTTTAATTTCTTTGCAGAGCATCCGCTTTGCAAAACAGAAGATTGTAACATAACCGGTAATTTACTCTTATTTGAGTTTCGTCTCTCTGAGGTACATGATATTTTATTTATAATAAATTATTATTTATGACGAAGGATGGGGTTACCAATATAGGTAAGATCTCCCCTAAGAGATTCAGCGATATGGAGGAAATACGCATTATGTTGATCTATGTGTAAAGCTGGTATGTAACGAGATGTATTAAGTAGTAGCGATGGAGATGTAAACGAGATGGTGGTGGGTATTGTTAGAAAAATATAGAGCTTTATAAGAATTTTATAGAAAATAAAAAGCTAAAACTTTGTTTAAAACTCCAACGTCGAAATATCATACATCAAATTCTATCCAGCCAATGAATTGCTTGATTACATGGACCTCAATGCTGATCCTTGCCAAGATTTTTATAAGTTCGTTTGTGGAAAATTTCTTACTAAAGAAATACCTAAGGGCGTAGTTGGAATCAGCACATTTTCTATCGTCAATGATAAGCTTGGAGAAAATCTGAAAAGTCAGAAATTTTTATTTATCTAGAATCTAAGTGTATATCATTGAAATTACAAAGAAAACCCGCATGTTATCAAGGTGTATTAGAAGAAGGACTTAGTGAGTCAAAACAAAATTTTGCCAAACAAACAAAATTATCTTATACGTCCTGCATGGATACAAGTTGGACTTTTGAGATTAAATTTCAAATTTTATTTTATTAAACATAATAAATACATCATAAGCTTCGCACAACTTAAATGCAACAAGTAAGATCGACCAAATGTTTTGATTTTGCAGGTTCGATCGAAAAGGCAGGAGTTGAAGCCGTAAAAACTAAAGTTTTGGGCATGTTTGGTGGTTGGCCCTTGTTAGAAGGTGATAATTGGAACGAAGAAGAACATGATTTGACGTCAATTTTGACGAAACTACAAATACATAAAGTCCTGGGACTGTTTGCGGTCATCTTTCACACTATTGACCCTTCATCTAATTTCAGTGTGCCTGCGGTAAAATGATTTATTTTCAAACAAAAGACGTTTATTGATATTTAACTAGTAGATAAAACAGTACCTATCGATCATTCAGTATTTATAGAATCACTCAGCCAAATAATTTTGTAGCTATTTCCTCCTATATTATCTCTCCCTCCCGATTATTATCTCGAGGATTCGCCAAAAGCTGAAAATGTAGATGCTTTAAGAGACCTCATTCTAAACATCAGCCTCTATCTTGGACAAATAGAAAAAAATCCTGTCATTGTAAATGATGTAGATGGAATCGTTAAATTTGAAATTGAGTTGTCAAAGGTTAAAATAAATTTTATCATTTTGCAATTCTATTTTTATAATTGCAATTTTTTGGATTTTAAAGTAGATTACGATTATTTTATCAAATAGATTAGATCTTTCTTTGTTTTATATAAATAATGAATATTTAATATTATTTAGTGCTTTTTTGACGAAGGCACTACCGAAGAGCAACAACAAATATTAACAAGTCTGAACAAACTCAAAACAAAATTTGAGAAAGTAAGACATTTAGTATAATGCCGTTATAATGTTCATTGTCAAATTGAGTCGGGATGTATCAAAACATTTCTATATTTCATTTTTCCAACAATTTCCTTAAGAGTACAAGTGGAGGATAGATCTCTATCTAATATTTTTCATTAATACATTAGATGCATTCTAACTATATTTGGAGATAAAAGCTAAACAAAGCTTTCGTCATAATTTATTAATTTATTTTTTATAAAAGAGTTTTGACTTCGAAGCCTTTTTCAAATCTATGTTTAAAGAAGTCGATGTTGACATTAAGCCAAACGAGACTATTGGAACTATTGGGATGCCTTACCTAAGTTGTCTAGCAAGGCTTTTGGAAAACACTTCGAAAAAGTATTTTTATTATGAGAATATTTATTTTATGCAAATCATTAAATTAATAAAAAAAAGCCTATAAAAATCATAGAAAAATAGTCAATTATTTAATCTGGAAAGTGGTAGATCAGTCAAAAATCGCTATGCCCAGCCAAGTCCAAGAATTTTCAAGCAACTTCCTCGAGGTGACTATTATTGTTTCATTTAACATTCATTGTGAAATAGAAAGCTGAGGATAAGACTTTAGGATAAAATCAATATTAAGATGTAGCAAAGTGAATTCCGATCGACTGAATTAATTGATAATAATGTTCATTATCATATCAGGTAGTCGAGGGATCACGAAAAGACAAATCCCGATGGTATAATTGTGTTAATTACGTAAACACTTACTTACATAAATCCGTCGGTTATCTATATATAAGAAAGGATTCCAGATATGTAATTAAATCCGGGGTTAGAGTGGTTTGAAATTAAATCTTAATATTTAGATTCAGAATGTTGCTCGAATCGATCTTATAGCTTGCCATAACCTTTACAAACTCTGCAAATTAATCATTAGGTCTTTAAAATGATACAAAAACTAAAAGCGGCATTTACAAAACTGATAAAAAGACTTATATGGATGAATAAAGATACAAAAAAACAAGCAATAGTTAAGGTAATTTCAATTTATCAATTAAAAAAATTAATTATTTTTTACTGTCAATTTCATGTTTAATGATATCAAAGCAGTTGATTATTTAAAGAAAAGTGATTTGTCTTCTAGTTGAGACAGATGATAGAACAAGTTGCGTATCCAGACGGGTTGGAGAAAACGGAAGTTCTTGATGCAGAATTCAATGGGGTGAAACAATGTTTATTAAATTAAATGTTTTATAAATATTGTTTTATTCATAGGTAGAGTTATTTATAGAGTCCGATTAAACTGGTCAAGTAACTAGTATTATATTTGATTATATTATAGATGGACTTCAGCAGTATGACATTTCCGGACGTCTTCTTCGCTATCAGGTTCAAGAAAATGAAAGAAGAAATGAGGACCCTAAGAATACCAAACAGTCCTTTTACGTTAGACATATTCAAAATGTTTACTCAGAGTATCAAATATCTATCAAGTAATCTAGGTTTAGTGGCTTTAGTGTGTTTTATTGAAATATCATAATTAATACACATGAATGGATTATAAAAAAAAAGAAATCCTGCCGAAGGAATGTCATTCAAAAATAAATTTATCTTTTCTTTATGAATCCTAGGTTGGCAATGCCGATTGCAATGGTTAACGCGTTTTATGACTACTATGCAAATAGAATAGGTAATTATCATTTTATGAGTAATTCGGTTACAGATATGATTTGATTAATTTATTTTCAGTATTTCCTGCTGGCATTTTGGAGACTCCTTTCTATTCGGAGGCTTATCCATTGTTAGCAATCTTTCGAAAATAGCTTTGTATAAACTTTAGATTATCTACACTTTAAAATGTTGTGCAGGTATTTAAATTTGGGTGGCATAGGTTTCTTCATTGGGCATGAAATAATTCACGGATTCGACAATAAAGGTCAGCTTAATCACGTATGGAATGCACTGTTGCACTGGAATGAGGCTTAAAGTTAAAATTTGTCACTCAATATCCAGGAAGCCAGTTTGATTATAGGGGAGCAATGAATAACTGGTGGGAGCCTGATGACAGAGCGGAATTCTTAAACAAAAGTCAATGTTTTGTTGATCAATATAACGACCTTATTCTCGAGGAGATTAAAGAACAGGTTATTTTTGACATAGTATTAAATTATTTATTGCTAAAGCATTACATTTAATTCAGGTAAACGGGCAACATACACTCGGTGAGAATATTGCAGATAGTGGAGGTTTACGTATTGCACATTTGGTAATTTTTCAGTTTCATAATCTGATCATAAACAAATTATCTAAATAAATTTGAAAAAGGTAGACTTAATTCATATATTTTTATGTGAGATAATTATAACAAAATAAAATCGTATTGTTCATTTTTCAAATTATTACATTTTTTAAAATGTAAGGCCTACAAATCATGGTTACGAAAGAATGGTGAAGAGAAACAACTTGTCGGACTCCCCTATAATTCTGAGCAAATGTTTTTTATTGGCTTCGCGAGGGTAAATGCCCCTGACCAAGATTACTCATTCTCATTAATTTAATAATAATATCTTGTTTTGCTATTGATTTAAGAATTTCTGCCAAAAAGTATCTCCAGAAATCGCATCAATTGATGTCAGGACTGATAACCATGCACCAAACATATTCAGGTTATTTCTTTATGATATCTTCAAAAATTCGCTAAAAACGCTCTATGTTTTCTGAAAGACATTATTAAATTTAAATTTAAACAGTTATTTTTTTTTATGACAGAGTTAACGTCCCTCTGAAAAACTTTAAAGCATTTTCGACTGCATTTCATTGCAATAAAAAGGCAGAGATGAGATCTAACAAGAGATGCAGGGTTTGGTGAAAAGCCACACTAGATGAATAAAGGGATAAAGGAATATGTTAATATATTTGGTTAGACGTTATAAGAATAAATCCATATAGACCCTATTGATTGACAAATACTAAGAATCATTTTATAAACAAATAAAGTTGCTTTTAGTAACTGTTCTGGTTAAAGATACAATATTTTATGGTAAAGTCTCTTTTAGAATAAACATGGAGAAATGCATGTCGTTAATATCAATTTACAAGTGGCAAATGCAACAACCGAACGGCCATGTTTGATGAACGATCAGCAATGGTTGATTTATCGGTGCTAAATATATGTCAAGTGGTGATAAAAAGCATAACGCTATTTAAACAAGATTTGTTTCATAAATTTACAAAGTCCAAATAAAGAACCAGGATGACATTAAAAACGATAATATTTGGTTATAATTATCTTTTATCGTCTCATTGCATGAGTGCAAGTTTATTACCTCAAAAATAAAAAAAGAAAAAATGCAATAATTTTGCATTAATAACACTTTCAGCTAATAAACGAAATTATTTATAACTGAAAGTTTATAAGATTGTTTACTAATTCATCGAATTATACCTCGTAGATAAAATTGATTTTTCATTTATTATTTGTTCCATTTTTATTATGGTTTCTCTTCTATTTTGCGAAACATCTGCATCTTTTTAAGGTGGGGTTAAAATATTGTTAGCATTAAATCGTTTCAACATTTAATTTCTGCATTTTGTGATTGATTAGAATTGATTATTAATATTAGAAAATTATTCAAATATTAAGTGTGAGACTGTGCGTGAAGCGGCATTAAACAATAATTGTCAGAAATGTCGCATCTTATAAATGTTTCTATGTGGTCGTCCTCTATGTTCCAGTCCATGGCTTGCTTAGGCGTAATCTTGACCTGCTTATTCATTCAAATTATCCAAGGTTTGTTCGAGAGATTTGTTAGGAATCTTGTCAAAATGTAATAAAAATGATGAGCTTTGAGGTTAAATTTAGAAGGTGATAATGTTCGAAAGTTTGTGCTCCTTAAATCCGTTTATGCGGCCTTATCTGCAGTGGTCGATTAAAAACAACTTAAGGAATATCATCTGATTAATTGGATTATTTTTTTTTTAATTTTAAATATGAAAATGTGATTGGTATACTACTTGCAGGTGATGACACTCATGTTGATATCTCAATTGCTGTGAAAATGAATTTTATAAAAGGGATAAAAGGTAATTTTAAAGCATGAAAACACATCTAATGTTAGGTTTGTCTTTCTCTAATTCTCTTTAATTGTATTGAAGCCCCCAAGATATGCTCAGAAGAAACTTGCAAAACGATCGGTGCGTCTCTAGTTCGCTTTATAACTCCAACCATTCCATGATTTAGTCATTTTAAAGCCATTAAAAAAATAGAAATCGAAATTTGTAATACGGACCGTATATTTCATCGTAATCTATCGGAGAAATCTTGTGATTAAAGCAAACCAAAC
The DNA here is from genome assembly GCA_034509925.1 of Hirudinaria manillensis. Taxonomy (NCBI): domain Eukaryota; kingdom Metazoa; phylum Annelida; class Clitellata; order Hirudinida; family Hirudinidae; genus Hirudinaria; species Hirudinaria manillensis. The sequence goes on along the minus strand of CM067530.1, from coordinate 9,724,874 downwards.
TAATTTTAATTTTAAAGATTGCTGCTTCGATTCAAAATCACGATTTGAAAATGACTGTCATGGTTTCATTCAGCCAAAGATTTCCTGCAACACTTAGATTTCAACGAAGATCCTTGCGAAGATTTCTATATATTTTCTTGCGGTAGCTTCTTGAAAGAGAAATCACAGGACACACATGTCGAAAGCGCATTTGTAAATGTTCATGAAAATCTTTACAACAACTTAAAAAGTTCGATTTTTACTTATCTCTATTTGTCAAATTAAAGTATTTAAGGCCGGATTTCAATTTTCCTAAGTTGTTTTGGAGGAACCCATAAAACATAACGAAGAAAATATGGTAAAACAACTCAAACTAACCTACAATTCCTGCATAAACTCAGGTAGGTATGCAATTTCATGTTAATTAATTTGAGATAATAAAATCAATCGAATTTTTCAGTCATTACTGCACTTCAAAGCCTTCAAGGATTGAAAGATAGCCTTAAAGAAATGGGCGGCTGGCCCTTATTAGAGGGCGATAATTGGAAAGAAGAAGAGAACGACTTGGTGTCCATTTTGACAAGATTGCATATGCTGGATACGGATGGACTTTTTAAATTAGTTATTCAAAAACTCGACAATTCTTCAGAATTTCCAGTACCTCTTGTGAGTTCATTAATAAATTACATAATAATACATAATGACTAATTAAATAGAAGCCAGCCAAACCAAAATATAACGGGACATTGACTTTTTGTACTTTGAAGATCATGCAATCCAAACTAACCTTGCCTGTTACTTACTATGAAGAAATAAAAAATAATGAAGAAATTATGACGGTTTTGGAGGATTACATTCTAAATGTGAGCCTCAGTCTGGCACAAACTAAGAAAAGTGAAATAATTACTGAAGGTGTTCAAGAAATGATTGAATTTGAGACAAATCTGGCTGAGGTTAATGGAAATAAATTTTAGATCTTCACAAATATCGAGCAATGCGGGTTAAATCAATTGAGTTTTTAATAAAATTATCAAAATATATTCTTTATTCATTTATGCATCTTTAGTTTTGAGATAATTTCTATCAATATTTCTTAAGTGCGGTCGAGTGGAATACTCCTTGAAAGAGAAACCTCAAAGATACATTAGCCTGAACAAGCTCAAGGAGAAATTTGAAAAAGTTAGAAATTTAATTGATTCATGCTCAATTACATACTGACTTATTAAAATATTTAAATGAAAAAATTTTACAAATTGGAAAGATTATTTGAAAAAAATATAAGTAGATGCAATAAATGCAATAAAAGCAAATAAAATGCTAGGTGGACATTTTAACGCAATAATGTTAAAAGCAACAATTAAACATACCATTTTTGACAAATGCTTATTAAATGACAGGTTTTCAACTTTGAAGAGTTTCTTAAGTCTATATTTAAGAACGTTGACATTGATATAAAGCCAAACGAAACCATCGGAGTGATTGATCTGCCTTTCATAAATTGTCTGTCACAACTCTTGGATGGAACACCGAAAAAGTGATAAGTATTGCTGCATTCGCCTTTCATGTTTGATTCCATTTAGAATAATTCAATAAATTAATATTATGATCTATTTCAGAAATATCGTCGATTACTTAATTTGGAGATATATTCAACATTCTATAATTGCGTTGCCAACGCAATTCGAAAAAGTTGAGGACGATTTTCAAGAGGTTATTTTGCTGACCATTAAACTTTTTTCCATTAAACCATTGAACTATTTATTTATAAAAAAAAAACATAGGAATCATACCCTGTAACAACGATATTTGTAGAAAATTCAAGGCAGGATTTCAGCGGGATCGCGTTGGAAAAAGTGCATCACAGTTATTAGAGAAAACTTTCAGGATGCCATTGGCTATCTTTACGTGAAAAAGTATTTCGCGAGGTCTACCAAAGGAAAGGTTGAAATCAAGATTTCAATTGCAGCATATCAAAGCAAAAACGAATAAGAATATTATACACCGGATTAATTAATGTTATGATGGGCAATGACATTGAAATTCAAAAGCGAGAGCAATTTATTTTACTTAATTTTAATATGTTAATTCAAAATTCATCAAAATAATCAAATTTAAACGTAAGGTTGTAGACATTGTTAGCAACTTGAAAAATGCATATGGCGGAATAATATCTAGCAAGAAGTGGCTTTCTGATAAAACAAAGGATGAAGCTTTAGCAAAGGTAATACAATCATAATTTGACAGATTAGGTTCTTCTCTTACTCTTTTGTAAACGTTTAGAATTCATTGAAAAAAAATTGTAATTTGAAACTTTTGAAGATGCAAAAATTCAATTTTCTAACATAAATAAAAATGTTTATAATGCCAGCAAGTTGAAGAATAAAATATGTTGATTAACCATAAGGTATTTGAAATGAAAGAGCACGTAGGATATCCAGATTACTTTGACTCGATAAAAATAAAGGATTCTTTTAGAGAGGTGAAGTGATTTATGTTGTATATTAAACCAAATTTGAAACATAAGTCAAAATAACAGCTGAATGTCACTGGCCAAACCTTTTTGGAGACTTTCTTTCTGACAAAAGTTTCGAAAACAAAGGAATTATTGAGGAAGCTTAGAGATCCAATTGATCCAAAAATGTTAGAAATCTAATTATTAATTTTAAATATTGATTTATAATATTAATATAATATTATATCTAATCTTCTACCGAAAAATATTGTAAAAATGTATTAATTAAAGTGCATTGATTTCAATTTATTTCAATTCCAATTTTTAACAACACAAAGTTTATTCCTCAGGATACCAATGCCGATTGCAAGCACCAGAAAATTTTATGATTTGCGCACTAATAGATTAGGTATGCTTTTCTGTAACTACCTTAAAGTAGCATAAATTCATTTAAGATTTAAATATAATTATATAAATAAATTGAAGTGTTCCCTGCCGGCTTTATAACTTCTCCATTTTATTCGGATTCCTATCCAATGTGAGTAGAGTTAATTCGAATTTAAAACTTTAAGAGACTATTGACCTGTCAATATAATTGTTCCAAAAATTCTAAAGCAAATTAGATATTTTCACAAAGGTACATAAACTTTGGTGGTATTGGCGTCTTTATCGGACACGAAATAACACATGGATTCGACAGCTTAGGTATGAATATATTTTCATATATAAACAACATGTTTTACTACCTAAAATTAATACCTGTATACTGGCATAGTGTATAGTGACTGGCTAGTATACTACTCGATACTATAATATTCATATCATGATCTATATTCATATAAACATATATAAATATATAGATGTGTATATGTACAGGGATTCAATTTGATAAAAGTGGAGCGTCGAAAAGGTGGTGGAAAAAAAATGAAAGTGACTTATTTGCAAGCAAAAGTGATTGCTTAATAAAGCAGTTTGACAAGCTTATCGTTACGGAGATAGACAAAAAGGTTGCTTTTAATTTTTAAAAAAGTAATAATAAATTCCTTGATATTTCAATCATTTAATTTCAGGTAAACGGTATGCTTACAGTAATCGAAAATATTGCTGATGCTGGTGGTTTGCGAATTGCTCATAAGGTATTTTTGTTGTTGTTTTTTTTCTTTTATTGTTGTTGTTTTAGCTGCTTTAATTCACACTAATTGTAAATTTGAAAATGTGGTATACTTTCACATATTTTCCCCTCAATGATTCAAACAAATAGAAATAGACCTCAACGCCAGCTAGTTTTAAAATCGATGACGACAGTAACTCATTAAAAATGTCCATTTCGTAAATCGTATCGTTATAAATTAAATTTTAAGGCTTATAAAAACTGGATAAGAATATTTGGTGAAGAAAGACAGCTTCCAGGCATTCCGTATAATTCTGAACAGATGTTTTTCATTGCTTATGCCAGGGTAAACAGCAACAATTTTGATTTTTTACAATAAATGTATTGAAAACTAAATTAACTTTTTTCATGCAAAGAACTTTTGTGAAAAAACATCCGATGAATTGGCCTCCAGAAGCATTATATCGGACAATCATTCACCTAGTAAATTCAGGTCAGGTGATGAAGAGATTGTTTTTTATCAGAATAATTTAACATGTTTTTCTACCTAAATTTATTAAATTATCGATTTTCTTAACGTTAATCATCACAGTTTGTTAGCTAAAGTGACGAATGTTGATTGCACCACACAGAGTAAACATGCCCTTGAAGAATATGAAAATATTTTCAAGGGCTTTCAACTGCAAACCAAATTCCACCATGAATCCATCCAAGAGATGTAGAATCTGGTAATCCAAAAGAACTTACGGGGTTTTTTTCAAAGCATCTCCGTCAGGAACATTCGTTAATCCTGTAATGTTTATCGATAAGAACATTGACATGTCGTTTTCTTTCGGCCGTTTTACTGTAAGAGGATGGGCTAAGGTGTATAAACAAGCTCGCGGAATTATGCAAGCAAGTTCATTAGTCGTCCGTGACTTGCGTGTTGTTTATGTTTCCCACGATCTATACAAATCTAGTTTCGATGTTATGTAAGGGGAGCGTGAAAAGGGCTAGTTCTTGGGGTTAATGAACCCCTCTAAAAGATGTTGAGTTTGGTAAACGCTTTCCGAGATGGAATTATAACTTTAATTTTTAACGAATTCAAAAAGAATTTGAGAAAAAAACGACAATGAAAGATTCAAGTCATCCTTTTCGTTTTTAGTTTGTTTTTAATAGGATAGTGTTTCATCCGCTTCTCATCCAAAACCATTTGTAGAAACTGGATGACATTCAATTTGATTGCAATGGTTGAGAATAAAGAAAATTACACTTACAATGTTTTTATTAATTGAAAGATCTCCCATCGTTTCATTCTGGTTTGCTTTTTTTTTTACTTTAATCAAGAAATAATGCTAAATGAAATATTAATACTTGAAATATTAACAGTGTAAATGGGCTTATTGGCTGAGAATTATAAAATAAAGATTTGAATTTAACAATGAATCTATATTTACTCATCAAGTCTAGTAAATGATCTCTCATTAAATGTTTATCCAACGGTACGAAAAATATTTCATCAAAATTATCATAATTATTTAAATTACACTTAATCTGTAAATTACACTTAATGCTGCCCCTGTGTACACGCCGGTCGATGTTCTCTGTTCCGCTTGCAATTGTATTAGTGGCCCAATGGGCCCTTCAATTGTGTCCAATAAATTAAATTAAATTAAATTAAATAATGGTTATCGTATTAGTATGGCACACCAGAGAGTGTTAAATCAATAATAATCTACAATAAGATTTATGCCTGCTGAATAATTGTCATCAGTAATAAAAAAAACAATCATTCTAATTAGAATAGTCCATTGCAGTCCCTGAGAGCACATAAATTTTCAGTTATAAAACAAGCAGTCAACTTATATAATTTTTTAAAGCATGGCTCACTTTAAAATATTCTTAGCCTATTTGTTGATGTTCTTTGTCAAAGGTTAGCTGGGAGGGAAATTAAAACTTTTTAATGTATTTTTAGTTTCAATAATGACTATACTTAAACGTAATAATAATAATAATTTGTGTGTATTTTTTGCTCCTCATGATTTCCATTGCATTGCAGTGCCATCAATTAATGTTTCAAAAGGTAAAATATTTTCAAATTGATAAATTTATTTTAAAATAAACAGCTTTTGATGATTCTGTAAATTTTAAAGACTGGAACGCTTATAATAAAACCTTCGAAACGAAATATTACAGAGGTGGCCATCAAGTCTCTTTTTGGCATGAATGTTAAGCTAAATTTGAGGATCAAGAACCTATTGAAAAGTAACAGTGCCATTAATGCAAAATTAACCTTGAGTTTCTTAAATTATTTGTTAATTTTATTACAGCGGATGTATGCGAAACCGAAATTTGCAAAAAAACTGGTACGTTTGATGCTCCATTTTTTATAAACAAATTTTTTTGGAACGTTTTGCACGACCTCGATTAATAATCAAAATAATATTAGAATTTAAACAATATCAGAAATTTAAAACATTCAGCTGAAGAAATCATAGACTATATGGATCCAGAAGTAGATCCGTGTCGTGATTTTTATGCATTTTCTTGTGGAGGTTTCATGAAAAAGGACTTACCTTCAGATAAATCTGACTCGAGTATATTTGTGGAAATTAAAGACACTCTTGATAATCATCTAAAAGGTTCGATTCACAAAGATTAGATTATAAATTTGGAAGTTAATTAAAGTTTATGTACAATTTCATTATTATTATTATATCAAACTCATTTTCCTCAGAAATTCTGGAAAATGAAAATACGCAGGAAGATTTTGAGAAGCAAACAAATTTATTTTATCGCTCTTGTGTAAATACAGGTAGTGCATTATTATTCAAGATAATTTGGATTTGATGCAATATGACGTGTATTTGTAGATTCTATTGAAGATGCGGGTTTGAAAGGTATAGAGAATATTTTAAAAGAATTCGGTGGTTGGCCCTTGCTAGAAGGTGATAAATGGAACGAAGAGGGAAGCAATTTGTTATCTATTTTGATTAAACTACAAATGCGTGAAATGACTGGGATTTTTGACTTGGTTTTTCACAATATCGATGCTTCCAGTAAATATCGCATCCCCGTAGTGAGTTATTTAACCAAATTTAACATCGCAATATATAATTGTAACAAATATTCAAAATAGCAAACATTGTTGCCGAAATGTAGTTCAAGATGCTTTTCATCGAGATATGATTATTCTCATGTTTAAGAAGCGTCTAATCTCATTGACGAACTCTATTTCAAGATTTTGAGGCCCAAACTGCCGTTTCCATCGGATTATTACGATGTACAGTCGACGAATGCTAGAAAAATCGTAGACCTGAAATCTTATATTTTAAACGTCATTCTTAATCTCGGAAAAATTGCAAATACCGGAAAGATTTCTGCAGCTGTCGACGACATCGTGGAATTTCAAGCAAAACTGGCCGAGGCAAAATAGAATCATGTGGACTTCATAAATTAATATTTACTATACTACTATTTATTTATTTATTTACTTTTAAATATGAATTATTGAATAATTTTAATTTAAAATTCCCATTAGTATTATGATAATAAGTTTAAATTACTTCCTTACGAATTCTCCATTAGTAACAGATGTAATTTTTTTTTAGTGCAGTGTAATTGAGGTCGATGAAGAAGATAAACCTGATAACCTAATAAGTTTAAAAGAACTCAAAAAGAATTTTGAAAAAGTGAGTCAGAGATATTTTGCATATCTGTCAAAATGCATGGAAATTAATGCAAATCTAGATTCTGTTGCACGGGAATAGTCTTGCTTTTTATTAACAAATAAAATAATGCGGCGAAATTCAGTTCGACGAACCTAATTTGGGCGTTGTTGTTAGCCAGAAATAAATAATCCTGAATAAATGATAACGTGATTGCACACTTTGATGTGACTTTGATTAAAACATTTAATTACATTACAAAAGGCGTTCGACTTTGAAGTCTTTCTAAAAACCATATTTGAAGAAGTTAACATTAGCATGGGATCAAACGAAATCATAGGAACATTTCAAATGTCATATTTGAATTGCTTGTCAGAATTCTTGGAAAATACTCCTAAAAGGTTCAAATTCAATATTCGAACGCTTGCTGAATAAAAATGCCTATAGTAACGTGCTAATTTCAGAAAGATCGTCGACTATTTAATTTGGAACATGATTGATCATTCTATGATTGCTTTGCCGGCAAAACTAGAAAACTATAGAGACATTTTCGAAAAGGTTCTTGTTGTAAAATTAATAAGCAATTTAATAATAATGATAATAATTAAATATTAACGTAATATGATTTTAATATAATCCTTATTATTAATCAATAATTCCAGGTAACTGAGGGAACAAATGACACAAAACCACGCTGGAAAAAATGTGTTCAAATTGTCAACAGGAATCTTCATCAAGCAGTTGGTTATGCTTTCACTAAACGATACTTTCAGTCCTCAACAAAGCTTAAGGTTAAAACAGGTTATGGATACTAAATGATACTAAATCAGCATACTAAATGAGTGGCATGAAACTAAATTGATTATCGTACGTCCAAATGAAGAACCACAGCAAAATGTATCAACACTTGAGTTCTGGGGAGTTAATAGTCTTCATTTCTACCTTTCTGGTTTTGTTTTTGCATCACTTTGACTTGAAAACTATCATCGCTAACAGGTTCTAGATTTAATTGAAAATTTGAAACAAGAATATGAAAAAGTATTATCAAAACAAAAATGGCTTGCTCCAAGAGCAAGAGAGGAGGCAGTATTGAAGGTAGAACAATTCTAATTCAGTTTGATAACAGCTGTGTCCTCATGCAACAAAATTTTGTTTTAGTTTTTTAGCCAATTAATGATAGTTTTTAAGGAAATATTTAAGAAATTAAACAAAATATTAATCAATTCTAAAGCAATTTTGGCGTTTTTTTAATTAGAACAATTATTGTCTCGGTAATTTCAGTAAATGTAATCATTTATAGCTCCAGCAAATGAAGGATCATGTAGGTTATCCAAATTATTTGGACGATCCCAAAGTATTGAATGATGTCTTCAAAGGGGTAATATATTCCTATTATTTTTAATATTATGCTCGTACTATAGCTGTTGTTTTTGTTGATGTTTTGTCAATAACCCGACCACTAATTTCGAAAGGTGGATTTCAAAGATAAAACATTTCTGGAAATATTCTTCGAAACGAGAATCATGAAAATGAAAGAAGAAATGAAACAATTAAGAATTCCAATAGATTCAAATGCGTCAGTTGAGTTATTAACAAGTTATATTCAATTCAATTATATCGGCTGCTTTCATATAACATAAATGGACATCATTATTGGCTGAAATTGCTTTAAATACTTCATGTAATTGTTTCAGAATATCGATGCCAATTGCTCAAGTCAATTCTTACTACGATTACGAAGCGAATAGAATAGGTAAAAATTCAATGTGAAATGTTTGAAGAAGTCAATTAATAATCTTCAGAATGTATTTCCAGTGTTTCCGGCCGGCATTTTGATGCCACCTCTCTATTCGGATTCGTATCCAATGTAGGTATTGACGATATGTTTTTATAAATCGTCAACAAGCTTGTCCGATTATAATTTACAGTCGACTTTAAGGTACTTGAATTTTGGTGGAATTGGCAGTTCCATTGGACACGAGATGACCCACGGATTCGATGACTTCGGTAGGAATTACTTGACAATAATTCTGCTGTCCTGAGTTCGCTTTTCAAATACTCAGGCAGCCTATTCGATAAAAGTGGTAACCGAAAAGAGTGGTGGCAAAGCGAAGATCGGCGTAATTTCGATGAAAGAAATCGTTGTTTAATAGAGCAGTATGGTGATCAAATACTCCCACAAACAAATCAAGAGGTTACAAAAAACTCGAATAAAAAATCATCGTATTGATCATCATGATGTTTTTTTACTAATTTTCCATTAATTTTAGGTAGACGGTGAGCTTACAAATTCTGAAAACATAGCTGACGATAATGGCTTACGATTAGCTCATAGAGTAAGTTCTTTCTGTCGCAAATTAGTTTCAATTAAATTCAGTAACTATTATGCAACAAATAACGAGTTTTCATCGATAACACCAAGGGGCTAGGGTCAGCGTTAGGGATAGGGTTAGCGTTAGGGCTGTGGTTAGAGTTAGGGTTAGGGTTAGGGTTAGGGTTAGGGTTAAGGTTAAGGTTAGGGTTAGGATTAAGGTTAGGGTTAGGATTAGGGTTAGGGTTAGCGTTATGGCTAGTGTTGTGGTTAGAGTTAGGGCTTGGGTTAGAGTTAGGGTTACGGTTAGGGTTAGGGTTAGCGTTATGGCTAGTGTTGTGGTTAGAGTTAGGGCTAGTCTTACGGTTAGGGTTAATTGTGTCATCGCTTGATCGTTTTAGACACTAGAGGTTTAGGGGATAATAACGTTTCCATTAAACTTTAGATAATCTTACAATCTGTGGGGTCGTTCCAGTTTGTCAAATCGATTTTTACAAAATGATAGCGTAATAAATGTTGAATAGTTTCTAGGTTTAAAATAGTTTCCAGCTGAAATTACGCAGAAATGATGTAAATGAAATGAAGCAAAGGTCAAGATAATTTATCTTTTGGTGTTTATTTTTAATTTACGAAAAATATTCTTTTTTTGTTATTTTTAATTAATGATCGAATTTCCATTTCAAAGGCCTACATGAATTGGTTGAGAAAACATGGTAAAGAGAAGCAGCTTCCCGGTATTAAATATAATTCAGAACAAATGTTTTTTATTGCATATGGAAGAGTAAATATCAAATTTATTATTTTAAATGAAAAAGCCTTTTCAATATTTCTCTAAAATTTAATTCCAAAGAAATTCTGTCAGAAAACTAGCAACGAGTTGGCTTTGGTTCAACTTCAACAAAACCCAACTGCACCAAGTATATTCAGGTAGCTTGTATTTTCGGGCAGTAGTTTAACAAATGTACATTTATGGTATCGAATTTGTGAAAAAAAGATGTAAAAGTAATGCCATCGAATAATCCACTTATTTTAACTTTCTTATACGTTCAATAATGTTTTCAATTTATTTAAAACAGAGTTAATGTGCCTCTGCAAAATATGAGAGTATTCGCCAATGCCTTTAAATGCAAAGCAAAATCAAGAATGAACCCCAAAAAGAAATGCAGAGTTTGGTAAATGGAAGTCAAAAACGGGAATTTTATTTGAAGATTTTTTTAAAAATCATAATTCCTCACTAAAAACGAACTTGCTTTGTTTATGTTTACGTCTTGATCCGGTGAAAGGATTTTTAAACCTTTTTAGTCGTTTTTTCAACATTATCATAACTATATTTCGGAATTTCCTTAAAATTATTGATGAAACTTTGCATGAAATTAAATATTAGACCATTAAACGTTTGTCCATGAAAAATAAAACATGTTTTTATAGCCAAACATTCCCTTAAGGATAATTAAATTAAGAAAAGCTTAAGCATTTGTAACAAGTTATAGGCACAAAAATTATTTATAAACATAGATGTTGCTATGCATCTTGGTTAAAAAAATAACAAAACTTTGTTAAAAGATATTTACATTAATTCAAAACAAAATAACAGTCTTAATAAAGCTTCATCCTTTTGGGTGCTGGAAGTGCTGAATAATCTTCTAGAGTCCTCTTCTCAAATATTTCCCTATCAGTTCCATATTCAAAGTAATGAGGAGCCATTTCTAACAGCCAGTCCAACTTGACAACAGTGATGTCTCTCATGAAGTTTTTGTCGGAACCAGCATGGACGACTTCATTAAAGACGACGTACTCTGCTGGGAGTTCTGTGTAGAGGACTGAGGTCGGATGGACTTGGAGAGTATGGTTTCCCCTGATCGATTTGTAGACACCAGATGGATCATACCTGGCAGCATTGCAGAAGAAACCGGAAACGACGCACTTGAGAATTGATTCAATTTTGTCACAGCAAGATATAAGTGGAATCTTGAACAGCTTCAAAAATTTTGCCAAGCGATCAACCAATTCTGTCGCCCTCATGAGCCCTTTATAGTTGAGGTAGTTCTCCCTACACCACTTGGCACTCATGTTGAACTCTCTAAATGCTCTGAAGACGTTCACCAATGTCAGATGATCTCCTTCGGCAACGGAAAATTTTCTTCGGGCTTTCTCTGCGTGCAGTTTCCTGTTTGGAGGCATATGGAAGATGTTCTGGATCTGAGTCATTGCACATATTATCACAGCTTCTTCAGAACATTCTAACTCTCCAGATATCAGGAGCATTTTACCAAATTGAGGAAGCAAAGGCAATTCTGCAAGTCTTCTACCTATGGGATCAGTCAGAAGGCAATTGTCATCAATTGCTCCCAATGCATAGAGCAGCTCCAAGCCACAAAGCATGGTATCAGTAGGGGGAGGAGAGAGAAAATCGAATTTGAGAATCCTGTCTATTCCTAATGCTTTAAGTTGGAGGATCATGCCTGATGTGCTTGTTCTCTGCATTTCTGGCACAGTGGCATCAGGAAGCTTTTCAAATTCCTCTTCTGTGTACAACCTGAAAACCTTTCCACTTCTAACTCTTCCGGCACGACCTGCTCTTTGAATGGCAGATGCTTTTGATGTTGGTATCTTGATCAGACAATCCAAAGCACACTTAGGATTGAAAGCACTGATTTTTGTGAAGCCGCAGTCCACTACGTACACAATTCCATTGATTGTCAAAGAAGTTTCAGCAATGTTGGTTGCCACGACTACTTTTCTGACGTGTTTTGAAGTTCTTTCAAAAGCCTTCATCTGATCTCTCATAGGCAGACCAGCATAGAGAGGAACTGGATTCAAAGGCATGTCATTCTTTTCCATCCTGAGTCTCAAGCCTTTCACAACTTCATCAACTTCGTCTTGACCCGTGAGGAAAGCAAGAATGTCGCCAAAATCCTGAGAACGATGTATCTTCATTATTGTCACCATTGTTTCTTCAACATAATTGGGCACAGGATCAACAGAATAAAATATTTCTACAGGAAACATCCTCCCTTCTACAGTGAGAGCTGCAACAGTATCTTTAGACGGATCACCACTAGAATTTGTATTAAAAAAATCCATGATCTTTTGTGCATCAATGGTTGCAGAGGCCACAAGTATTTTAAGCTCAGGTCTCTTTTTCAAGATCTTCTTCAACAAACTGAGAATCACATCCGTGGCTAAAGTTCTTTCATGAGCTTCATCAATCATTATAACACTGTACTTGGTTAACAATGGGTCCATCATTATCTCCCTTATCAAGAGACCGTCTGTTACGAATTTTATCCTGGTCTTCTCACTGGATGAATCTTCGAATCTAACTGCGTAACCAACTTCCTTACCCATTTCAACATCCTTTTCTTCTGCCACACGTTTTGCCAAAGACACAGCCGCCATTCTTCTGGGTTGTGTAATGCAAATACACTTTTCATTGTTGGACCAACCACTTTCAAGCAGATATTGTGGAATTTGGGTGCTTTTACCGCACCCAGTTTCTCCAATGATGACAACTACATTATATTTCTGCAATAGATAAAGAATATGTGTGCGGTAGTTAAATATCGGCAATCTTTGTCGTTGCTTTTCAATCGAGAGACTGTAGTTATTATTGAAAGTAATCACTTTGTCTTCTCCTCTTTCTTCGGTTAAGCTAATTGAATGGCTTCCGGCAATGTCATCATCTTGAGGTTTTAAAAATTTTCGTGACATAACAAAAATCAATGTAAGTAATTTGTGACTGATATTGATCTTTTCCCGATTGAGATCCCGTAGCAAATCTCCTATTACCGCTTCGAAAACAAAAACATTGAATATAATAATTTGAATATATAATTTAATTAATTTAATTTAATTACTATTTAACAGTTAGTAATAAAAGTATTTAAATAACAAATTTACAATATTCAAACATAGAATAATTTAATTATACCTAATCTGGATTATTTCAGCTGGTAATTAATGATAATTCAAATCAGGTTGTGTCTTATCTATCTTATACGACCTATTCAAGAGGTATGATTTTCGAAAATGATGATTAGGAGGGCAAGTCACTAAATATATAACTTAAGTAAATAATTGACTCACAGAATTTAATTGACTTGGGTATTTCTGATATTTGATATTGTATTGTGTAATATCAACACGAAAGTGGGTTAAAGCTCGATTTCAATGTCAAAAGTCACAACTCTCCAGTAATCTTACACGTAGACCATCGCCTTCAAATCTTAAGCCACGTTATAACTACCTATATATACCAAAAATTCTTTAAAACATCCTAAATTGTTAAATATGTCAAATATTGCTGTTACATACAAAATTTAAAAATAGGCTATTTCAATTTCGAAATTACATCTTATTGCAACCGTCGATGCAAACTAATTGCAAATATTAAAAAGATGCGTCAAAAAATTAAATTTAGTTCATTTTATTAATTAAGAACTCGGGTTTTCAAAACAGTTTGATTGTAAAGGGTTTGTTTAGAAAACCACATTAATACATCGGCTGTGCCGTGGATGCAGAGACGAGGGTGGTAATTGTCTGTTTTTCGAATTACGTGCCTGGGACTGGCGGACGTCGGTGTTTATTTGCAAATTTGCGGCTCGGATTACATTAATGAAGTTGGTGCGATTACAAATTACTGTTTCATGTATTACCAAACTGCATGTTCTAACTTTTTATCATAAAGTGTGAAACACTATCAATTCTAGTTATGCTTTTCGAGATCAGAACACATTAGCAACTCTCCCAAACGAGGTCTTTTTTTACAGTTTTAGGTACTGACGTCTGCTTGGCATGGATAATCAAGAAAATTCTCAGGAGTCATCAGAAGGTTTATCAGCTGGAGCTGGCAATTACGGTACCACATGGTGCAATCCGCTGAACGTTATTTTGCTGTGTGTTTGCAGCTTTCTTTTATACAAAATTATTCGAGCAAAAAAACAACACAGCAGATTATTAGCAGACCAAAACACGTTGCCACCCCTCAAAAGGCGAGACTTCACACTTGAACAATTAAGAGAGCTGAACAACAAAGATGGCAGAATCTTAATGGCTGTCAATGGAAAAGTATTCGATGTGACAAAAGAACGAAGTCAGTATGGGCCAGATGGTCCTTATGGAGTCTTTGCCGGGCGCGATGCTTCGAGGGGCCTCGGCACGTTTTCCCTGACGGGGGATGCCATCAGAGACACCTACGACGACCTCAGTGATCTGACTCCCAGCCAGATGGAGAGCATCAAAGAATGGGAGCTCCAATTCAGCGACAGATTCCAGTTTTTAGGACGGCTTTTAAAACCGGGAGAGGAGCCGACAGAGTATACAGACACTGAAGAAGAACACAATCCTGGCAGTTCTCAAGCAGATCGTCTCAAACTGGATTAAGGATTTTGGAATTTTGTATAGTATTCCGTTTCTTAAGTTCAACTCTCCAATGGTCTTCACTTTTGGAAACACAGTTTTTATGGTGGAATTGCTGATGACAAATTTAGAATTTCTGTTCGTATGTTTGATTTAGACGTGACCAAAATTCTGGTTTGGAAGATGAAAGGGAAGAAATGTGTACTAGCTCTCAGGATTTAATCATTGGAGTGTAAATTTGTTAAGCCATACATTCTAGTTAAAATTTGGCATAAGTCATTTTGCTTTGCTAATTCAGAAATTTTGCAGAATGTAATTGAAATGCTTTTCTAACAGATTTTCTTGTTTATAAATGACATCTAGAACGGGTTATGTCCATAACAAGTCCAATCTCTGCTTGTTTTGTTTGGTTTGATATTTTGGTGGGGAATATTGCTTCATGTTTTGCACCAGAGATTGCAATTTAGTCTCTGAAATGTTGGCTTTGTTTGATAACATTTTTCTGATGTGGTTTATGGGCTCTTATTCTGCTTGCTCTAATACGTTCGTTAGTTTACCTCAATCTTTTAATTTGAGGATTATCTTTGTTATTTGAGCACAAAAGAAAAGAATGCTTAAACGTCTTGATTCCATGATTTTCTTGATATTGAGGCTTCGTTAAACTAAATTTATAAAGATAAATGGGGTTGACGCCATTTACAAAAAAGATGTGAATCTATATATGAATTCTATCTAACCAAGCCATTTGAGTGAAGCAGTGGGACTTTTGTGATACTTCAACTGAGCTAGCTCTCAGCATTTTGGGCTACATTTGATTTCATTAGGACTAAGCTAGAAATCAGCCCTCAGATTTTTATAGGATCCCAGATTAATAGGAATTATTGGGTATAAGTGCATTTATAACTGCTGCCACACTCTGATTACTATCTGGGAATGGTCGTAACACTTCTGAATCTATATTAGCTGGATGTAAATAGGAGTTTGACGTTATGAAATAAATTTTATTCTTAATAACATGTTCTAGTTAATGTTTTTAACTGTTAGATTTGTTATATGCATTTTAAAACATTCTTTCTAGAAGTTCGCTTTTACATACCTTTTGATTGTAAATATCGTGCCAAGTTTGGAGGGGCGTTGTCAGTTCACAAGTTGGGAGATATTGGGAACTATTTATTATCGGTATCAATAAATCGCTTTTCGTGTAGAGACGTAACTCTATCGATCATGAGCACCATTCTCCATGTCGATCATAAACTTATTGCTATCAGCGCCCTCACGGCCACAAGCGCCGTAGCAATATTTTCAACATGGAGATATTTGTCATTAAGGAGAAAACAAATGCAAGTCAACCTGTACGAAACTGAGAGTTATCTTAATCAGTACTTGTTATTCCACTACGGCAATAAAAAGGATCTGTCTGACCCATGGGCCAATGATATCGAAGAGAAGTTTCTTTTCTTTCCGAAAAGAGTTGCCGATTTATGTGTGAAACACAGTAAAACGAATGCAGTTGAGTGATAAAATAATTACTTTTTTTGCGCCAGGTTGATATCCAATGGTGATGACATTTGCTTAATGAGAAAATGTAAAAGTAGATGTTTTATAATTTATAAACATTGCATGCTTTTCATCACTTCACATTTAGATGATTCAGTCAGATTTGTACACTTATTGCATGCAAATATTTTTTTTTAAAGAGAGCCCTAGATGTGGGATGTGCAGTTGGACGATCCACTTTTGAACTTGCCAGGCACTTTGACCGAGTGATTGGATTAGATCACAGCCTGCTATTTGTGGACACATGTCAAATCTTGAAGGAGAAAGGAAGCCTTCTCTATTCATCCCTAATTGAAGGAGAATTGAATGAATTGTGTAATGCTTCAATTGATCCTGCCATTGTTAGTAGTGAGTTCTTCTGAAAGTCAGAGTTATATAAATTGTTTGGGAGTCCTCAAAATTGTTGAGGAAATGATTGACTGGGTGTTTCAACATATTTTGCAAATGTGCATTGCAAGTTGGATTTCAAAACCCATGCAGTGGATGAATTTATAATGCCTAAGCAACATTTAAAATTTTTCTATATGGAATGATAATCCATGTTGCTTTGAAATATTTGGCAAATATTTCATTGAAATACTGCTTGGAAGCATGTAGACAGATAAATACATGATTATTTTTTTACTCAAAAGGATAGAAGAAAAGCTGAGTTTCAACATGGTGATGCCTGTTGCCTCCCGTTAAACATTGGCCAGTTTGATTGCGTACTGGCCTCTAATATAATCTGTCGCCTGAAAACACCAAAAAACTTCCTGAACAGATTGCCCCAACTAGTTGCTCCTTCTGGTATTTTGGTCATCGCCTCACCATATTCTTTCTCCACAAATTTCACGCCGAGAGTTAGTGGACTGTTTTGAACTTGTTTTTATTTATTTTGCATTTTGATTTTTTTATTAGACATTGCTATCTTTCCTTTTGAAATTTGAGAATTAGTAAGATGATTTATTTTCTGTTGATAAAGGAAAACTGGATAGGAGGCTTTAAGTCAACAAATGGAGTCGATTACATGGGGGCTGAGAGCATAAAGGATCGTCTTTCACCAAACTTTGACCTGGTCGAAGACTTGAATTTGCCAATGGTCATTAGAGAAAGCAAGAGAAAATTTCAGCTTGTTTTCAGTCATGTTCAGGTCTGGAGAAGAAAATAGCTCCAAAATTAGACATTCATTCCAGTACAAACGGGCCCAGATATATTCTTGAAAAGATCACATCTATTGGATTCTTTTTTGCCACACATCAGATATTTCAGTGTATCGTCACATGCATTTCAATTGCATTTAATATTTCTTAGCTCCATGATGCTATTCCATCTAACAAAAAGCCAAGTTTTGATATTTTTATGAAACTAGAATGTTACTCAAGTTATTGAGTCATTTTTATGTTATGTGCAATGGGAAGGTCGGATGTATTAAAGTTATAAATTGGTTGAGCTTGAGGGAATTTTAACCTATTTGTGTTTTTTTTAATAATTATTATTTATTGCAATCAATGGTTAGTGGTAATGTCATCATTTCATTGCATCAGACATGGCTAATTTGCTTTGTGCTGCAAATTTAAAGTTTATTAAATAGATTCTGAGCTTTTGCCCTTTTTCGAATTCTTATTTTATTAGGCATTTTGTGGACATTTTATTCTCCATGACATGATGCCATTTACCCGGTTTGACTTGGAATAAATGTTGAGTTGGTTTGACTGATTTAATTTGCAAGTGACTTTTGAAGATTTCAACCTGAGGGTTAAAAGAGAGAAAAAAATTATTTTTATTTGTGATGTAAAAAGTCATTGTTTTAGTGTTCAAATTTCATTACGTATTTAAAATTAATTTGCGATTAGTAATACCCTTTCAGATCCAATATTTGTTTTCATTTTTAAAATTTTCGACTCCGCGTCTGCTTCCACGCTGATATAAAATGGAACAGAAAAGGCTGGAGAAGTTGGTCGGATTCTTGGAATGGGATTTTGTGAATTGCAATAATTTGATTCTAGACCAAAAGAAATATTCTGATCTGAAGAAGCGTGCTAAACCTATTGAAATTCTCGATGTTCCAAAGCCCACCATTGAAGAAGTAAGTGATCTATTTTGACGTAAATGGATAATTAATTAACAACAGCGGTATCCTTTTACACCGAGGATTCTAATTGCACCGAATGCCTTCTGGAGAAAGAAAGAGATAAAGAATGCAAAGAACAAATCAAAGAATGTGAAAAGTTACAAATAGATCTTAAGTATTGCCAGGAGAAAGCTAAACAGAGAAGATCGATAATTGATCAAGCCAAAGAAATTCTGAAACGAAATTTCCATGAAAATAAAGTCTTTAGCGTAAGTTTTAAATATGCTTTAAATAACTGCTATGTCCTGGAAACATCTCGCTTGAATTAAAATTGTGCAAGACGAGGATTATAAATTGACGCGTTTAATTAGAGAGCTGTTTGTTTGGTGGACATCTTGCAACAAAACAAGGACCAGATTAAGGAAAATCGAAATATTCAAGAAGAGAACAAAGTTCGTGAAGCTCAGATGGAACTTAAGTTCATGGCAAGAGAGCAAAAGAAAGACACTGAAAGGAAGGACAAATCGAGGCAATTGAGAATGGAGGTCAACGACGACAACATCAAGATGTAAAGTGACTTTAACTTGTTTCACTCGTTTGCTTTCATTCATTTTCATCATATCATATTCCCGCTCTTTGTTTCAGCGTCCAATTAAATTTGGAAAGGCAGAAGAAACTTGATATTGAGGAAAGGGCATGGGCGGAAGAAATTCTCTGCTTGTCAAAAGAATTTGAAAAAGAGCAGAAAGAAAAGAAATTAAAAAACTTCGAAAAACGGAGACAATTAGATCATGAAAATCGGTTGGAAATTCAAAGAAAGGAAAAATTGAGACAGTTTAACATAAATCTGGAAGCAGTTAGAATGTCTTTGCATTGGATTTATTATTTATTTTTTCAGTATTAAGTTTCTGCTATCAGTATCCCTGATAAATATTTCCAATTAAACCAATCCTGTCTTAAATTAGAAAACAAAATTTCTTTGGCCCTTCAGATGGAAGATGAGGAAGCCGAGATTTTTCTCGAGACAAAAAGACAAATGTACAAGGATATGACACACAGTTCTCAAAAACAGGAAGAGTTTGTATTCTCTTTATCTGGCACCTTCATGAATTTCATCTTAAAAAAATCAATGATCACGATCGTTAATTAATAAATATATCATGAATAATTGATACCACCCTGTTCATCTTTAGACTTAGGCAGAAGCGTTTCGATCTGATAGTGGAAAAAACTAAGGAATGGTTCTACGAATTGGATCCTGTAGGAGTGAGAGATAGATGGTATACTGACTTGTATGAAAGAGAAGCAATGGCCTGGGAAAGAGATGGAGTCATAGATGCTCAGAAAAGAAAAGAAAACTACATGAATCTAGTTAAGGCTTGGGATGAGCAAGTGCGTTGGCAATTCCTAAAGATTATAGATTCTACTGTATGAATCTCCGATCATATAAACAGGTTAAGAACAAGCTAAAGAACCGTTGTGATCACGAACTTGAAGAGAAGTTGTGCTATGAAGTAAGACTGCAGATGGACTGTGACATGAAAAATGAGGACGAGGAAAAAAAGAAAAAGAACATGACCACAGCATTGGAAAATGATGAGTACAAT
Organism: Hirudinaria manillensis; assembly: GCA_034509925.1. NCBI lineage: Eukaryota > Metazoa > Annelida > Clitellata > Hirudinida > Hirudinidae > Hirudinaria > Hirudinaria manillensis. The sequence continues at coordinate 9,704,802 of CM067530.1, read as the reverse complement.
AAGAAATTAGAGGTATTTATTTCACTTTCTGTCTAAATAAAGCTTTAATAAGCTCGGTTTTCTTTTTATTTTTTTGCTTATTCATTTTAGACTTTGTTAAACATTTTGCACAAAATCTTTAGAACGAGAAAAAGAATGCTGATGCCTTCGAAAAGCAGTACGACAAAGAGCACCTCGATAAGATGTATCAATGGATATCCTCGAAAGAACAGGAACAACTGATCAAAGGTAAAAATCTAATAAAGAAATATTTGGACAAGGGAATGGACATTACTCCCCTTAAGAAAATGGACTTTTCGAAATAGAGATTTGATCAATTTTATTCCAGTTATTTTCTTTTCGAGACGCATTTAATGGTTTTTTACTTTTTATTTTTGCTTGACATTTTAAACTCTAAATATTTAAGATAGTTGATAGTTAGTCGCGGATTTTGACTCGACAAAATGTAATAAAATAGTTTGAAGTTATTTTTAAACTCCATAATTAAACCAAATTCTGGCCATTTTGTACCATCTCCAAATGTGGGCCAAACTACATTTTTATTCTAAACGAGTATGATGGTTGGTATGAACAAATGATCAGACCTTCGGAGTACCCGATAATGCAAGTGCGCTTAGCTTAACTTCAACCTTATCTGTCTTTGAGATCCTTTGGACATCTTTGGGTTTAACGTTAACAGTGAATTGCGTTTGCTAAAATGTATTGCTTCTAAAAGATACTGAAAGTTATGAGAGGTGACCTAGCTATATTTAGTTTCGCAAAGGTTATCTGCGAATCTGTTTCAAAGATTTTAGTAAACGTTATCTTTTATAAAGGTTGTCACCTCGAAGGATTGTATAATAGTCCTGAAAAAAAAGTAAATTCAATATTAAAATTAAAATGCGGTTAACTTCTGCATTATCCTAACCTGCAATACATGCGGTGACAAAGCATGCGACGTTGCCTGCTATCATGGCTCTTACTGCAATTTTTGCGACTACAGATTTTCTCGATGGAATCATGGCTGAAAAAGCACCAATCTGGATCCCAATTGAGCACATATTTGAAAATCCACACAGGGCATAGGTTGAAATGACTACAGATCGATCCTGTGGAGTTGATCTCGATGCACCAAATGTGGACTTATAAAAGTAGAATACCATCGTTCTTACTTCCATTATCCCGTTGTGTAGTATAGTTGAGCTTCCATTGAGATGACTAAGTACAATATCTTCCCTTGACCAGTTCCAACTCCCGTTGTTAATGATGTGTTGATCGAAGAGCTTCCTATTGGAGATAAGTTGACTCAGAGACTCGTAAGCAACGAATTCGTTAATGAACGTCTTGATTCCAATGAGTTGGGCGACTTTTCCACAGTCTTTTATGTGGATTCCCATGACGAGAGCAAATGGCCACAAAACGTAAGAGCATATCAGCTGCAAGATTATCAACGCTTTACTAGCCTTAATAATTCGAACAAAATGTCGGAAATACTTTTTATTTATCACCTGAAATGTAATGGGCCTATCCGATCCAATTCTGTCTCCAAGCCAAATGAGCGCAGCGTTAAAACCTTCTAGTATCGATATAAAAGCAATGAGGCTTGCAGCAATGTTGGCTACAAGAGGGATAGCAAAGCAAGCTCCCGAGGCTGCTGCCTCAAAGAAACTCTTCTCCGGTCTTTGAAACAAAAATTACCAGTTACAGTGGTTGCTTTATGAATCGCAGTGTCATAAAAAGAAATTGAAAAAAAATTACAGTGTGAGATTTTTCTAATCATTTCCTTTTCGTCACAATAACTTCTCAAATGGCTAAACATATTTGTCAAGCAAATTTTATTTCTGAAAGGCGCAAGTTCTCACGCTTTGTGCATCAATTGCCCGACATTCATGGCCGTCGTGAGAGATTTTTTAGTTTCAGGGTAGGAGATCTTGGATATGGCCAGAGCAGCCGGGGCGGACATGACTGAGGCCGACAGCAAGTGGTTGGACGGCACCTTAAATCATTATGTTTAACATTTATTAAGGATATAAATTCTAATACTATTCGATTGTTTAATGCACCTAATCATGGTTATTTTAAATATGGTGATTTGATAAAGAACTAATATACTTGAATTAAACAGTTTTAGATAAAGAATTAATTACTTACTTAATTAATTTATTTATTTATTTAATCACCCCAAATAGGATATAGGCGGCCAGAGTCCCTCCGGCCACAGTGGCGAACCCGCAGGTCATCATAGCATGAATTTCTGATTCTGTCAAGCAGTGGAGGATTGGTCGAATTAAAAGAGGCGATTCAGTCTGTCCGAAGTGGTAATAATTATATTAATAAATTTAATTGCTCATAAATATTTACACTAATAACGAATATTGCACAGTTTAGTTTACTATATATAACTTAGTGAGAATATTTCCTACAGTAATGAGGTAACGCGAACGAATAACAATACTTACCTGACCAATAAATATATTGCCGGCCGCGTTAATTGATTCTCCAGCGGTAGTTCCCATGGTGGATTGCATGATCTTTGCCAGTTTGCAGATCATCCATTCCATGATTCCAAAGTAAAATAGAATCGTTATTAAGGAACTGATGAGAATAACAAACGGCAACACCTTAAAAGCAAAGGTGAAGCAGTTCCGGGCACGTGTTCAGATAAACAAAACAACAAAAAAACTAGGATGACTATCTGCTAGACCTGCATTGCAAAGAAGTGATCCTTATATGATGGTCCGAATAGGAATAGACATCCGGCATTCATGAATCCCAAAAGGTCATAAACTCTGTCACCAAGCCATTTGAATATTTGAAGACCACCTGACCACCTCAAGATCATGAGCGAAAAGGCAAATTGCAGACCGAATCCCCACAACACGGTTCTCCACTTGACCTAAATTGAGACTCGATTTTTAAGTGGATTTTTTAAAAAGTGAACTTGAGGCAAATACCAAGCAAAATATGATCTCAAAAGAGTCAAAATAATTATTTCACATGCTTGTATGAAAATAAAAATCTATTACAATTTTGTATCAAATTTAATTCTACTTGCTAATGTCTTGCCTGCATGACATGCTTTTAAGTTTAGCTTTTGAAACTATTACTATTGTAATAGCACATCTTTCTTTGAAACAATAGAATATTGAAATATTGGTTGAAAATCATAAATTCAAAAAAATTTACGATCACATCATGCGATTTAAGAGGATGGTAACGAAACTGTGCATGCCCTTTTAAGTAGGATATCTTATTAAGTAAGTGGGAATAGGTCGGAAAGTTAACAAATAATTAAAAAAGATTAGAGAATAATAGCAAATATTTGTATTATGTTAAATCAAATTAGTCACGATGGCATTCTCATTGAGCCTCTGAAAATATTTACAAGTTGATTTGCCAGATAGATTGGCAGATAGTACAGTCAAGTGCTTTAGAATAACTTCTTAGAGTAGATCTGTGTAGACACATCCACTTTGCTAACTAATACAGGTGAACGAAGGTGAATGTTTGAGGCTTAGAAGAAGACAACGTTTTAAAGAATTTTTCAAACCCTCGATGGTTTCACGGAGAAGATGAACATGATGATGATGTAGACTATGATTCCAGCAAGAGAAACCAGGTTGTACAAATCAGAAGAGTACAGGGTTAGATCGAAGATGATGACGATCAGTACGGACAAGTAGATTGTACTCAGTAGCAACCTGGAGTTTTAAAGTTTGTTAACAATTGCTGTTATTTCTATAAAAAAAAACAACTTATTTTAAATACATTTCACTAATGCATATTTTAACTCGTGATCGAGAATTTTAATCTATTCTGTCCAGATAGTAGTTATGTACACAATTTTAATAATAGGTAAATATCACAAAAACAAAATAATAAAATATCACTCGCAAATTAACTCACAAATTAATTTTTAACGCGTGTCTCATCGTAAAGTCCAAAGCGGGTTTCATTATTTTCTCAAATTTGTTTCCAAACGTTCTCCGTAAGAGAGGAACTATCTTGAATAGTACAACCAGTGAAGTTATTCCAATCAATCTATAGGAACCTTGCGCGAAGAGAGACAAGTGAATTACATAAATAAATATTTATTAACTTTTTAATATAAAATATCCATTAAAAATTAATTTCATTACTAATTTCACTCCAAACCTTCATCTCCAAATTTGTGTAACAGAGCGGCTACAAAGTAAACACAGTAAGCCACAATGCACAAGAAAGTGGTAAAGCGCTTAATATGCTTGGAGTACTTTGTCCAATATGAGGATAATTCCTGCTGGACTTGGATCACATATTTCGAGCATGTGTCTGGTTCCTCATCATCATCCTCGAATTCAATTTCCACATCTTCTGGAACGGGCAAGTAACACGACTTTTTGCTGGACGACTCTTGTTTCTTCAATCCTGTCTGTTTTTCCATCTGCAAACAAAAATTGAAGACGTTTGCAACTTGTTTTGAGTTTCAACTTCTTATATCGAGTTTGCAAACATTGAAGGTCCTTAACTGATAGGAGAAGAGGCTGAATTATTTGTTTTCAAGTTTGTATTTGATAAAATGTTATGATGTGATGACATCAAATTCCTTTTGCATAACAAAGTTTGGATAACAAAGTAAATTTTAATTATCTTAATTATTATTAATTTAATTATAAATTTAATTGCCCTCCTAATCGCAATTCTGGACGATTCATATTTGAAAATAAAACCTTCGTTCGATTTTCTTCCTGAATCGCTAATAAAATCCCATCTGGAATGTCCGCAGCTCCATCTTGCATTTCACAGAAAGTAGATTTTGGGGTATCCATGTTTTCCCTAATAATTTTTCTTAAATCGACGACTAAGCTGAATCGGAAATCAGATTTTGACAATTAGGCTTAAGTAGATTTGATAAAGCTTCTTGTCATTTAAAGCCACGTAATAGAGCTTTATATATAATATATATATATGGCAGTCCAATCCGAAGGCAATACCTTTCAACAAGTAGACATTATCAATAGTCCTTTGAAGAATTGCATAGAATAACCCATCGACTGAATTAATTTATAAACGAGACGAAAGAAGTTTACGACCATTTGTTTAGCCAGGAATTTAAATTGCCATTAAACGCCTGTTTTTGTCCAAAGCGGACCCTCTGATCGAATTCATTTTGAGGCCTCTAAAGTGTAATCCTAGCTCGAAATTACAGTCTAAGTTCAAATTTAAATTTGTTGTCTCATCCACCCAGATCTGTTCTTTTTACATTCGCTAAAACGGTGGCACAATTGTAAATGTAATCAATTTTTGATTACAGGTTCCTGATTTTCTAAATGTCAATAGCCTGAATTTAGCGTCTCTAAATGTCCAAAAACTGAATATTCGTAAATATTGCAACCCTGAAATCATATGTTGCACACAACTTTGATTAAATGCAGTGTATTGGAATGGGTGGCATCAAATAAAGAACTAAATGTGTTCTCCAGTGTCACGGAGTTGTTGTTTCGGTTCATTTTGGATCATTTGGATTTGGAGACTTTCCTAATTTTTGCTAGTGTTTCTTTATTCATAAAGGGATTCCAGTTCATATTTGAAGTAATTAATCTCCCGTTTTTTTTAATGAAATTATGTCAAAAGGTCACCTATTTTATCAGATATCTTAGGAAAATATCAAGCTCTAAATATTTATGAACGTAGACGATTTTTAAGTCATAATGATAAAAAGATGTTTGCATGCGACTCATTTTTAATGGAGCAAATTAATGAAAATATGGAAAGAATTATCGATACTCCTAAAATGTATTGCAACAAATGTTATGCCATTTTTTAAATTTAAGTCGAGTGGCGTGAATTTTACAATCTTATGTGACAAGAACAGTCCAGGCTCTTCACTCTCAGTAGCGAGGTCACGTTCAAATCATCCCTTAACACTCGAACTTTGGATTAGAATCAAGGACGAAGATCAAGTATCGGATGTCAAAACTTGTTTCGATAAAAAAATTTTTTGAATGTTTGAATGTAAATTAGATCCTTTATTTACATTATATAACATGAACACTTTAGACATTAACTAGACTATGGAAGGAATATCAATTTTTATTTATACATCGATCCGTAAAACATGAAAAGAAATTTAAAAAGAAAGAAAGTGCTTGCTTCTTGTTCCAATCATAATATCCGAGTATGACAGAACGAACCGAAAAACATGTTTAAAAATACGACAATAATCTTCAAAACATTTAAATAAATCTGTTTCGTTACACATATTCATCACTTGAGGCTTTAAAGATCTGTCCTGTAGAACAAACCTAAAAAAAAGTGAAATAACTTTGATAAATATAATTTATCAACAATCGTGATTTAACATTTCAATGTTAATATACATTGAAATTATTTAGCGTGGCTTTTCTAAAATCATCATTCTAATAATTAGTAATTAAAATTGATTGCCTATTTGGCTTTACAAACCCGAAATACAAGCAGTGACAAAACAAGAAACACTGCCAGATATCATGGCCCTGACTGCAATTCTGGAAAAGTCAGATTTCCTTGAAGGTATCATGGCCGAGAAAGCACCAATTTGGATTCCTATGGAACCAATGTTGGAAAAGCCACAGAGGGCATAGGTTGAGATGACTACCGACCTGTCCTGAGAATTAATGACGAAGTTATTGAAAAAAAAATATAAGTAAGAAGAGTTGTTAAAATATTTTCTGAAATTAATGCCAATCAACACATGAATTATCACATTGATTGCTTAATAAATCTGTTCATATACGAGACTAAAATAATGCATTTCTTCTAATCAATTGAATTATTTAAATTAACTAATTAATTTTAAATTAAAACCTCCATGACTCCGTTGACGAGAACAGTATCATTTCCTCCGCTATTGAATAGTACCACGTCGTCTGCTCTCACTGTCCAATTCCCACCACCGGCGATGTGTTTGTCAAGGAGGTTCCGGTTCTTGATTAAGTGACCAAGTTCTTCGAAAGCCACAAATTCGTTGATGAAAGTTTTGACGCCAACCAATCTCCCGACTTTTCGGCAGTCCCCAATGTGTACTCCCATGACCAGGGCGAATGGCCACATGAGATAGGAACACAAGAACTGCATTCGAGGACGCGAACGATTGAGTTAAATATTTGACAATAACCTTTATAATTTCAACATGCCCAAATGATTTTTCTATTTAAAATGCTTAAAGATAATTTACAGAATGCAGATATCGAAAAAGATTTGAATTCATTCGTAAAACTCGTCCATAAACATTGGAAAATATTCATCCAATCATAGTATTGTAAATAAAGTTTGTAGCTAATAAAAAAAATCATCAACTAGAACCAGCTGTATTTCACCAATTATTATTAAACTAGTTTACAACCTGGAAAGTGATGGGTTCCTTGGCACCCACCCTGTCCCCAAACCAGGTGAGTGTGGCATTGAGAAACTCCAGCAAGGCAATGAAGGCAAGAAGGTTGGCAGCGATGTTAGCCACAAGAGGAATCGCAGACGAAGCGCCTGAAGCTGCCGCCTCGACCAAATTCTTTTCGGGACTTGAAAGTAATTTCAACAAAATGATAATTAAAAGATTTTGAAAATAATAATCGCAAGTTGCTAAATATTTAACCAGAAAGTGAAAATTTTTAGTCAGTAAAATTATGTAATAATCTGACCATAGTTCTTATTGTTACTAATTTTATGATTATTTATTATCGTTGGTTTATTTTTGGAGTATTGCAATAGGTTGACCCCTAACAAAACGTCCTTGAGTTTAAGTGTTGTTATTTTTAAGGTGCACCGATCGAACTAGAATTTCACCAGCAACAACAAGCCACACTTTGTTATTAATAGCTTCACATGGCATGCATGAATTAATGAGCAATCTCCAAAATTTCTAATTTTTATTTTTGGGATGACTGGCTGAACACGTACCTTTCAATATGCATAAAAAAATAAATTTTCAATAAATAATAAAAAAAAACGTAATAAGTTGCAATTTATATTCGAACTTAAAGCATTGTTTAATAAAAATAATATTATACAAAGCTCTTACCACTTCTCAATAAGGCTCTTAACATTCTGAGCTGACGTTAGAGTTTTTTTGGTTTCGGGATAAGAAAGTTTGGCAATGGCCAAAGCAGCAGGAGCGGACATAACGGATGCTGATAGCAAATGATTTGCGGGAACCTATATATGAAGGATTTATTTTTATTTTAATTAAACATTTGTGGTTATATTTCAAATTTCTCAACATTCACAATAACAATAGCAAAACCAGAATTAAAGTCTTATTTATGTTAGAGAAAATAACTTTCAAGAAAAGAATAACTATATTTAAATTGAAATAAGATAAATAATAATGATATTATTATTCAATATTACATTTATTTATTTACATTTATTTATCTAATATTTTACGTGCTCGATGTAATCCCGAAGGGATATAAAGGCACGGAAATTATATTTATATTATACAGTAAAGCTAAATAATAATTACGTTATTAATAACAATTAATCCATTTACCCCAAAGAGAATGTAGGCTGCCAAGACACCGCCCGCAATGGTGGCAAATCCACCTGTCATAACGGCGTGAATCTCTGAGTTGGTCATACTTGGCAGAATTGGACGAATGAGCAGAGGTGATTCTGTCTGCGGAGATATTGGAAAAAGATTACAGATGTTTTTCTTTTATTATTATCTGCTCAAAATTTAGAATTTTAATATAAATTGCTATATTTTTTTCAACTTATCTGTGTTAAATATTAAAGATGTTTGTATATTAATGAACAAAACGCACCACGAAAATATGGTTAGCTATTGACTAAAGACGCACAATCGATAAAGTATCGACTTGCATGAATATTCCTTCACTCAAAAGCACCTACCTGTCCGATGAAAATGTTTCCCGCCGCATTAACCGACTCGCCTGCCGTGGTACCCATGCACGCCTGCATGACCCAAGCCAGTTTCAATATCAACCATTGCATTGCACCCAGGTAGAAAAGGATGGTTATCGTGGAACTGATGAATATCACCGTAGGTAGTACCTGCGAAAGGTGAATGCATTAGTAAACCACAGCTGGCGTGGTTGCTAATTTTGTTTTGTCTTGTTTTTGAGTTGAGGTTTTTACTAAGGCAGATTGCTATGATGTCTTTGCATATGAAACGTAAACAAACAAACAAACAAAGGATTTCCTCGTCGTCAGAGTCATCAACTTCATAACAAACCCACTTGCATGGCAAAGAAATGGTCTTTGAAATTCGGACCGAATAGGAACACAGAGCCTGCGTTGACGTAAGCCAGGTATTCTGAGACTCTCTCACCGAGCCACTTGAAGGCGTGGAAACCAGCAGACCACCTCAGGATTATAAGGGCAAAGGCCAACTGAAGGCCAAAGCCCCATGCCACGGTTCTCCATTTTACCTTGTTAAAACGAGCGAAGCTATTGAAATTGCCGAGGAATTTTATTTACAATTACTTTTTATCATTAAATTATAAATGTCAATATTGGTTGTTTTAATTCGTTTTTCAGTAATTGTTGTTATTATTACTATTACCATCATTACCACTATCGCCATCGTTATCGTCATCATCGCGACATTATTACTGTTATCATTAAAGACATTGCTATTATCATTAAAGGCATTAAAGACATTAAAAAAGGATTGTCTTCGACCCACTTTGGATGGATTGACGGAGAAAATGAAGAGCAAAATCAAGTAGACAGCAATTCCACTTATGGAGACGAGGTTGTACGGATCGGCGGAGTAAACTGTCAGGTCGACGATGATCATTATCAGCACCGCCGTGAAGATGCAGCCCAAAAGGAATCTGGAAAATAAGAAATCCATCGGTTTAATGGTAGGTCGAGTTAGGATATTTAAACAAATATTAATCCCGGACAATGATTTTTTATCTTGAATTTACAATTTCTTGATTCCGAGTTTAATGCTGAATCGAATCTGTTTGGCTCGAACTTAAGGTAGAAAAACGAAACCGAAAGACGTTGATTTTTTTTTGTTATCGGATTAACAGAAACGGATGCATATTAGTGCAGTCGCACTGTTCCAAGGCCAAGGTAAAACCACTACATAAACAATTATTAAAAATTACGTCTGGTCCCCTTGACGTCTACAATAATTGCACACCGAGAGGAACGCGTCTCCCCATGGAAATCATCTCAAAAAAAAATGAACTAACAGATTGATTTTTAGAGAATGTTTGTTGACGAATAGCAGCATAGGTTTCATGGTCTGATGGATTTCCTCTCCAAAACGATTCACTACGAAGGATGCCAACAGACCGAAGACCACGAGGCACGTCACCCACACCAGTCTGATTGAACCTGAACGTTTGGAACTTGCTTACAACTTGTTACGGCTTCATGATTTTCACAAAAAAAAAACTTAAATGAAATCAATTAATTTATCATTTTGATTTTTTTAAATGTTTTTATACAATTATTTATTTTAATATTTTTATCGCGGCCTTTTTGACTCGAAGGCCCCTCCCTCTGTTATGAGAACCTTGGTAATAATAAATTTGGTAAACAGTGCAAAGGCATGTATAACAATAGCAATAATGACAACGATTATTATTGTTGTTACTATTACTTCTATTGTTGTTGTTGTTGTAATATTTTACCAAAACCAATTTTATTGCCAGTATTTCTAATATCAATTATGGTAATTATTAACACCATTTATTATTATTATTATTATTATTATTATTATTATTATTATTATTATTATTATTATTATTATTATTATTATTATTATTATTATTATTATTATTATTATTATTATTATTATTATTATTATTATTATTATTATTATTATTATTATTATTATTATTATTATTATTATTATTATTATTATTATTATTATTATTATTATTATTATTATTATTATTATTATTATTATTATTATTATTATTGCTTTTGTTGTTATTATTATTATTATTATTCAACGAACCTTCGTCACCGAAGTGATACAAAAGGGCAAAGGTGAAGTAGACAAAATAGGCAGCGACGAAGCACAGCAGAACAATCATTTTTATGATCCTTCCGTTCTTTTTGTAGAATTGGTTCAACTTTTCCTGAACTTTTCCAACTTGTTTCATGCATCCTTCCGGTTCTTGGTCGTCGTCTTCCCATTGGAAGTCATCCTCGTTGTCGTTGATTGGCTGAGATTCGATCACGTGTTTTGGCTTGGATTCGTCGTTTATGTCTCCGTTTTGTTTCTGCGAAATTGTTTTTTTTTATGTTGCTGTCTTTTGTAGATTGTTGCCATTGATGTCGTCGTCATCATCATCATCAACGACATCACCATCATCATTAACGCTATGGTTTGAGCTAGGCAATATCGTGTTTAAACCACAAGAGCAAACGTCCAAAGGTTACAAAAACATTTTTTGTTGCATGATTGTAATTACCTTATTAAATTCAAATTTGCACAGCACAATATCGGTATGATTAGTTACATTGACGGTGCATACGCATACACGTTCGTAAGTTAACTCTACAATAAATTATTTAATAAATTAAGAGCCGGAAATCAGTGTTCCTTACTTGGACCTTCGTGTCCAAATTCATCTCATCTTCCAATCCATCGTGAGTTGTCAGATTCACCGAGGCGAAGGATTTCTGATTCACCAATTCAACATTGGCAGCCATTGTTGATGATGACGAAGACGAGAACGACGACGAAGCTGATGATTGTGATGATGATGTTGATGTTTACTGAAAGAGGGTTAGTGGTGTAGATTCAAAGTAGCAAGACCTAAAAAAATGAAAATAAATAAAAGTAGAACTAGCTATCAATTATGATAACGATTTCAACAACTCTTTGACAATTGTTTCTGTTTTTATTTCCAACTTACGCCTGAAATTATTCGATTAAATTTTGAAATTTGTCGTCCTAAAATTAGAACCGATGTTGATATCGAATTATTCAACAGCACTCACTAGTAATGACAGCGTCCTAGCTAACTTGTATTGTAAGCATAGTAAAAATAATTATCAAAACTATTGGTATTATTATTATCATCAATTCTTCAACTTCATCTAGTGCTCTGGGAGACATTGAAGGCCTCTTATATATGACAGGGGAGAATCAAAACCTGCTGTTGAGAAGCGCCAACAAGTTCTTGAAATGAATGAATCAGCACAGACACGCACTATCAAAACATGGACGTAGTTTATTGTCAATATTTTGACATCAGTTTTTAAGTCGCTAGATTAAATGAATGAATTAACTGCAGTTAAACCAATGTCCTATCTGCTCGCGAAGCCACACGTTATTATACGCCAGAGGACCTTATTGTCAAGCATTTGATGCTCTGTTACTAAAAAGCTTTACAAATATCTCCATTAATGTCGAATCCAAAAATAAAGTTTTCAATAAAACTAACTCTTCCAACAATTACGTCACTGTCACCACCACTATCACCATCATCGTCATCGTCAATGTCGTCATCGTCATTGTCATTATCATCATCATCATTACCATTTCAAAAATGTCCTCGTTCATTTGACCCCTCGATCATCAAAAGAACAAAATTCTAGATAAGACTCCCTGCAACTTCCTTTATGAAATGACTTCAAAAAAATTATCTTAAAAATTATCAAAGGTCATAATTCTTTATAATCATTGAACTTGAAATCATCTCCGAACCTGATTTTTTTATCGTATTTGGCATTGACAAACAAAAGGACTGCATTAAGAATTACATATGTGTTACACGTGTACCTAACTTTGGAAATGATTGGGACAAAGTTGGAAATTTTGAATCTTCTTCACAGGTGTTCCACAGCAAGATCATGGTGTTGAAGAGCCATTAGGAAACATTACGAAGAATAAAATAGTAGTGAAGAAGTTTTAATATCTTTAAAAAAATAGTTCACACTCATAATCAATAGCAAGAGGACTGAGCGCAACTTGATCATCTTGGCTCAATTTCATATCGCTTCCTGAAAGTGATAAGGCTGTTATCAGGACATTGGCTCATTGGGAATCAGCTGGCAAGCGATGAGAGATCAAAGTTTAGGTTTTGGACTTCCTTAGGAACACTGTACATCGCAGGCCTAAATTGCATTCCCTTGAGCTATCGACTTTGTATTAATTGTCATTAATATTATTCCAATTGGATGGTGTTCATATGATAATGATTTGTTGATTTATGAATTTATATAATTTAAATGGTGAAATTTAAACAATCAAACATTTTTTGTCCATTAATTGGTAAAATTTCATGTTGAAAATTCATTGTTGAAGGTTTTTACGAGAAGTTGAAATTAACAAACAAGTGCTGTTACTATTTCAATGGATACTCACTTGATGATGACGTTTTTACCGATTGTCGCGCAAGTCTTAGACAGGGAACGTGTCTTTGGGTGCAAATGTGTGTATTTTCGTCGAATATCATAGCAATCAACAGATTCTCACAAACAACTCCAAAGAGACCAAAAAAATAACAATTGCGTTTTTAAGCAACCTGCGAACAGCTGGCCACGACTAGCTTCAATGTTTCAACAACTGGGGTTGAAAGAATTTTTAAAATATGTAAGTAAATAATAGCACGTTAGTTCCGAACCGTTGAGCAAAGCCAAGACTAAGACGAAACATCAGATTCAGACAATTTCATACTGTGCGTTCTGGTATCCTCAAACAACCGGATATCGATTATCATGTCCTGGCTTTCAAACATTAGCGCTCGAAGTTGGAAAATTAGCATAATTTGTTGTGATTAACGAATCACGTATGAAAACCCTCACGTAGTGAGGTTTACGGAAGTAACTAGACATAATTTAAATTAGGTATCATCAAAACATGATCGCCAACGATCGAATTTCGAGAATCTATCCTGCCTATGGTTTAAATAACTAGCCAAAACAGCCTAACAATAATGAATTACATAGAAATGCTGAAAGATGTCAGTGTCGACTGAAGAAATGAAAAAAACAATTAAGCATTAAAGACTACAAAGAGCCGGTGAATTTAAAACGAAATGTCCCCAAGAATGGCTTATTGATTTAATATCTCAGTAGTATCTTTTTAAAATTAAATGTTATTTTATTTGAAATCATCAAAATTGCCTCAATTAGGCATCATTTACTAAGGGCAAATAAATATTTAAATCAATATGGTACTAAATAGGTTTCAATTTGAGGCTTTGACAAAGTAAATGTTTTATACAGGTTTTCAAAGAATATAAAAAAACAATCAATATCGATATTTGAAGCTATTAAAGGGAAATTTTATTAAATTAAATTGTGAATTTTGTGATTCTGCTAACATTGTTTTTCATTTTTAATTATTCCAATTTTCATGTTATGCCTGCCGACATATACCCGCACCTTAACAGGAGCACCTTAACCCTGAAAAATATGCCCAAACTATATTTCACTGATCTTTGAGTGCGATCATCCTACAAAGATTTTGTCAATTACAACCACAAACAAATTTTAAGTAACCTTTTATCTCTTCTGGTGTATCCACTTCCGGAGTAACCTCTTCCAGATGTAGAACTTGGGAGTTCTAATTTTTATTTAACTTTTATCAACTCCTGTATAAGTTTCAATATTCGGATAACTCCTTCCAAAACGCCGAATTAAAGGCTTATTGTGGGGTATTAAATAGATTATATATTATTTGAATATATATTACTAAACAATATTATACTTATATTAATGTGACTATATCTTGCTAAACAACAGCAATTTTACTTATCGTAATCCCTAAGTCCTTGTATTTTCGAGGCTTTAAGTACTTCAAGTATCTTTGCATTCCGAGTCCGAAATTCAAGCTTTAAAACTCGCAATATCTCCTTGCGACATCTTCTCTCTATTTTGAGATAAATATTAGAACCCTCTTAATCTTTTTAAAAGTTGCATTTAATTCATTTAAAATCCCCAACTTGTTAGATTCCAAAAGTTTGAATTTATTCTATAATTTAATTTGTCTTGAAGAATACTCAGTTTGCATTGGATTAAACGCCATTGCGAGGAGCGCTATTGAAACGAAACGCTCCTGTATACGATGCTATGAATAGCGCTGTACAAATGAACTCATTGACATATAAAAAGTACGTCATTTAAACATAGCACTAAATCAAAATCAACGTGGAAAATGCAATATCAAATTCATTTTCGAAGGTCCCTTTTGACCAAATCGAGGTAGACAAGGACTTGTTGAGGGCCAAGGACCAAAAATTGTTTCAATGCAAACTTCGCCCTTTATAAATTCAATACCACAATCGACTTTTTATAATTGTGGTCTCGATCGCATTTTTGCGCCAAATTATTTTTCCAGATCTCGTCACAATTCATCCAAAAATATGATAAACTGCCTCTCCTGTATCTCGAAGATCCGGTTAAGCACTTTACCATCCTCAAACTCGTTCAAATGAGAATAAATCAGGTCTCAAACAATTCGTTCTGATGTTGGAATTGGCAACAAATTGTCAGACATTTATTTATGTCAAAGTGATTTTGTTTTTCCAACCGTAAGTACCCATACATGCAATATCCTACCATAAGTTGTAATAATCAGAATATATGAAATGTCTTAAGTGAAATGGGGAATTATAATTAGATGGATGGGGGAAAAACAATATTACTAAAGATAATTGATGTTCAACAATGTTTTTACATTTGAATTGCCTATCAACAAGAACACTTCATTGCCACAAAAAAAAAATAAAACACATTTGCCTAAAACATAAAACTCCAAAAGATGACAGGATGCATTCAAAAGGTGTTGAGGTCTGATAATTAAGCGATATTGACCGATGTTAAAAGCCATTCTTGTGGAACAAATAAACAACTGCTTCGTAGGTAGCCAGGACAATGGCTGTGTTCGGGATGTGCTTTATAAGCTGAGTGCCCAGACCTCTGTACAATCCCCTATGTCCCTCTTCTTTGAAGACGGTAACAATGGTCCCAACAAAGGTTCTGTATCTAGAGTTCTCTTCCCTAAGTCGTGTCCTGGCAACCTCTGCCAAATTTTAAAAAAATTACAATTTATTAATTTTAAGATGTTCTTTTTTATTTGCATAGATGCCAAACTTTTCGCACGCAAGACGACGAAGATGTAAAGCGAAAGGTAGAGCGTCGATTAATTTGCATCTCATTTGAATTGAAACAGTGACGAAACCGAACCGTGAGGGTAGGCTATGCAGGTGGCGACGGTCTTTGAAACGGCAGCGGCCCCCATGTACTTCAGAAACTCCACCGGCTCCACGTTTCCTTTCATGGCATCCTCTACGTCGAACAGGTCGTCTTCCTCTCCATCCACGATGGGGCCGTTCATGGAGTTACCGTCTCCGGAGAAACTCCTCACCTTCTGGGACTTTTCGAGCATCAGTTTTTTCCTTCTGCTCTCGACGATCTGGGCCTTGATGGCCTCGTAGATCACGAAGTGTATGGCCGTTTCCGTGATACCAAAGTAGGAAGCCACGAGACCTTTGTAGAAGCCTGCGATGCCGTGCTGCTGGTAGATGGAACGGATGCACTGCATCGTGGACGACCCAGAGCCAGTCCTTCAGAAAGTTGACAATTTCGTTTAATAATGAAAGGATAGTTAATTAAGATACTCCTTATGAATAAAGATTGGTGATTACAGAGATTATTAGTTGAGAGTGGCACTGAAATATTCCCTACTTGTTGTTCAGTTGTAGTCTCGTTCTGATCATCCAAATAGGATTGGTGGAAGTGGTACAAACAAAACCTTCAAACAACAAGCACCAGTAAAAACATCATGACAACTGAAATAAACAAAATTAACGAAGGCAAAAGGGTCTCGATGCGATGCCTCAACTTTTCCCACATTAAAAACTGGCATTGACAAACAGTTCATTATAAAAATGCCAAAAGGACATGAAGGCTTGAACCTTCCCAGTTTTGTCAGTGGAAATTAAATGAACAGTTAGCCACTCGGACATCCAATGTTACGCACAAAAGGTACTTACAGCTTCTCGCTTTTCATGTCAAAGAAAATGAAATGCATAAGAAATAATTAATAATTCGATATTGCAAGAATATCATGCGAACGACGTCTCGATTTGAAGACACTAAATCCTCTCTTGCCATAAAAATTGATCCAACTACAGTGAATTTTCCTTTGTCATTGAACATTAAATCCACCGTCGCAATTCTGCCATCCGATAAATTAATTAAAAATCAGCAGTAAATCGTTACGTTGAATAAATCCCCGTGATATTTTTTTATCAAGGTCTACTCGATTGCATACCTGCAGAAGCAGCCGACAGTAGATGTACGGTCGAGAACTCGGCCTGGGAAGATGGGCCGATCAATTCAGAGTACATCTTCTTGCAGTGGTCATAGGATGTGAAATATATTGCTCTGGAGATTAATACATTGATAGCAAATTTATTTATTAAACTTTGCCTGTTCACCCAGTTTCAATTACCTTCTAATATATTTCTAGACATCATAACTACTTATGAATTATTGTATAATTACATTAAACTGTAAATTCTAAAATGAAACAACCCAACAAAATCCAGCAAGTCTCAAAACAAACCTAGAAGGTGCAACTCCGACAAGCGTTGGCCCAAGTCCCTTAAAGAGAGCCCGATAACCCTCGGTGTGGACTATGTGTCTTGAAAATTGCAAATAATTGGTTAATAAAAATCATAATTAATACCACCTAGTCCTGCATTAACAGTCTAAGATTCATGACAATCAATAAATTTGATTTTTAACTTAATTTTCAACAAACGTACAATAACTAGTTTTACAATGTCACCTAATGGAATACTTCAAGTTTACATATCTTATGAAGAAACCAAAAAAACCAAAAATAAACAAATGTCAAGTAACACGATGCAGTAAACTCAAACATAAAATAAATAAGTAACAAATATTAGCAACACAAACACTAAATAATGGATAATTAAACAAAGCACTTACTTGATGCATTTTACAAGACCCACAGATCCCGGACAATGAGATGGAGTTGGATATGTCATTGTAGACATGCATCTCAAACGCTGTTGAAGATTCTGAGTGCAGACATTTTGATATGAACCAAATTGTTGTGAATTCACAGATGCATATGTGGAAACAAGTGAGGATTGGAGTCTTGTTTTGGCAACATCCAGTGGGCAGGTCACAATGCTACCAGTCATGCCGCTGATGCTGCACAAAAATTAAGTTCTTGAAGTGTCTACAAAGTGGTATATTTTCTTACTGCTCCGACTTGGAGCTCTGACTGGGATCATCAGGAGTTCCCCAGTCCTCAAACGTTTTCATATATACGTGGTGTAGACATGTGTGTATCATGCACATTACTAACCGCCAGCCTAAGATATACGGGGAAAGCCAAACTAATTACATTAACATTGCTTTACAAAATCAAAGACCAATAAGTATTAACAATAATCTAATTGAACTCACGCTCCAGCCACGAAATGGACAGCTTTATTATCGACACTCATGTTAGTAAAAGTCTTCGCTAAGTGAAATCTAAAACCGAACAGGAAATAAGTTTAACATTCCATATCGTCCAACCAGTGGAATGTAAGCGATAATTTAAAACGAATAATAAACGAAAACATCGCCAACGCGACCTTGCTCATGGCACACCTCTTTCAACATAAAGCCATCATTGGTGATGATGAAATTATTTGACATATACTTATTTACATTTACAAATGAGTAAATATTTGAATAAAGTAGACGCAATGTCTAAAATTATAAGAGTCCGAATTAATGATTTAGTAATCTAGGTGATTCGAGTTTAATACATAATAAATGCTAAACCTCTTTAATAAATATATTGTTATCATTTGTTTAATAACAACCATTAAAATTAGCTATAAATAAAAATAGGAAGGCCTTTTTGCAAAACGTAACTCGATAAGATCAAATGAAATTCGACTATATGTTTCTATATGTTATTACTAGACTTCTAAATTTAAATGGTTAATATCGCAATAAGGATCATATAAAAATATTTGTTTGGAAAATTTCTTGAAGAATAATCTTCCCACCACTGGGCATAAAAGGGAACAAGCTGAATTTTGTTTACCCATTCTAACGCTTTTACAAGAATTTCTTTATTAAATCCGAAAAAATGAAATAAAATCTCCTAGGTCCTTGATGGCATAATACAGTCTCTCCATCTTTTCCTATCAAAACATTTACCTCAAATTATAATCAATCAAAGTATTAATACTTTAATAGTAAACTATTTTACCACCCCAACTGCATTATTATTAAACAAATATAAACAAACGTTCGTATTAATTGGTTGTTTTTGGTGATTAATTTTAAAATAGGTCATAAATTTCTAAATAAATCACAGATTTAAATAATGAAAACATAACGGCTCACATCTCCTATTTCTTCTCCCTTCATCAATTTGGCCATATCGTCCAACATATGTTAATAGGGTTCTCTCAGGAGTAAAAATGGACTGAAAGATTTCATTATTCAAGTAAACGAGAAGAATGGAAGGCCAGCATTACAATCAGCATAGCAAGCAACACAACAGCTAAAACTAAAAGCTACATGAATATTTAAGAATAATTAGAAAGTAACATTTCCTCCGCATTGTTTCAAACCACCATGGCGTTTTATTCCATTTTTTATTAATTTTTCCCTGGCCTTTTGTGAATGAAGCATACATTAATATTTCTTTCTTTTCGGCTGTTATTGAAATGAGTAATTACGATCACAAATTTATTAATTTATTATAGTTCATTGAGTTTAATGTATTAAGCTAATGTGATACAGCTTCGGGAATGCATACGATAACAATTTTTAATAACAATAAATTAACTTTGTCAGGAGCATGTAATTATAAACTATTAGTTATTTATGAGTGAGGACCGAAGTTTCTTGTTTTGCCTTCGACGTTCTTATCGAAGGGCGATCCGTTTCATTCACTCGAGTGATGCCAAACATTTTCGACAGTAATCTCGAGACCGCCATCTGTAAGGTTCCTAAGTGGAGATTCGGTTCCATAGTTGAGGTTCACGCTGACTATGTGTCTAACAATCAATTGACGTGCGTTGTAACCAAGTTTGCTGAGTCTCCAGTCAATCTTGCTGTTCCAATCTAAGTTTCACTAGATGGAACTGTTCTCCATAATGCAGGTTTTTATTTCATTTATTCAAAAACGGAATGTCCAAATTAGCACGTGTCACAAATAGGTTTCTAAGGTTGATAAGTAATGTAATGGCGATCGGGTTTTATTTTAGCAATCGCTCATCGGCTGTGAAGTGCTACAATATTTGGATGCAATAATATTTTTTACACGAGATGTAACGTGATTTCGTGACTTTGATCTATATTTTTTTAATTTGTAGTCACAGCAGATGAAATGGTAACCATTGTTATAGTAGGATTAAGGAAAAAAGTTTAAAACCAAAGCAAAAAATGGTAATGTCGATATTCAGTTCGGTGCAAGGTTTGAACATATTCTACATCCACTTATTTCTAAGAAATGTTATATAATTTGAACTTCATTATTTGAAAATTTCGCTTTTTCTTCATCAAGGAATCTTCAGGTCATTGTAGGAGTAGCTCAGAAAGGCAGTGGTGGTGTTGCAAAAACGTTTGACTACTGTAAATGAAAAGTCAACAAACTACCATGAGATGTTCTTCCTGATAAATACAAACAAAAGGAATCGTCTCTTAAAACAGGGACGGACAAATTTGCTAAACTGACAAAAAAAGGACCAGAAGCCCCAGTGGACATCCAGACACTGACAATCAAAAACGAGAACCGGATTCATGGAAGAGCGGCCTTTTCCGGGTTCAATGAAGTTTTCCATACCGTAGCTCAGTCGTCCGGGCGGATTGCTCCTGGTAATGGTAAAATCACCAATCTCGTTGTTGTATCCGACCGACCACTCCAGAACTAAAACTGCCACAAAACTGGCGAATTAACTAACATTAATTATATCTTCTATTCCCGAGACAGCCTCGAATATTCTCGACATTACGAAAAAGTACTTCAGAAAATTTCTCGATTGTAAATTTCTGAGATGAGAGCTGATTATTTACTTGGTTATCGTCGACCGAGATGATTGTCAATCAGCTGAAAGTATATATTGTCCAATATTTGATTACCTTTATCGATCACCTGTCAGGTTTTTATGAAGTTGTTATAATCAAATGATTATAATCAAATCGAAAATTCACTTTTCGTAGTTAAACTACTAAATTGGAATCGTCTCTTAAAACAGGACGGGCAAATTAGATCTCTGACAAATCTAATCAGAGCATTTGATCCATGCAACCCACTTGCAGTAATTGGTCAAATAATCAAATTCGAAATTGGAATTATTCAAACCATCAAATATACTTAAAATTGCTTGCGAATCATGACATTTGTTCTCTGAATTACATAAAATTCACAGGAGTTAATAAACTCGTTAATAAAAGCCTTTATTTTCGAATTATTTTAGTATGAATTTAAATGGCTAAAGCATTAAAATGGAGACAGGGTCCTGATCTTGAGTCTCTTTCCAAATGTGATAAATTCATCAGAAACATTATTAATAATCATAAATAAAGACATAAAATAATCTTTCCAACATGTCCTGTTAAAACGATTACTTTGTTTTTTAACTCGAATTATAATCAAAGCCTTAATATTAAAATATTTTACCACCCCAACACTACTATTAAACAAGTGTAGATATTGCGAAAATTATGATTTCACAACCTAACTAGTTCGTCCTAACCGGCTGGTTATCCGGTTATCAAATTCATAATAGATTTTAAATTTCTAAATAAATCCCAGATTTAAATAACGATAACATGGCTCACATCTCCTATTTCTTCTCCCTTCATCAATTTGGCCATATCGTCCAACATATGTTGATGGGGTTCTCTCAGAAGTAAAAATGGACTGAAAAATTTATTTCATTATTCAAGTAAACCAGAAGAATGGAAGGCCAGCATTGCAACAAGCATAGCAAGCAGTGTTCACTAAAGCTAAAATCTACATGAATATTTGAGTAGTAACATCTTCGACGAACCATTTCCTCCGCATTGTTTCAAACCACCACATCTCATTGCTCAATTTTGTAACCCTTTTTCTCCGCCTAGTTTTTTTGTCCAGTACTGTGTAGCAGCGTAATATCTCATCTAGGCAACTTCTACTTTTGCTATCATAAATAGGTGTCTTTGCAATGGGTTTATACTTTCTTTTCGTCTGTTATTGGAATGAGTAATTACGCAATACAATTTTAACAAAGTCATAATTATTGTGTAACTAACATTACTTATATCTTCTCTCCCCGAGACAGCCTCGTATATTCTCGACATTACGAACAAGTATTTCAGAAAATCATCGTAGAACAAAAATTTCTCGATCGTAAAATTCTGCGATGAGAGCTGATCATCTATTTGGTTATCGTCGATCGAGATGATAGGTTCCATGTCGTTGCAGTGACTTCTGTCAATGATTGATATGGTATCATAAGAATAATCGTCACAATTGCTATCAATATCACTCATGCAATCTCTGATTTCAACGAATATACTGAAGTTTTCTCTTTTTTCCTACAAAAGAAGTTAAACCTGTTGAAAAGGATTGATGTTTTTATATATTTCGTTTTCTATTTTCCATTACCAATTTCAAATAAGTTGGCAGAAATTGCCTGGCGAGTTGTAATTTTTCTTCATCGTTTTTGGCGGATGAGAAATATCGATAAAGATAATCAATAAGAATTGGCGAATAATAATTCGTGTCAGAATATGATTCGCAATTTGACAATATCTTGATGTAATTCTCATTAAATTCCGGAGTCTGAAGCGAACGATTAAAGTTTAAGCAGCATATATTTCTAAATTTTTGTAGATTAATCAATACCTCTCCCGATTGCTCGATAATTTTCAGTATATCAATATCGCGCCATTTCCCTGCTTCAGTCTTAAGTTTTTCGTAAATTATTGAACCTGGCAATCGTTTAGAAAATTAAACACAGCTAAGATCTTTAATAAGTCGCTGTCTTAAATATCAACAAGAACATTACAAAAGTAATACGACTAAAATGTGAAAATGCTTTAAAATCAACATAAACAAGAAAGCATTTCTTCTTAAAAAGCTTTCTTAACGGCGTTGCCTTTCAAATAGAATTAAACTATTACACTGATATGTTAACCAAGACTTTATCCTCTTTCTATTTGGTTCTTCGGATTCTGGAATATTTCTCATATTTGAGATCCATAAAAACAAGTAGAATTCTGAAAAAATATTTTTTGTACTCTGAAGGCATGGATAAAATATTATACATTCGCCTCACTTTCTGACATAAATTTGTGACAAGCGTCTCGAGATAGTAACATTTTTAGAAACTTGACTGCGCGACAAATATATATTTCTGTCCTAGTTCCCACCAGTATTTCTATTATCCTGTCATAACAAAATCTCTTTATAACGTCAAATTTAAAATGTATGTCAAATTATGTTGTTCCAACAAAGTGATTAGGCTTTGTTGGATTAATTCTGGAGGCAGATTGTCAATCAACTGTAAGTATATATTGTCCAATATTTGATAAGCAACATTTTTCCGGCACGCCTGTCAGGTTTTTATGAAATTGTTATAATCAAATGATTACTATAGCATTGTGATATTTTTTAGCAAATGTTTACGCGTAAGTAGAATTCCTCAAATAATTTGAGATATTCATTGACTGTGAAAGATATCATTTCTTCCGATAATTGTCCTTTTGGAAATGAAATACAAAATTTTTAATAAAAAAAGATAAGAAGTTAAATAGTTAAAATTGTAATAATGTTATTGTCATGTTGTGTATTCTTAATATTTTAACGTACGAGTCCTTTTTAAACTAGCATGAAGTTAATTGGGGATAACATTCTTAACGCATAACGAAGCATTAACCTTTTCTCCGTTTTTGAGAACCAATCTCATCCTTGTATAAGATGTCATCAATTTCAAAGAGGCTAGCGTCTGAAATCTGTGGTAGACGCGAACTACAGCGACAAAAACATGTTTACAATAAATAATGTCATGATAACAGATTTTAAATTGCAGCGCTCATTTAATGTTGAACTATGTCTTCCAACCTTAATATCTTTAAATTCCGCACGCATTTCTTTATATGTTTTCTTTTATGAAACCCGTCAAAGACCAGTTTCATAATCGGGTTGGTCAGACGTAATATTTCTAAAATTTAAGACAGCGAATGTAAAATTAGCCTCTAATTTAAAACAATATCCTTGCCTTCTTTCATTTTCGTGTCACATTCTTCTTTCGGATAATCAACACAGTTTTCATTGCGATTGTTCTCCATTACAACTTGATCTACTTCCGCTCAGATGATATTGATAGATTAGACATGTTGTCGAGTAAAAGATTAGTAATAATGTTGAAATTATTTTATGTTGAATTTTAAAACAATGAAAATAAATAACCAATTATTAAATTATTGCTATATTTATGTATGATATGTAATCAATGTAAACTAAAGAGGTATAAATAATCTAAAATACACTTTTCCTAGTTAAACTACTAAATTAGAATCGTCTCTTAAAACAGGGACGAACAAATTTGCCAAACTGACAAAAAAAGCCAAACTTCCACTGTATGTAATAGAAAAGTGTCGGTGTGATTGAATTCGCAAAATGTACATCGTGGCAGTTAAATAAGTGGGAGCAATTAAAATGTCATAACGTTCAAATTTTCATGATAATCGGTAAATCTAATGCCACTTAAGTTCCTAACCTGTTTAAAGTAATTATGTAAAAAGTTAAATAATAACCAATTAGTTGGTAGAGAACGGACATAATGATCTTAGGACCCGAAGCCCCAGTGGAGATCCAGACCCTGACAATCAAAAACGAGAACCGGATTCATGGAAGAGCGGCCTTTTCCGGGTTGATGAAGTTTTCCGTACCATTGCTCAGATTGCTCCTGGGTAAGGTGAAATCATCCATCTCGTTGTTGCAGAGGATGCAAGATCTCCGACCGACCACTCCAGGAATAAAACTGCCACAAAAATGTCAAATACCCAGGTGGAGAACGTACCTGGTAATCTTAGGACCACCAGAAGTGCCAATGGACATCTAGAATTTTCCCTGACAATCAAGGAATGACGGCCTTTTACGGGCTCAATGAAGTTTTTCATACAGTAGATCAGTCGTCCTGGCGGATTGCTCCTGGTAATGGTAAAATCACCAATCTCGTTCGTGTGTCCGACCGACCACTCCAGAACTAAAACTGCCACAGAAATGGCGAATTAACTAACATTAATTATATCTTCTAACTTATGTCCCCGAGACAGCCTCGAATATTCTCGACATTACGAAAAAGTACTTCAGCAAATCATCGTAGAACAAAAATTTCTCGATTGTAAAATTCTGAGATCAGAGCTGATTATTTACTTGGTTATCGTCGACCGAGATGATAGGTTCCATGTCGTTGCAGTGACATCTGTCAATGATTGATATGGTATCATAAGAGTAATAGTCAAAGCTGCTATTAATAGTTCTCCTGCAATCTCTTAAATTATAGAATATAAGGGGTCCTCTTTCTTCCTACAAAAGTATTGAATTATAAGAGAAAATATAATTAGTGTTAGTTTGAAAATGACAGATGTTTTTATATAATGTATTTTGTATTTTCGGTTATCAATTTAAAATAAGTTGGTAGAAAATGCCTGGCGGGTTGTAATTTTTCTTCATCGTTTTTGGCTGATGAGAAATATCGGTAAAGATAATCAATAAAAATTGGCCAATAATAATTGTAACAAGAATTTCTCTTGAAATGTGTCAATAGCTTGATGTAATTCTCATTGAATTCCGGATTCTGAAGCAAATTATTAAAGTTTAAGCAGCATAAATTTCTAAATTTTTTGAGATCAATCAATACCTCTGCCGATTACTCGATAATTTTCAGTGTATTAATATCGCGCCATTTCCCTGCTTCAGTCTTAAGTTATTCGTAAATTATTGTACCTGGCAATCGTTTAGAAAATTAAACACAACGACGAAGAGATATTTAATAAGTCGCTGTCTTAAATATCAACAAGAACATTTCAAAAGTAATATGACTAAAATGTGAAAATGCTATAAAATCAACATAAACAAGAAAGCACTCTGCTTAAAATGCTTTCTTAACGGCGTTGCCTTCCAAAAATAATTATACTATTACACTGATATGTTAACCAAGACTTTATCCTCTTTCTCTTTGGTTCTTCGGATTCTGGAATATTTCTCGTATTTGAGATCCACAAAATCAAGTAGAATTCTGAGGAAAACATTTTTTATATTCTGAAGGCAAAAATATTATATATTCGCCTCACTTTCTGACATCAATTTGTGACAAACGTCTTGAGCTAATAATACTTTTAGAAACTTGACTGCGCGACAAATCTTTATTTCTGACCTGCTTCCGACCAGTAAATCTATTATCCTGTCATAACAAAATCTCTTTATAACGTCAAATTTAAAATGTAAATCAAATTATGTTGTTCCAACGAAGGGAGTAGGCTTTGTTGGATTAATTGTGGAGGCAGATTGTCAATCAATCGTAAGTATATATTGTCTAATATTTGATAAGAAACACCTTTATCGATCACCTGTGAGGTTATTATGAAATTGTTATAATCAAATGATTATAATCAAATCGAAAATTCACTTTTCGTAGTTAAACTACTAAATTGGAATGGTCTCTTAAAACAGGACGGGCAAATTAGATCTCTGACAAATCTAATCAGAGCATTTGATCCATGCAACCCACTTGCAGTAATTGGTCAAATAATCAAATTCCAAATTGAAATTATTCAAACCATCAAATATACTTAAAATTGCTTGCGAATCATGACATTTGTTACATAAAAATTACAGGAGTTCAACTCGTTAATAAAAGCCTTTATTTTCGAATTATTTTAGTATGAATTTAAATGGCCAAAGCATTAAAATAGAGGCAGGCTCTTGATCTTGAGTCTCTTTCCAAATGTGATAAATTCAGCAGAATCATTTCATTGAAAGGCTTTTTTGTGTTTTGTTATTTGTTTGTACTATTACTTGCAAACAATACAATCTTTAATTATATAGACTGGTAAACACCCTCTTGGACAGTAGAGAGACGATAAAGTTAGATAAACCTTCTTTAATGTCAATATGCTTATGGAACCGAGTCATTATGCCCTTTGCCCATAAACTAAGTTGGTTTTCATTGGGAAATAGTTTTGAGTTTGGTTTTTGGACCTCAGATTGGTAGTCCTCACACTGCTGCGCTTATATGGTACTGTCATTGGGAAAAGGTGCTGGTTGAGGGAAGATGATTTAATGTTTGCCTCAGTCGAATACCATCCTTCAACTCCCGCCTCATGTTTAGTTTGTTCTGGCTATTCTCGAACGCCTCGCCATCGAAAATTTAGGCTCGTCTGATAAGACGTTGTTGAAAATATATTTAAGTAATAGATTTTGAATTTGAGCAGTGAATTTTACTAAATCTTAGCTTTTAAAGTTTTATTCTTAAAAATTATAAACTATATTTAGGAATATGGCATTAGTTCCTTGATTCAAGGTAGATCTTAAACAGCCAATTATATTGTAAATCCGGTTGCAATTGGACGAAATCAAATCCAATGGGTTACAAATGCATCTACCTAGGTAATTAATGCTCTGTAATAAATTCAAAGGAATTTCTTTATTAAATCAAAAGAAATGAAAAAGAAAAAACTCAAAATCCTTCACCAATGAAAGACATAAAACAATCTTTCCAACTTTTCCTATAAAAACATTCACAAGTCAAATTATAATCAATAACTTAATATTAAAATATTTTACCACCCCAACACTACTATTAAATAAGTGTAGATATTGCGAAAATTATGATTTCACAACCTAACTAGTTCGTCCTAACCGGCTGGTTATGCGGTTACCAAATTTAAAATAGATCTTAAATTTATAAATAAATCCCAGATTTAAATAACGATAACATGACGGCTCACATCTCCTATTTCTTCTCCCTTCATCAATTTGGCCATATCGTCCAATATATGTTGATGGGGTTCTCTTAGAAGTAAAAATGGACTGAAAAATTTATTTCATTATTCAAATAAACGACATGAATGGAAGGCCAGCATTGCAACAAGCATAGCAAGCGAACACTAAAGCTAAAAGCTACATGAATAATTGAGAATAAATAATTCGAAAGTAACATCTTCGACGAACCATTTCCTCCGCATTGTTTCAAACCACCATAGCCTAATGCTCTCGTTTGTATCAATTTTTCTCCGGTCTTTTTTGTCCAATTTTACGTAGCTACGTATTTGCTCACCTACGTATATTCTACAATCGCTATCATAAAAATTTCTCTTGGCAATGTTTTCATACTTTCTTCTAGGCTGTTATTGGAATAAGTAATTACGAACAAAGATTTTTAACAAAGTCATAATTATTGTGTAACTAACATTAGTTATATTTTCCCTCCCCGAGACAGCCTCGTATATTCTCGACATTACGAAAAAGTACTTCAGAAAATCATCGTAGAACAAAAACTTCTCGATTGTAAAATTCTGCGATGAGAGCTGATTATCTATTTGGTTATCGTCGATCGAGATGATAGGTTCCATGTCGTTGCAGTGACTTCTGTCAATGATTGATATGGTATCATAAGAATAATCGTCAAAATTGATATCAATAGCACTCATGCAATCTCTGATTTCCTCGAATATACTGCGTTTTTTTCTGTTTCCCTAAAAAAGTTTTTAAATCTGTTGAAAATGACTGTTTTTATATATTGTGTTTTGTATTATCCATTACCAATTTCAAATAAGTTGGTAGAAATTGCCTAACGAGTTGTAATTTTTCTTCATCGTTTTTGGCTGATGAGAAATATCGATAAAGATAATCAATAAGAATTGGCCAATAATAAGTCTTGTCAGATTGTGGTTCGTAATTCGTCAATAGCTTGATATAATTCTCATTGAATTCCGGAGTCTGAAGCAAACGATTAAAGTTTAAGCAGCATATTTCTAAATTTTTGGAGATTAATCAATACCTTTCCCGATTGCTCGATAATTTTGAGTATATCAATATCGCGCCATTTCCCTGCTTCATTCTTAAGTTTTTCGTAAATTATTGAACCTGGCAATCGTTTAGAAAATTAAACACAGCTAAGGTCTTTAATAAGTCGCTGTCTTAAATATCAACAAGAACATTTCAAAAGTAATACGACTAAAATGTGAAAATGCTTTAAAATCAACATAAACGTGAAAGCATTCTGCTTAAAAAGCTTTCTTAACGGCGTTGCCTTCCAAAAATAATTAAACTATTACACTCATATGTTAGCCAAGACTTTATCCTCTTTCTATTTGGTTCTTCGGATTCTGGAATATTTCTCATATTCGAGATCCACAAAAACAAGTAGAATTCTGAAAAAAAAACATTTTTTATACTCTGAAGGCATGGATAAAATATTACACATTCGCCTCACTTTTTGACATCAATTTGTGACAAACGTGTTGAGCTAATAACATTTTCAGAAACTTGACTGCGCGACAAATCTTTATTTCTGACCTGCTTCCGATCAGTATTTCTATTATCCTATCATGATAAAATATCTTTATAACGTCAAATATAAAATGTAAATCAAATTATGTTGTTCCAACGAAGGGAGTAGGCTTTGTTGGATTAATTGTGGAGGCAGATTGTCAATCAACTGTAAGTATATATTGTCCAATATTTGATAAGCAACATCTTCCCGGCAAACCTGTCAGATTTTATGAAAATTTTATAATCAAATAATTACCATAGCATTGTGATATATTGTAGGAAATGCTTACGCGTGTGTACAAATCTTCAAATGATCTAAGATATTCATGGATGGTCGGATGAATGGATGGACGGATGGATGGATTATTGAATGCGAAATATACGGTTTCTTCCGATAAATAACTTTCTGGGAATGAATATCAAAAGTCAGTAATACTTTTCATAAAAAAGTATAATCTCTGAGTCCTTTTTAGACTAGCTTGAAGATGGATGTGGATAACATTCTAAGCGCGTAATGAAGCAGTAACCTTTTCTCTGTTTTTGGAAACCACTCTCATCCTTGTATAAAATGTCATCAATTTCAAAGAGGCTAGCGTCTGAAATCTGTGGTAGACGCGAACTACAGCGACAAATAATGTTATGATAACAGATTTTAAATTGCCGCGCTCATTTAATGTTGAACTGTCTTCCAACCTCAATATCTCTAACTCCTGAACGTATTTCTTTATATGCTCTCTCTCTGTAGATGGATTTTTGATCAGTTTCACAATTGGGTTGGTCAGACGTAATATTTCTGAAAATTAAATCTTCGAATGTAAAATTAGCCTCTAAATTAAAACAATATCCTTGCCTTCTTTCAATTTTGTGTCACATTCTTTATGAGCACGCTTTCCTTTACGATTTTTCCCCATTACAACTTGATCTACTTCCGCTCAGATGATATTGAAAGATTAGACATGTTGTCGAGTAAAAGATTAGTAATAATGTTGAAATTATTTTATGTTGAATTTTAAAACAATAAAAATAAATAATCAATTATTAAATTATTGCTATATTAATGTGTGACATGTAAGCAATGTAAATTAAAGAGGCATAAATAATCGAAAATACACTTTTCCTAGTTAAATACTAAATTAGAATCGTCTCTTAAAACAGGGACGGAACTTATTAGATCTCTGACGAATTTAGTTTCTAAGGAAAATGCCCCTCTTGCTTTGATGGATGTGACAACATCTTCGTCTCTTAAATCAGGTACGGGCAAATTAGATCTCTGACAAATCTAATCAGAACATTTTATCCATGCAACCTACTTGTGTAGTTGGTCAAATAATCAAATTCCAAATTGGAATCATTCAAACTATGAAATACACTTAGAATTGTTTGCGAATCATGCCATTTGTTCTCCGAATTACATAAAAATAACAGTGCGATTTCTATGAATGATTCCTTCCTTTTACTTTGTTCCATTAATTTGCCAATCTCGAATCTTCAACAAACCTGGCACGAGTTTGTTTTAATCTTATGTTGCTCTTCCATTTATATTACGAATCATTCCTTTCATTCTGTTTTATATTTCTCAGAGAATTAAATTTGTCGATCTTTTTAAATTAATTTCGAATTTACAATGGTCAGTAGTTTATGAAAAAGACCTAAAAATAACATTCCCACCTTCCAGCGAACTCCAATCGCTATTATTAATTTTACATTAACTGCAATATGATTTTTTCTTGGATTTGACACCAACTTCTAGGGTCTATGAACGCATTTATGGTATTGCAACATCAAAAGGTATGGAAACCAGAAAATTTCCAGAGTAGGAAATCGTGACTCTCTTAAGGGGCCTGTTTGAATTGT
Organism: Hirudinaria manillensis; assembly: GCA_034509925.1. Taxonomy (NCBI): domain Eukaryota; kingdom Metazoa; phylum Annelida; class Clitellata; order Hirudinida; family Hirudinidae; genus Hirudinaria; species Hirudinaria manillensis. The sequence goes on along the minus strand of CM067530.1, from coordinate 9,673,478 downwards.
CAGTAGGAGTGAACTCGATCTCTCTAACGACGTCCATTCCAGCCAAAACTTTTCCAAAGACCACGTGCTTATTGTCCAGCCATGGAGTGGGAACAGTGTTGACCTGCATTTTGAAAAATTTTGTGATTTGTTTACAATCCATTTTCAATGACTCCGATGCATTGTCCATGAACATAGCCGATGAATTCTAGTTAATAAAAGTCTCATTCGATTTTATAACAAATCTCACAATAAAAATATAGTTTTAAAGCCATTTAATTTAATTTAAATTTTATTTTAAATTGGTTGTTCATTGACAGGCAATAAATAACTGATTCCAGACCAGCATTGGCCATTCCAAGCCATCCTACATAGTTCTTGAGTATGAAATTCTCATCGTTGAAGTTTGAACCTCCGTTGTAAATGCTGATGACCCCATACCATCACCACCTGCACAAATTAATTAATTTATTATATTTATTATCGAAGGGCGATCCGTTTCATTAACTCGAGTGATGCCAAACATTTTCGGCAGTAATCTCGAGACCGCCATCTGTAAGGTTCCTAAGTGGAGATTCGGTTCCATAGTTGAGGTTCACGCTGAGTATGTGTCTAACAATCAATTGACGTGAGTTGTAACCAAGGTTGCCGAGTCTCCATTCAATCTTGCTGTTCCAATCTAAGTTTCACTAGATGGAACTGTTCTCCATAATGCAGGTTTTTATTTCATTTATTCAAAAACGGAATATCCAAATTAGCACGTGTCACAAATAGGTTTCTAAGGACAAGAAGAATAAAGATTGATAAGTAATGTAATGGCGATTGGATTTTATTTTAGCAATCGCTCATCGGCTGTGAAGTGCTACAATATTTGGATGCAATAATATTTTTTACACGAGATGTAACGTGATTTCGTGACTTTGATCTATATTTTTTTAATTTGTAGTCACAGAAGATGAAATAGATGCCACAAGTAACCATTGTTATAGTAGGATTAAGGAAAAAAGTTTAAAAACAAAGCAAAAAATGGTAATGTCGATATTCAGTTCGGTGCAAGGTTTGAACATATTCTACATCCACTTATTTCTAAGAAATGTTATATAATTTGAACTTCATTATTTGAAAATTTCGCTTTTTCTTCATCAAGGAATCTTCAGGTCATTGTAGGAGTAGCTCAGAAAGGCAGTGGTGGTGTTGCAAAAACTACTGTAAATGAAAGTCAACAAACTACCAAGAGATGTTCTTCCTGATAAATACAAACAAAAGGAATCGTCTCTTAAAACAGGGACGGACAAATTTGCTAAACTGACAAAAAAAGAACCAGAAGCCCCAGTGGACATCGAGACACTGACAATCAAAAACGAGAACCGGATTCATGGAAGAGCGGCCTTTTCCGGGTTCAATGAAGTTTTCCATACCGTAGCTCAGTCGTCCGGGCGGATTACCTCCTGGTAATGGTAAAATCACCAATCTCGTTGTTGTATCCGACCGACCATTCCAGAACTAAAACTGCCACAAAACTGGCGAATTAACTAACATTAATTATATCTTCTATTCCCGAGACAGCCTCGAATATTCTCGACATTACGAAAAAGTACTTCAGAAAATCATCGTATAACAAAAATTTCTCGATTGTAAAATTCTGAGATGAGAGCTGATTATTTACTTGGTTATCGTCGACCGAGATGATTGTCAATCAGCTGAAAGTATATATTGTCCAATATTTGATTACCATTATCGATCACCTGTCAGGTTTTTATGAAGTTGTTGTAATCAAATGATTATAATCAAATCGAAAATTCACTTTTCGTAGTTAAACTACTAAATTGGAATCGTCTCTTAAAAGATGGACGGGCAAATTAGATCTCTAACAAATCTAATCCGAGCATTTGATCCATGCAACCCACTTGTGTAATTGGTCAAATAACCAAATTCCAAATTGGAATTATTCAAACCATCAAATATACTTAAAATTGCTTGCGAATCATGACATTTGTTCTCTGAATTATATAAAAATCACAGGAGTTCAACTCGTTAATAAAAGCCTTTATTTTCGAATTATTCTAGTATGAATTTAAATGGCCAAAGCATTAAGATGGAGACATGCTCCTGATCTTGAGTCTCTTTCCAAATGTGATAAATTCATCAGAAACATTATTAATAATCATAACTAAAGACATAAAATAATCTTTCCAACATGTCCTGTTAAAACGATTACTTTGTTTTTTAACTCGAATTATAATCAAAGCCTTAATATTAAAATATTTTACCACCCCAACACTACTATTAAACAAGTGTAGATATTGCGAAAATTATGATTTCACAACCTAACTAACGGCTGGTTATCCGGTTATCAAATTTATAATAGATTTTAAATTTCTAAATAAATCCCAGATTTAAATAACGATAACATGGCTCACATCTCCTATTTCTTCTCCCTTCATCAATTTGGCCATATCGTCCAACATATGTTGATGGGGTTCTCTTAGAAGTAAAAATGGGCTGAAAGATTTCATTATTCAAATAAACGACATGAATGGAATGCGGCATTGCAACAAGCATAGCAAGCGAACACTAAAGCTAAAAGCTACATGAATATTTGAGAGTAAATAATTAGTAACATCTTCGACGAACCATTTCCTCCGCATTGTTTCAAACCACCACATCTCATTGCTCAATTTTGTAACCCTATTTCTACGTCTAGTTTTTTTGTCCAGTTCTGCGTAGCAGTTTAATATCCCATCTAGGTATCTTCTACTGTCTCTATCATAAATAGGTGTCTTTGCAATGGGTTTATACTTTCTTTTCGTCTGTTATTGGAATGAGTAATTATGCAATACAATTTTAACAAAGTCATAATTATTGTGTAACTAACACTACTTATATCTTCTCTCCCCGAGACAGCCTCGTATATTCTCGACATTACGAACAAGTATTTCAGAAAATCATCGTAGAACAAAAATTTCTCGATTGTAAAATTCTGAGATGATAGCTGATTATTTTCTTCGTTAACGTCGATCGAGGTGATAGGTTCCATGTCGTTACAGTGACATCTGTCAATAATTGATATGGTATTAAAAGAGAAATTGTTCAATAAGTCATCAATAACTTCGCAATTTCTAATTTTATCGAATATATTGGATCTTTCTCTTTTTTCCTACAAAAGAAGTTAAACCTGTTGAAAAGGATTGAGGTTTTTATATAATTCGTTTTCTATTTTCCATTACCAATTTCAAATAAGTTGGCAGAAATTGCCTGGCGAGTTGTAATTTTTCTTCATCGTTTTTGGCGGATGAGAAATATCGATAAAGATAATCAATAAGAATTGGCCAATAATAATTCGTGTCAGAATATGGTTTGCAATTTGTCAATAGCTTGATGTAATTCTCATTAAATTCCGGAGTCTGAAGCGAACGATTAAAGTTTAAGCAGCATATATTTCTAAACTTTTGGAGATTAATCAATACCTCTCCCGATTGCTCGATAATTTTCAGTATATCAATATCGCGCCATTTCCCTGCTTCAGTCTTAAGTTTTTCGTAAATTATTGAACCTGGCAATCGTTTAAAAAATTAAACACAGCTAATATCTTTAATAAGTCGCTGTCTTAAATATCAACAAGAACATTACAAAAGTAATATGACTAAAATGTGAAAATGCTTTAAAATCAACATAAACGTGAAAGCATTCTGCTTAAAAAGATTTCTTAACGGCGTTGCCTTCCAAAAATAATTACATTGATATGTTAACCAAGACTTTATCCTCTTTCTATTTGGTTCTTCGGATTCTGGAATATTTCTCATATTCGAGATCCACAAAAATAAGTAGAATTCTGAAAAAATATTTTTTGTACTCTGAAGGCATGGATAAAATATTATACATTCGCCTCACTTTCTGACATAAATTTGTGACAAGCGTCTCGAGCTAGTAACATTTTTAGAAACTTGACTGCGCGACAAATATATATTTCTGTCCTTCTTCCCACCAGTACTTCTATTATCCTGTCATAACAAAATCTCTTTATAACGTCAAATTTAAAATGTAGGTCAAATTATGTTGTTCCAACCAAGTGATTAGGCTTTGTTGGATTAATTCTGGAGGCAGATTGTCAATCAATCGTAAGTATATATTGTCTAATATTTGATAAGAAACACCTTTATCGATCACCTGTCAGGTTTTATGATATTGTTATAATTAAATCATTACTATAGCATTGTGATATTTTTTAGCAAATGTTTACGCGTAAGTAGAATTCCTCAAATAATATAAGATATTCATTGACTGTGAAAGATATCATTTCTTCCGATAATTGTCCTTTTGGAAATGAAATACAAAATTTTTAAAGATTTTCAATAAAAAAAGATAAGAAGTTAAATAGTTAAAATTGTAATAATGTTATTGTCATGTTGTGTATTCTTAATATTTTAACGTACGAGTCCTTTTTAAACTAGCATGAAGTTAATTGGGGATAACATTCTTAACGCATAACGAAGCATTAACCTTTTCTCCGTTGTTGAGAACCAATCTCATCCTTGTATAAGATGTCATCAATTTCAAAGAGGCTAGCGTCTGAAATCTGTGGTAGACGCGAACTACAGCGACAAAAACATGTTTACAATGAATAATGTCATGATAACAGATTTTAAATAGCAGCGCTCATTTAATGTTGAACTATGTCTTCCAACCTTAATATCTTTAAATTCCGCACGCATTTCTTTATATGTTTTCTTTTATGAAACCCGTCAAAGACCAGTTTCATAATCGGGTTGGTCAGACGTAATATTTCTAAAATTTAAGACAGCGAATGTAAAATTAGCCTCTAATTTAAAACAATATCCTTGCCTTCTTTCATTTTCGTGTCACATTCTTCTTTCGGATAATCAACACAGTTTTCATTGCGATTGTTCTCCATTACAACTTGATTTACTTCCGCTCAGATGATATTGATAGATTAGACATGTTGTCGAGTAAAAGATTAGTAATAATGTTGAAATTATTTTATGTTGAATTTTAAAACAATGAAAATAAATAACCAATTATTAAATTATTGCTATATTTATGTATGATATGTAAACTAAAGAGGTATAAATAATCGAAAACATCCTAGTGAAACTACTAAATTAGAATCGTCTCTTAAAACAGGGACGGACAAATTAGGTCTCTGACGAATGTAGTTTCTATGGAAAATGCCCCCTCTTGCTTTGATGGATGTGACAACAGCTTCGTCTCTTAAATCAGGTGCGGGCAAATTAGATCTCTGATAAATCTAATCAGAACATTTGATCCATGCAACCCACTTGTGTAATTGGTCAAATAATCATATTCCAAATTGTAATTATTCAAACCATCGAATATACTTAAAATTGTATGCGAATCATGTCATTTGTTCCCCGAATTACATAAAAATAACAGTGCGATTTCTATGAATATTTCCTTCCTTTTACTTTGTTCCATTATTGTGCCAATCTCGAATCTTCAACAAACCTGGCACGAGTTTGTTTTAATCTTGTGTTGCTCTTCCATTTATATTACGAATCATTCCTTTCATTCTGTTTTATATTTCTCAGAGAATTAAATTTGTCGAAGATCTTTTTAAATTAATTTAGAATTTACAATGGTCAGTAGCTTATGAAAAAGACCTAAAAATAACATTCCCACCTTCCAGCGAACTCCAATCACTATTATTAATTTTACATTAACTGCAATATGATTGTTTCTTGGATTTGACACCAACTTCTAGGGTCTATGAACGCATTTATGGTATTGCAACATCAAAAGGTATGGAAACCAGAAAACATCCAGAGTAGGAAATCGTGACTCTCTTAAGGGGCCTGATTGAATTGTCAGTAGTAGTGATCTCTCCAACGACGTCCATTCCAGCCAAAACCTTTCCAAAGCTTATTGTTCAGCCATGGAGTTGGAACAGTGTTGATGTAAAATCGGCATCCGTTGGTATTTGGACCTGCATTTTGAAGAATTTTGTACTTTGTTTACAATCAATTTTCAATGCCTCCGATTCTTCTAATTTCGCAAAGTCTCATTTTATAAGAAATCTCAAAATAAAAACAAAGTTTAGACTTGTTTTAAAGATACTTAATTATAATTTAAATTGATTAGATATTTAAAAATATTTTATTGATAGGTAATAAATAACTGATTCCAGACCAGCATTAGCCATTCCAAGCCATCCTACGTAGTTCTTGAGTACGAAATTCTCATCGTTGAAGTTTGAACCTCCATTGTAAATGCTGATCACCCCATACCATCACCACCTGCACAAATTTATTAATTTATTATAGTTCATTGGGTTTAATTTATTAAGCTAATGTGATGCAGCATCCCGAATTAGCGATTATTGTATACGATAACAATTTTTAATAACAATAAATTGACTTTGTCAGGAGCATGTAATTATAAACTATTAGTTATTTATGAGTGAGGACCGAAGTTTCTGGTTTTGCCTTCGACGTTCTTATCGAAGGGCGATCCGTTTCATTCACTCGAGTGATGCCAAACATTTTCGGCAGTAATCTCGAGACCGCCATCTGTAAGGTTCCTAAGTGGAGATTCGGTTCCATAGTTGAGGTTCACGCTGACTATGTGTCTAACAATCAATTGACGTGCGTTTTAACCAAGGTTGCCGAGTCACCAGTCAATCTTGCTGTTCCAATCTAAGTTTCACTAGATGGAACTGTTTTCCATAATGCAGGTTATTTCATTTATTCAAAAGTGGTCTATCCAAATTAGCACGTGTCACGAGATTTTTTCAATTTCAAAGCTGTTAGGGTCTGCTTTTTTTAATTGTTCTAAAAATAAACTAAACATATAACATAATATGTTATGGTTTGCGTGGATTAGGAATTTGGTTAGAGCTTATTTACTGGCGGTCCTTACTCGCCAGGTCACGAGATCCGTCATCGATATATGCAGCTATTTATGCTATTTAACTCAAAACGCAGCAGTTCCACTGAACCAAATTTAAAAATTAATACATCAAACAAATCATGAAACTATCCTCTACAATATCTATTTTTAAATTTTCTTGCAAATCCACCTATTTTGTTCATGAGGCCCAAAACGACATGGACCATTACGCTGCGTGTTGTCAACTTCGAACTCGATTCGCAAAAATGGAGTTCGGTGAGCTATTTCAAGTTTACGTCGAAACTACATCAAATTTAAAACCGAAAAAAAACGTTAATGAAAAGATACATGTCTAGGCTTCAACATGTGCAAAAAATGAACTCCAAACTCTAACGAGAAATATTAATTTTCGGACTTAAATGAACTGCGTCGCTTAATTTAATTCAGAAAACTCGCTATTATTTGAGTCTTTTCGGCCAAAAACTCCCATTTAATGTTTGTTAAGTACTTTGAAAAGTATTTCAAAAGCTTATTTATATTTCAAGTAAAATACATTTTAGAAAACGCCTCTGTAGCTCACGCGTTCGGCGCTATATAAATGACTTATTATTATTATTATTATTACTGACAATTAAATCTTTATTTTGAGTTATATAATATTAGTATTGATTAAACTTCATATTTTAAATTTATCAGGCCGGTCCCGACGAATTGCGATGCTTTGTTATTTCCAATTTACTCTAAAACCACAACAAATTGGGAACCGAAAGTTTGGTATCGGAGAGATATATGATTAATACACAACATATCTGAAAATGGGCCCAGAAAACCATCTCAATATATTAATTTGAGACTTAAAATGGATCGCGTCCCTTCATTGAAATTCAAATAACTCGATATTATTTTAGTCTTTTTTTTCAAAAACTCTTACTTAATGCCTACTACATTTACTGGAAATGTGTCAAAAGCTTAGTTAGGCCGAAATCTATGACATAAATGAATTTCAAAGTTATTGTTGCTGTAATTTAAAGTTTGTTTGATAACTCCGTTATTAATGCATTTCAAACTACTATATATGACATGTCACCATGACATGGAGACCAGCGTCATATGAACACGACAACAAAATGCGTGAGCACGACAACAAAGTGGATCAGAAAATAAACAAAAACAATTATTTGCATACAGCCAATCATAGGACGGAGGTGTGATTTGCATGTGATTAGGGCGGACCTGAAATAATTTTTAATGATAAATAAAAATTAAAAAAAATAATACATATATATTTATAAACCTGTTTGAGTTCATGAATGAAGCAGGCTCAATGATAGCCATTGTTTAAAAATATTTAGCTCCAAAATTTTAAAATGATAATAACTTTGGGGGAAAATCAGATATTTTAATAATAATAATAATAAGTCATTTATATAGCGCCGAACGCGTAAGCTACAGAGGCGCTGTACCGGTCAGATTCATGCGAGCCAGTGCAACAATTTCAAGAATCAAGGCGCCTAAAAAAGAGAGTCTTGAGTCTCTTCTTAAAGTCGGCGGTTGACATTTCGGATCTTAACAGGGGTGGCAGACTGTTCCACACAGATGGAGCGGCAAATCTGAATGAGCCAGCCTGGAATCTGGTCTTTGGAATGGGGATGTTAAGGAAGTTTGAGGATGCCACTCTCAGACTTCTTGAGTGCAGGTGTGGTGAGAGCATCTCCGCCAAATAAGGTGGTGACCAAGTGCTGAGGGCTTTCTGCGCAATTAAGGCGATTTTGAAGTTCACCCTATCTCTTACTGGAAGCCAGTGTAGCACTCTCATGGCGTCGGCCGGGTCAGCTCCTCTACCCAGTACCAGACATGCCGCCTTGTCTTGAATTTTCTGTAGTTTCCGGAAGGAAGCCGAGGGCAGCTGATGAAGCAAGGCATTACAGTAGTCGAGCCTTGACAGGATGAGGCATCGACAGAGTGTCGCAGAGATGTCAGGTGTTAGGAGGTGCCTGATAAGGCGGAGAGCCCACAGGTGGTAGTTACATGACCTGATGACAGAAGAGGTATGTTCAGCCAGGCGGAGGCTGTTGTCAAGGGTAACTCCGAGGAGTCTGATGTTGCTCTTCAGGGGTATTGTTTCGTCGGCTAGACTGACAGTGCCGAGACCCAGCTTCGATATGCTCTTTAACATTTGATAATGATTTAATTGCTATTTAGAAATTAACTGATTAATCCAGGAGAAAATATTCAATGAGTAATTGCACAAGTAGTAAGGGTTTTATATGAAAACCACAATTAATGCCTGAATTTATCTTTCGCATCTTTCTAACTGGCTGAGTGCCCGAAATAAACAATTGTCCGCCATTGTTCATGCGGGCAAACTCAAATTTGAGTCAAATAGCAAGTTTTAAAAGTCCCAGAACCCTCCCTAATCAAGCAACTGTATTTTTATAAGCTGTTACATTTGAAAAGCTGCCTATTACTGCCTAATTTCAATGATTTCACCTACTAAAATTTGCGAAATAGGAGTTGTAACAAAAACCAGCAATTGATATGTTAAAATAAAGGTTTAATTATTAGTAATATTTTCAAAAACCGGCGTAGTTTGAAATGCATTAATAACGGAGTTATCAAACAAACTTTAAATTACAGCAACAGTAACTTTGAAATTCATTTATGTCATAGATTTCGGCCTAACTAAGCTTTTGATACATTTCCAGTAAATGTAGTAGGCATTAAGTAAGAGTTTTTGAAAAAAAGACTAAAATAATATCGAGTTATTTGAATTTCGGTTTCCTGAGTTAGTGCTCACGCACTTTTTGTTGTCGTGTTCGTATGACGCTGGTGACATGGAGTCCTCCGTGTTGCCTACAATTAGCGAATTCAAAAGCCCGATAGGAGGTTAGATTTATAAGGACTAGAAGAATAAAGATTGAATAGTAATGGAAATCGGATTTTATTTTAGCAATCGCTCATCAATAATTTTTTTATACGAGATGTAATGTGATTTCGTGACTCTGATCTATATTTTCTGAATTTGTAGTCACAGCAGATGAAATAGATGCCTCAAAAGTACAAGTAACCATTGCTATACTAGGATTAAGGAAAAAGAAGTTTAAAAACAAGGCAGAAAATGGTAATGTCGATGTTCAGTTCGGTGCAAGGTTTGAACATATTCTACATCCACTTATTTCTAAGAAATGTTATATAATTTGGACTTCATTATTTGAAAATTTGGCTTTTTCTTCACCAAGGAATCTTCAGGTCATTGTAGGAGTTGCTCAGAAAGACAGTGGTGGTGTTGACTACTATAAATATAAAGTCAACAAACTACCAGGAGATATTCTTCCTGATAAATGCAAACAAAAGGTTTGTTTGGATTCAAAAAACTTTTTCAAAAGATCAATTCTAAAACACATGAAATCAAAAATGTAATAAAATCATTTAACAATGTTCTCCGATGAAATGATTGAACCCTTGCATGAGTAGGATCACATAGAGCAATTTAAATTGTATTGCACATAAAAAAATTAGGACTTTAGTGATAAAGTTTAAAATTTTATAAAATTTCAGATAGAAAACGACAAAGTGATTCTCATCTTAGAGAAAGCCAGTCCCTCGTCGTGGACTGGAGATCTTTGCTGCCGTGGTCTTGAAACTCAGATGGATGACGACGGAGATGATGTCAAATAGGACGTTGCATTTGAGGTACCAGATGATAGCGAGTGGCTGGTAAGCATTGTCACATGTCGTACATAAGATCCTGCTTATTAAATTTCCCAATCCAGCCGATATGTGTTGTTGTAAAGTTTTGTAAGAATTTCCTACTATTTATGTCTAGTAATTTTTTAAAGCATTTTAAAAATTTTGTCTATTGGAATGCTCCAATCAAGATTGCATATTATCATTTTGTTGATGCCTTTGAATTCCCTTCCAATTGATGTTTATGAAATAAATCGTATTAATTGATGATTTAAAATTTGTTAAAGCTCGTTGCAAACTTTGTTATGAACTATGTTGCTGGCAACATCAGTATGATGCTTTTATAAACATTCATGCTTTTGGGTGTGAACTTGAAAAATTTCTTTTTGCCATTTTGTAATTTTTGCAATTTGAACATTTCTCTATGAGACTGAATTGAATAAATGAGATTCACAAACCAAGGCACAACACTTTTTCATTCATCACTTTAAGCGGATGCAAATTCAATAACTGGGTTTCATGTGAAATAAGTCAAAAGTAATCACTTAAAAACTTGTGGGCTTTGGGGTAAAAACTAGCCAAGTCTTGTTTTGGACATAATATTCTTTTTAATTGTGTCCTACACATTCATGCCTCAATTTTAATCTGGTAAATTTTTGGAGGATTTATTTTTATTAACTTATTATCAATTATTTCACATTCAGGAGTAACATGGAAAGAATATTTGATCACCAATTAATATTTAATATTTGGCAAATAATATTCAAATATACGCAAAAAAAACTAGTAAAATCAAAAATCGATCAGAATCGGCATAAATGATCTGCAGGATGGAATTCTTTGCATCACAAGCATTGATAAACATAAGTACCAAAGTTCAAATTCTCAGAGATGATTCGAAAGTGGTAGCTCGAGAATGAGCAATGTATGAGCACCAGCTGGGCAACAAACAATTAAGTTCCAGAAAGCTTAACAATTGATTGGTGATTATTAACAATTATCACTCATGCAATGGTAAACCATGATATAACAAAGGATTAAATTAATAAAGATAAATCCATTTTGTTAAATACAAAACATAGTTCATGATGAGGAACGAGACGATTGTGGCCAATTCAAGTGATTAGAATCAAAATACGTCCGAATATGAACAGTCATAAAAATTTCCTAGAGGAAAATTTCGATACAATTTAATTTAATCCTTAAAATCAAAATTATAAATGCGTCGGAGCTCTGCATCTTCAAAATCCATCCGGCTTTCCTCCCTTCCTAGCATCCGACACGGCGACTATGCACTTTTCCTTATCGGATCCTTCGTGTTCGCATTCAGAGACAATGGCCTGGACGGCAGACTTTGACTCTTCGGGCAATTCTCCGGTCATTTCGTGTCCTCTCCTTTTGAGTGTCTTGATGATCTCCTGAAAGCAATTAGTATCAGTAGTGAATTTAATGAGCATGCCCGTAAATATTGATTTCTACCGTGTTTCAATATTAATGCTCCTTTCCTCTTGTTTTTATTCTGATTTTGGATGATATAAATAAGGGAACATGCCATGACAACAATTATTAATGCCAAATATTTAATAAGTGACTAATGTTGTTAAAAGGCTACTGAAGAGTGATAATTAGACACTCCAATGCCTCTTATCATTGCTATCAATGCATAAACAGTGATAACTGCTTCTTAGAAAGGCTTGAATGCAAGAAGCACTAATCAAATAAAAAATGCATCACATACGTACATCGGCATTTATAAGAAACAAAAAAAAAATTAAGAAATTAAAATCGATGATAAAAATAGGGAAGATTAAGCCAAGTGAGAGCGAAAGATCGTATAAAAGTCTGCGAAAGGTGGAATACTACGTACGTGATGTACTACTACACTACCTTAGTAGTAGATAGTATATAAAAAGTAGACTATAACACTAAGTCAACACAGGTTACCAGAAGTCAATATATGAAAATGGAGCACCAGCCGTGTGAAAAAGTACATTGCATCAGAACAACTCTTCCTTCGAACTCCGAAATGGAATCGAACGTTGAATGTTACATCTGTGACCGCCCGTTGAGGTAATGTGCAATTATGAAACAAATGTGGAGAGTTTGTTCTGCAATGAAGGCTGATGCTTGGTCCTAACCTCATTGAAGGACTTCTCAAACTTGACCTCATCCGGTATCAATTGGTTATGTATTCTTGCTTTGTCAATGGCATCATTGAGACTGAAGCCAAGCCACTTATAGTGGAAAAGTGTCTGTATGATTGAATTTATAAAATGTACATCGTGGCAGTTAAATAAGTGGGAGCAATCAAAATGTCATTTAGTTCAAATTTTCATGATATTCGGTAAACCTAATGCCACTTAAGTTCCTAACCTGATTAAAGTAATTAGTTAAATAATAACCAATTAAAATCTTAAACACCCACATAGAGAACGGACGTGGTGATCTTAGGACCACCAGAAGCCCCAGTGGACATCCAGAATTTTCCCCGACCATCAAAAATGAGAGCCGGACTCATGGAAGAGAGAGGTCTTTTCCTGGGCTCGATGAAGTTGCCTGTACCATAGCTCAGTCGTCCGGGCGGATTGCTCCTGGGGATGGTGAAATCATCCATCTCGTTGTTGAAGAGGATGCCAGTTCTCTGACCGACCACCCCAGAACCAAAACTGCCACAAAATTGGCAAATGAATGCCCTGACAATTGACATCCCAGGCATGTTGGATCATTGATTAAGTCTGAATTTTTCTATGATTAGAAATTACACTGCAATGTCACAATTGTGCAGTGATAGTTAGTTTCTTTCCAAAAGCTCACTAAGGCAAAGAAAACTAATGGGAATAACTGAAACCATTGGTAGTGTTTCACACATAAGTCAAAATAAGCACAGACAACTAAGATATTAAATATGAACAATCTTTGGATCAAAATCTGACCCCAAATTGATGGTGGATGTCGCAGACACTGCTCCGCCATCGGGAGCCAAGACTCCGAGGTGGCAAGTCCCACCGTCTGAAATGTTGGTCTCTCCAGGTTGGGGATTGTAGTATTCTATGGGATGTGTTTGATTTGAGGATATTCTTGAACGCACCCAATCGACAAAGACAGGAGAGGACATGTTGGCCAAAATCTGTTGGATGAACATTTGGTTCAAATGATCTTTGAAGGTCTTATTGTCACTTGTCACGAATTAATGCTTCCTTTATGCTTTGGGTATTGGTTACATAAAAATGGAAGTACATGGAAATGATTTACTGCTATTGAGATATTAACTGCCTGATACTAGTGTCCCTGCTGAAATACAGCTTAGAATGGACTGATAAAAGCTGATAAAAAGCATTAAGCAACTCACATGAGCAGGTCATTAAAAATGCACATAATTAACATCGCATTAACATTTTTATAGAAATGCAATATCCTGGCCAAAAAAAGGCATGAATACATTCTGCCTCGACTACATCCTTCTGAATTCATTATTACAATTTATCAAAAAAGGACAAATTGTTACATGTTTCCAATTACATTTGTTCTGGGATTTATTGTCCCATTAATTTCTTATGGATTTCGTGCTTGTAAAAACCCCAAACCTGAGAGAGATTAGTGAAGTCTTCATCACCAAAGTAAGTTTTCATAGAGTAACCGAACTTGAAAGCCTCGATGATCCTATGATAGGTCAGTCCGGATTTTGAGACCCCGTCCAGGTCGGCCCTCGTGAAATTAAAGCCTGAACAACGATGGTGGTGATGATTATGATGAAGTTTACGATTGCAATAATGACGAAACGAGATGCCGACAACTATTACAAGGATGATGATGATGATTATGATGGTGAATTAAGCAACAAATCATAAAAAGAACAAAAGTAAAAGAAATGATATTCTATAAAAAAAAAGGACATCACAATCTGCTACTAATAACCATCTAGGAGATTGAGCATGAAGGTGAGAATCGGTCCGCTGGACGGAGCACGCAAGGTGTGCAGGGTGATGTTGGAGTTGGGAAGTCTTGAGGTGTGGGGTGGCTTCTGTAACACCTTGTAATTGATCAAGTCTTGCAGGGTTATGATACCACCTGGAGTTAGTAAAACTGATGGCGATGATGATGATGAAGAGGAGAATGATGGCGAATGACGATGATAAAAGAGCTTTAATTCATTATAAGCATAATTAACAGATAATTAGAAATAATGCAATTAAATAATGTCAATAAATGCAATTAAGACAAAAACAAACGCAAAATGCCAGGCATGTCGTCATAAGTAAAATCACCATGACGACCATTACACGTCACCTCAACTTAATCATCTTAATTGTTTTTTCATAGTCAGGAAAGCAGGATGCTGTTGCTTAGTATGATGATGATGATGATGATGATGAATCACCACGTAATTATTTTTTCATTCATCAATTCATCCATCCGATTCAGATTCACTCCTGCACTCCATTGACCTCAACAAAATCATGCATCTAAAAAAAAAGCCAAATTCCTGAATGGCTGAATATTCAAACTATGTCACATCCACTTGGCATTTCAATTGCATGCAAAGTAAATGGATCATATCCATTGCTAAAGTTCTATCAGGTAAAGACAGCTTATGTTTACCATATTATTAATTTAATAATAATCCTTTACAATTATGACCTTCAAGTTACTACGTATGAAATTAATAACATAAAACCATAATTAAATACAATTAAGCTTAATGTTTTGAATAGGAAATTTTAGATTGTTTTCCAGGTCAAATAATTATTGAAATTTCTAACTGTTATATTCTGATTTATTATTTTGATCTAAATTCAAAGCCTGATGTTAACCAGACTCGGGACTTGGACTCTGATGCCTAATGACTCAAGTATCAAGTAATGTTTCTAACAAGCATCCTTGTGTCTGTGGAATTCATTCTCATGTCTACTGAATACCATCCTAATCTTAGATCTATGCAATGTTTCCTTCTTACAATGTTTAACACATCACATTTAATACAAACACAGTCACGGCCAAACGACTAGCAAAGCAGCTTGAACTCCACCAAATTACCTCAACACAAAGTAGTTGATTGTACTGCACAAACAGTCCAGGCACAGCTGGTGGAAGATGTTTATGATGCTATGTGATGCTATACAAACACACAGTCAGACATTGAAAAGATGCAAATACAATGAAGCAATGTCAACACCCGAGTTGATATCCTCATGTGACAGTGATGATGAGGATAACGATAAAAATACCATCATGTTCCTTTCATCATCCCTCTCCCTCTCAATTTATTGAATTCAAAGTTTCAGTTGGCATTACTTTTTGTAAAAAAAATTATATGTCATTTATAATTTATTAAAATTATAAGTAATTTTATTATAATAAAAAAAACCCATCGATGCAAATGCAAATGCAAACAACTGTCGCAAATCAATTCGAGCAGATTGCAAACATCTTGGTGATGATGAAACAGCAGGAACGGATATAAATAAATTATCAATTATTATCGTTAGCACCAAAACTCGTTGCTTCTTTACAACTTATTAAGTTATTAACGATTTATTCTCATTAATCACTTGACACTCTTTAAATAAGCTTATTAATTAAATAAACATATATAATATATAATAATAGGTAATAGCAATAATAATCAATAATAATAATAATAAGCATGGCAGTCTCTGAATTCCTTAACTTTAAAGTTATTTAGCATTCGAATAGCTCTGCCATAGCGAATCCTGAATACCAAACTCTGAGCTTTGAACTGAGCCTAGAGAGTTCAACATAATATACTCAACAAGCAATTATTAAAAGGCAGAATCTAGGAGACCAAGAGAATCTAGGAAATCCAAGAGAGTATTCTGAAACCTCATAGAGCTTTGCCACTTGATCTACTGAATCATGTGGAGTAGCTATCAATTTCACACGTGATGCTAATAAACTAATTTAATGACTTTGAATTTTCCATAATGTCAATAAATTATTGATAATCTCCATAAATTGCGACCTAAAATGCTGGTGGTGAATTATGATTGTGATTATAGGGGTGAGTTTTTTTTTTAAAGGATATTTTAAATCTTATCTTTTGTTGTTATCACTACGCGATTGTTCGACAATGTTACAAAGAATCTCAAGAACATTATCTTAAAATAAAATCATAATTTATCAATTCATAAACTCACTTATTCAATGGGGGGAGAAGAAATTATAATTATTATCTTAATTAATTAATAACAATTAATTAATGCAAATCCAGCAAGGAAGAATTAAAATTGAAACTCAATTGAATCTGAGTCATCAACTCAATCAGGCGATTCAGTCAGACAGTCAGGCAAACATTGATTGTGAAATGAAAACGAATTCACATCAGAATTCACATCGTTCACATTGAAAGCGTGCACTCGCCTGCCTCTTTAATGTCATCTACGATGTCTTTTGCCATTTTCCCGGAGTAAAAGTCCTCGGGGTCGTCTGCAACTCCTTCCATCGTTGAAGCCAGTCTCGGAAGTTTTACCGTGTCACCCTCTCGTTTTAAGCTTCCATCTTCGTTCAAGAGGATCTCACTGTGGGAAATACTTAAGTACTCAGCTGAAACTGATTTAGATTCATTTGTCCATTAGATGTTTGAAAAATGTAATATAATAATATTAGCCGCTGCAATTGCATTTAAATAATAATAATAATAATTGCTAATTGTGCTCAATAGTTTTTCAATTCAATTTATATTTAATAGGAAACTTAACATAAAATGGAATAATATGTTTTGAAAAATCATATGGAGAAAAAAATGTCCGCTTCATTCATTCAAGTTGCTCAATCGTGACATGACTTCAAACAAGTATTTAAAATGAGTCCCAAACCTAATTAACCCTTCATGCATGAAATTTATAGCTACACCATATGGCCCAACAAACATTAAGACAACTAGCAAGTTCTCCTCAATCAGAATTAATCATAAAGACTCCACAATTAATCAAATTTATCATTGAGGTTCCATACTAAAAAAATTTCAAAAAGTCATCATTGCTTTGCTATTTAAAAAAGTATTTCTGATTATAAAACAAATTTATTATATCAATCAAAAATATTTATTACAAATAAAAATTGTTCATTATAAAATATTCTCCTCCAGCAGAAGCAAACCTGAGTCCCTCAGAGTTCCTGATAAACTTCTCTTTCACTTGAACCTGGTTGGCGAGCGCGTATCCCATTTTGAAGCCGTTCCTGGCCATTTCAACGGAAGGAGCAATTAGATCCTTCCACTCCAATCTGCCATATTGCTTCCACAATTCAAACAGTCCCTTCACTTCCCCGGGCACTGCGATTGCTAAACCACCTAAGAGACGTGATGAGCTAGTGATGTCATAGTCACGGTGATGTTAGCATTCAATTAGGTCATCATTTAACAAAATGAAACGAGTACAGTTGTGCATCAATTGTAATTAGTCTTGTGGTTGCTGAGTTCTATTATATTGTTATACCATTTTTTGTGATTATTGGCTTTAAGCAGTTCAAATCTAATATGTCTGATCGATGATTAGGAAAGAAGTTCTTAACCAACCTGCCACTGATGAAGATCCATTGGAAAACATGTATTTTGATGCAGCAAGTGGAGCGACTTCCCTGAAGTCGTAAGTTCTAACCTCTTTGTCGCCTCCATCTTTGAAACTGAAGATCAAAATTTTCAATTAGACTTTTGAACACAAATTTGTTCAATAAAGTGATATAATATAGTTTGAGAGAGAAAACATTATTAAACAAAAAGGCAATTTTGAAACTCACGAGTCATAAACTATCAAGAATGACCCTCCTCCAATTCCACATCCCTGAAAATTTCTCACCCCAACACAAAATAATGATGCTATGGCTGCATCAACTGCAGAGCCCTTTTTTTGTAAAATTTCTCTGAAATGAAAGGTATTAAATAATTCATGAGTTTTGTCTAAAGAAGTGATTAATTTAAAATTGCATTTAAAATAATTCCACATTACACTAAAAAATTTAATCAGAGAAAGATTCTCACTTTCCTACTTTGGAACATTCTGGAGAGTCAGTGGCCACAGCAGCTTGGGAGTAATGGCCAGTTTTGGAGCCAGTTTTTTCAGGCCACCAAAGTATCACTAGGATGATCACTGATGTCAATAGAAGCACAAGGGCCAACAGAATAATGGTGGTGAGAATACACGTTCTGAACAAATGGTTCAATCAATTTTTTAAACATTCGTGCCAAATAAACTTATTAAGCATAAATCAGAGAACTCAAATTATCAAAAAACACTTGCATGTTTTATGTACTCAGTATTTTTGGCTTTAATTACAAAAGTGGTCCATCAAAAATATTACAAACTAATGCACCTCGTTTTTGTCTTCCTTGTTACTCCTGGTCTTTCCATATCCTCGTAATCACTCATTTTGACAAAAACTGTGTATAAATTATGGGTGCAAAGTCGAGATCGCAAGCAACAAATTCGCTTCAAAGCCTTAAATCGCAAACGTCTAGCACAAGGTGAATCAGCCACAGTTTCGCAACGTTACATTGCATCCCCCCCCGGACAGCGACAAGCCCTGGGTGAAGCCCATCTGTGAAGCTATCCAGATGCACAATGTAAATAAAGTTTATTTTTAGAAGTTTCCACACAAACGTTAATCTTCACGTCTAATAAGGAGTCGGATGTAAACGCGAATTTCCATTAGTAAATTATTTATAGTTTACAAGAACAGGTGTGTTTTTGATAAATCCACAATAGTTTAGTTTAACCCTTTTAGTAAGTGCAAGAAGCAATTAACCATAAAATCCATAAAATTGATACCGATAGTGAATCACCAAAATTGATGGAAACTGTCTCCCTTCTATGTGACATTCTAAGACATGTCTAATAACTAACACCTCATAGAAATCCTATGCAATCTGAATCAAACCCCGGTATACCTTACGAGTAAAGGAAACTCAATATCAGTGCTTAGATGACCCAACCACAAAGCACGATTTTATGATCAACGATTATAGCACATCTGTCAATATCCACAGGTGTCAGCTGTTTTTTAATGAAATGTTGAACATTTAACTGATAGTATGTCGACAAAATACTAGCAGAATCATAGATTTAAATACGAAGAGGAGAGAAATTTAAGAGGCACTGGTAAAGTCTAAGCGCGAGGGTCTTCCTTATCTTTGAGTTAATGAAATAATAATTTCTATTCAATTGTTATGAGACCACATGGCTTGAGTTGTGCTTTACACTTGACAGGAGTATCAAATCAACCTTCGCCACATTTGGAAAAACTAGCCCTCGAACAGTCTGATG
The DNA here is from genome assembly GCA_034509925.1 of Hirudinaria manillensis. NCBI lineage: Eukaryota > Metazoa > Annelida > Clitellata > Hirudinida > Hirudinidae > Hirudinaria > Hirudinaria manillensis. Next base: position 9,653,670 of record CM067530.1, on the reverse strand, counting down.
ACCGAAAGGCATCGTCGCCGAAATCGTCATATCAACATTTTTTGAAGCAACACCTTTTTTTTTTATTTTGCGGAGACATTCGAAGTTTTAATCTCAGTTGGAAATATTTATTCTAAGCTTAAGGTCTAACTATACGACTCCAAAATGGAATGTACAGAATTTTTTAATGAATTATGGAGGTCTGAACATTTTAGTGATATTATTTCGAGAAAATTCCAGCGAAAAGCAAAATCCAGAGGGAGTGTTTGCTTCCATTTGCTACCTGGCAAGTAAGTTGAGGTAAAGCAGATATCTCGTTTTATGAGACCAAAATGTCTTGGTTGCGCAGTTTCTTCAGTTGTCATTTTAAGTTAAATGGAAGATTTTTTTATAAGTCACTAATCGCTAAAACAGGATCTTAATTATAATTTATTGAAAGGAAAAAATTTGCATCATACTGGAAGGACTTCTGGTTTCTGAAAAACAATCAGCCAGTTAATTATGTACCACTAGATGCGAATTACCCCCAACATTATCGCGAAATCGTAAGGAGTTAGTTTCTTTTTCGTCATATCGCTCTTCCAAACCAGCTCACTAGTGTTAACTAAGAACAGAGTATTTTGGAAAGCAGTTTGAATGTCAAGTGTCAGAGGCGTGCTATGAACCTATTCTGTCAGCGATTAGCCTAGGTATAACAAAATGTGGCACATAATAACATGGTAGCCATGATGGTAATCGCGGCTCTTACAAGCGGTAAAGCGGTGATCAGAAACAGGCCACTAGGAACTCAACTGATAGAATCTGGCCCTAGGATCACCTAGTGTTGAGGCAGCTCTGGGCCCGCATTCCTTCGACGTTAATGAATGGCGGCGTAATACCAGCAGAGTGTAGATTGAAAGAAAATGCAAATAGGATGTTTAATTACTTATTGTTATAACCTTTAAAGTCTTGTCATTGATACTAGGCGATGTTTAACGAGATGATGTGGACCGCGTATCTGTAGCACCGGAATCATTAAGTCACCCAATTTCCTAGAAAATATTTGGCATTTCGAACACTTTAAATATTTCGTGACTTATTCGGCGCAGCTGAATCCATTGTTCAGCTTCCCACTGTCATATTTCTACATCAAAGTTGGTTTTGGTGCAATCGATTTCTCAGCATTTTGAAATTTTAACTATCAAATTATTATTGTTATTATTATTATTGTTATTAACATTTACAATTGAAAATATTTTTTTAACGACTGAAAGAATGGTTCGAAACTACCAGTCAAAAGGATTCGTTAATCATTTTAATGACTCAACTCTAGATTCTCTTAGTACAAACATTTGAAAACCAACAATTTCAAATAAAATTTTCGTCAAACAAATGCGAATTACTAGAAAAAAATAGTGTGATTTAGATTTGATTTCTAAGTAACAAAGTCTTGAAAGTCTACAGATAAAGTGATGGATCTGACATCTATGATTCTCCCGACATTTCGAGGGCGGAAATAGTCAGGAGCATAGGAAAAACGGCTATAAAGGACAAGGAGCGGTCATTTTTGGAACATGAGAAATGCAGTGTAAGGTTTAAGTCGATTAAAATTTAAAATTGAAATTAAAATTTTGACAATAAACGCATCCACTAAGAAACAACTGTGTTAAATGATAATTCCATGTGGGGTCAGTTTTAACCTAAAAGATTGTTTAAAGGTGCAAGAGAAAATGGTTCGTTTTAATATGTCAAGGAATAAGCGAATATTTACCCGTTTCTCAAACTAAATAGTCTTACTCAGAATTAATGACGATGCTTGCAAATATTGCAAACGTGACAACTTTGGACCAATAATGTCTCACCTGCACAGAATGTTTGTCAATGTCAGATGATGGCAATTACCTTCCTTCAGGTAAAACATTTACGTATGTCATCTTTGTTATGTTATCACGTTGTAACCTACAATGACATCGTAAATGGTTGACCTTTAAGTAAATGTTTGCTTGTGTTTCGCAACAAGGTTCACATTCGTTGAATTAGCTTCGTGTTTGTTTACACATTATTCTATAATCATCTTAATACTTTTTAGATGTTTTTTCATTTAAAATCAAGATCTAAGTAGCAGGCACGAACCAAAACCAGATAAAATAGAATAAGGACCTAACATTCTGGCCTTGGTTATAGATTTGGCTTTGCCTATTTTTAGCCAGGCAACACTCGTGTATAAATAGAGCATGCTGCGTTCGCCACTCCGTGTTTTTCACTACTGCATGGTGTTTCTGTGTGGCAAACAGCAGTTCGTCGTCGTATTCGTCTAAAATTTTTTCGTCTTTGTTCTAAATTAGCTTTGGAAAATTAAGCTCGAAGCCGGGAAAAAAGAGGAGGAAGCTTCAGTCCAGGTTTTTATCTCGTTGCTTTTAAACAAAACTGTCGATGCGTGTTGGTCTACGCGTCGTGTGTGCCGGCCATGATGTCATGAAATAGGATTCCGAAATAGCTGTGTTTTGGTCGTCTGGTGAATCTATGCTTCATTTTCTGATGTAGAACGAAAGTCTCGTTGCTATGAGCCGAAAATTTTTCAATGATTTAAGACACGAGGCGGATGTTGAGAGTTTTGAACGCGTGATTCATGCGCATGGCTAGAGAACTAACTGGCCAGAGCGCTGTGTTTGGTTTGTTGCGGCACACGCGTGCTTTGATTGCGTGCTCTAGCGGGGCGGTAAAATTCCACTAAATGGATTGTTGCAAGCCTCGACTGAAATGGACAGAGATGTGATACTCTTAATGTTGAGGGATGTATATAATAATAAGTATTTTCTGAAAATAATCTTAAGTTATAGAATTATATTCATTGAAATGAACAATGTTTCCAAGACACATTTGAAATGTGCGTTTCTGATTTTTTGTCGTAGGGCATATTTGCTTGGTGTGTGTTCACAAGCCCGGAGGGCTCCTGCCTCTACAGATATTTACTAGATTACCAGCCTGAACCCCCTTGGGAACCCAACTGAAACTGATTCAGTAAACAGGCCTTTCATTTAGACACGTTAGTACTTTATTTATTTATTTCCATACTTGATAATGTTAATTATATAATTAAGAGTGCTGTTTACTTCCTTGCCACTGCCATTTCTTATTCTAGATTTTAGTTGCACTGCACCTTTTTTTTAATGAGCAAATGTTTTAATTTCAAAGTTCAAGGTTCTACATGGTCACATGGTTCAAGTGTTAGATTGGAATGATAACGAAACTTAACTTGCATTATCATTATTGAGTGTTGTCTCGTGGCGTGATCATGGATTTATTTGATTGGTTTGTCAGCCAAAATGTTATCTACGGCTTAAAAACATTTGCTCAAGTTTTATTAGCGACAAATGCTTTTCATTGTGTTTTACATTGAGATGATTAATTATCACTCAGAGAACTTAATTTAAGTTTTTATGATAATTTATTCATTAAGTGTTGTCTCTTGTGGTAGACAAGAGATGTACTGTATCATGTGAGATGCACGTCTTTATACCTGATATGGTGATCAGCTTAAACTTAGGGAGATAATGTCAATGATGTCAAGGATTAGATGATATGGGTTCACATGGATGAAATAAGTAAAGGTCTTTTATGTAATTTCATGCATCAATTTGTTTGCAACAATGACTGCCAATAGGCTGCAATTGTTCGTTTTTTAAAACGTTTTTTTTATTTTATTTCCTTGACAGCTGGTCATAAGAAACTGCTCTCACTTCTGAACTTGGAATTCTAGAACTGACAAAAAAGGGAACAATGAAGAACTTTACGCCCTGCAACGTGCAATACGAAGCCTGCGGAAGTGACCTTTCAAAGGTCGTCTGCGAGAAGATCCAAATCAAGGAGATGGAAGTGAGTTCGGCCTTGAAACTGACGTGTACGACGTGACTACGCGGATGATGATGATGGTGACGAGGATGGTGATGGAGGTGGTCATGATGATGATTATAAAGGTGTTGCATTATTATGCAACGTGGTTTTTAGATCACTTTTAAGCTTTCAAGCACGGGACGTCTGCATCTGTCACGAGTACCTGAATTTTTTTTTTAACATCAATCGACTTGTTTCTTACTTTTGAATGACTGATAAAAAGATTTAAATTAGCATCGAATGTTTCTCTTTCATTTTTGTGAACTCCGTCGTATTGTCAAGTTTAATAATAATAAATAATAATAATAATAACAATAATAATTTTTATTATTTGTGAAGGACAATTATGATGCCTTCTACGTCGGAGACATGGGGGATATAGTGAAGAAGCACAAGATCTGGAAAACATTTCTTCCAAGGGTGGAGCCATTTTATGGTCAGTCGATGAGTCATCATGGCGTCGTTAATGTGGAATCGAGCTCATGAAATGATTTAAATTAATGTTGATTAATTCGTTAATTTTTGTAATCAAATCGATCGGATGCACCCTCTAAAAAAGAGAAGTCGTTTGTTTACAGCTGTCAAATGCAACGATGATACAGAGATCCTGAGAGTCCTCGCACGTCTTGGAACTGGATTCGACTGCGCCAGCAAGGTAACGACCATCAAACGTAACAACTTAAAGGGGCTAAATCCCGACAAATAAGTAACAGTGTTGTGGCAGAATAAATTCTCATAATTAATAAAGTAATTAGTCAGAGTCGTACTCTGTAGTAGTAGTAGTAGTAGTAGCACTAGTAATTAGTAATTAGTGATTATGGAGTAATCGGTAATCTCTGTCCAGGGCGAGATCCAGAAGGTGATGGAACTAGGAGTGGCCTCGGATCGCATCATCTACGCCAATCCGTGCAAGCAGTCCTCCCACATCAAGTACGCTGCTCGCCACCAAGTCAAGCTCATGACCTTCGACAATGAGACCGAGCTGCACAAGGTCAAGGAGCACCATCCCAATGCAAAGTGAGTTGAACTTTAAAAAGCCCCGTGACGTCTTTCTAACCGTTCTCGCCGTTCGTGCTACAATCCCGAGCTAAATTTTCCTTTTGAGCAATTGAGTCGGATCAGAGGATTCGATTTTACTTTTTTGTAGATTGCGTAAGCTGCTTCAGCCCTTTGATCACTTTGTAAATAAATAAGTTAATAAAAATAAATAATTTGTGCTAACACGAGTCATCGCCGATGTTTGTCGGCACGTGGTTATGAAAAACAAATTCCCGTGAAAATCAGACTTACAAGATGGTTTTCCAACTCTTCTCCCTCTGTAGGATGGTGGTTCGAATCCTGCCGCCGGCCAACAACAAGTGTCAGTGCGAGCTCGGTATGAAGTTCGGTTGCCAGCCAAAGCACGTGGATCGTCTGCTCCAGGTGGCCAAGAAGTTGGGAGTCGACGTAGTCGGAGTGAGGTGAGTCATCGGGTGTAAATTCTAGGTCAATGCCCTTTGTTATCGATTGCAATCACAAGCTTCACTGGTTGGCATTCAACCTGCTGGGGCGCTGCTACTGAAGACGTTGCTATGGATTTTGGGGAAGCTACCACCGTCTTCCAATTTTGCTTTCTGACATTCTTTTTTTTTAAATCAAAGTTTTAACTTTCAATGCTCGTGTTGTCCTATTCTTCACTTCGGTTCCCATTTTTTTTCTTCAGTTTCCACGTCGGAAGCGGTTGTTACGATCCGAACGCTTACCACGCGGCCGTCGAGTCAGCACGCAACGTCTTTGACATCGCCGAACGAGCCGGATTCGACTTCAACCTGCTGGACATCGGAGGAGGATTCCCGGGTCAGGACTCTGCCAAGTTGACCTTCAGAGAAGTCAGAACCCATTTTTCTTTTTTTGTTTCTTCTTATGAATTGATCTGGGAGTCACTTTATTATTATTATTATTATTATTTTTAATGGGTTATTGGCTTTGCAATTGTCCATAGTTTGGCCTATAGTGAAGTGACATTTGAGCCGCCACAGCTTATCTATAAGTAACAATTTTTGATCTCGTTCTGAATGGCTTGTTGACCTCAAGTTTAGAGTGACCTTGGGTGTTTTTAGACTCATAGCTTTGCACTCGAAACTGTTTGATTGAGATGTTTGTCGGGCTTCTGAAGACTAGAAATGTAGTTGTTCCAGTTATATTAATTTTGGAAAACTCATTTAATAATGGACTTAAAAATAAAAAAAAAAGACATGGAAAAGAAGCTTATATTTGTTTTCATTGCTTTGGTTTTACTGCTAGATATCTCCTTCCCTTCCTCCTCCCTCCAATGCAAAATACATTCTTACAAAAGACTTTTTGTTGTTTCTTAACAGATCACAGACGTCCTGAAACCGGCTCTGGATCAGTTTTTCCCGGAGGAGTCTGGCGTGAGGATCATCGCCGAGCCGGGAAGGTTCTACGCTGCCTCTGCCTTCACTCTGGCAGTCAGCGTCATCGCAAGCAGACAAGTGGCTTCAGAAAGATCGGGTAAGGATTGGACTTTTGGACGTAGAACTTTAGACCCTTCATCTGAATGTGTAACTTTTGGACTCCGCTATGCGTGCTTGTTAAAGTGTGCTGTGATGGAATCCTGCCTGAATGAATGAATGGTTGTCATGAATGGTGTCCATGATGGTTGTGCGCTTGGATGTGAATGGGGCTGGCATGGATGCACATGGAGGACTTGATGGATAACTAATAACTAATAAATATGCATGATTTGAGAATTCCATTGTAATTTTATGATTGATTGATTGGTTGGTTGATTGATTGATTGATTGATTGATTGATTGATTGATTGATTGATTGACAGACGACGAGACTATGTTCATGCACTATGTCAACGATGGAGTGTATGGCTCATTCAACTGCATCCTCTTTGATCATGCTCACGTCGAGGCTTCAGTTCCTGAGGTGAGTTGTGGTGATGATGATGATGATGATGATGATGATGGTGGTGGTGGTGATGGTGATGCCCAGACATTTAGAGATTAACAATATTACAAAGATTTAGAAGGAGCGCTGATTGTACTCATATTTATCGACAATATGGAGTCATTGACATGAATTGCAATCAGACTGCACAGACGATTGAAATCATTAGCAATTATTATTTATCTCGGATATCAATCCCAACAGCCAGAGAAGTACTTGGATCAACCGTTGTACAAGTGCAGCCTGTGGGGTCCGACTTGCGACGGCCTGGATTGCATCATCAAGGAGTGCTTCCTGCCGAGATTGGAGACCGGGGACTGGCTGGTCTTCAAGGACATGGGGGCCTACACCATGAGCGCAGCCTCGTGCTTCAACGGCATGCCAAAGCCCAGGTGCTTCTACGTCATGAAGGAGCCCCTTAGGTAAGGGTTGTTGAAGTGTCATCGAGTAATTCTGTGGGTTTACTAGGTCAATCGGTGCAATTCATCGATTGTGTTCAATTATGTGCCGGGATAGTCTTTCGAGTGGATAGTCTGCAGTTTTTCTTGTCGTGTTATTTTAAATTTGCCGATTGGTGATTAATTGGAACCGATGGTTTCAACAGGGAGGCTTTGAATGCCTCTGACAACGAAGCACTGGATGACCTCACCTCCAACATGGTGACCGAGGTCGCAACCAACTGCCCGACGGTCATGAGGACCGGGCATGCCCTAAACATGCCGGAGATCAAGGCGAGTCTGTTGCCCGTGCTGGAGGCCTAAAAAGGGGAGAGGGACACGGAGCTCGAGGAAGACGACGGAGTTTTTTTTGCATTCGATTTTCTCGACGGCGGAAGTGCGAGGATGCGAAAAGCGTCTGCCGACACCGTCGTCCATTTCTTTTCTTTACTTTCTTTTCTTCTCCAGTCTACTTTTGAACGTCATCACGATCAGGTCATTCATTCGTGGTCAAATTTTTAGTCCTAAAAATAGAATTTAGCCTTCCGATTGGAATTTCTGCTGCGCATTCGTGTTTTTAATCAACTGTGAAAAATATCCACAGGGTTTTATATTTATATCAATATATATATATATATACACACACGCATATATAAATATATATATATACTTATATACACGTATGCTATTCACTAAACGCCATAGACTATGAGCTCGGTATCGTCACCATTGTGTTTATCTTCTTCTGCCACGATATAGTTTATTGGGCGGAGCCAGTAATTCAGAAGATCGATTGTTAAGCACGAATTAGGAAATTGGTTCGATTCTGATGGTGAAGACGTGTCGATCGTCTTTTGCTTCGTAAACTTCCGAGACGAGCATTTCACGAAGATTTTTTTCTTTTTTAAATGTTTTTTTTTGTCCTTAAATGATCCATGATTCCTGAAAAACGAATTGTCGTTTAGTCCGTCATCATCTTCCTCGTCCGTGGAAAGGCTCGGAGTCGTGCTCGTGTGCCGACGCGTCCGCGTGCGTTCTTAATTCGTCTTAGTATGTAATAATCGTTCGGCCATACGTCATCCTCGTGGCTTGCAAGTACTTCTGAGTTTTTAAATTGATTTCCCAGAAGTGGGAACCTTTCTGATTCATTGTCTCTATTTATGATTTCAAATTCTTCTGATTATTGCAATAATAAAAAAAACCTTATTATTTATTCACCTTTGTAACTTAAAAATTGCACTTTTGTGTTGCTTAAGCCATCATCATCATCATCAGCAGCCAGCCATTCGGTCATCATATCCGATGCTTGTACGATGATTGTTGTACGACGTACTACAGTACTACGTTCGATTCATTTGCTCATTCACTTCTCCTTCCTTACGGTACAGTATTCCTCGCTTCTTACGTACCATGGCCTGGTGTCCCAGTGATGAGCCTGTTTAACTGATTGGAATCAGTCAATTATCCTTGGGAAAATAAATTTTAGAAACGCCTCCCTGCGTCCGTTCTTCGGCTTGTTGATGACGTTAACGATAATTTATTATAATTTATTAACCCTCACTTTTATCTCTCTCTCTCTTGGCGTCTCCTTACGTAGCGAGACATGCAGACTGAAGCGTTAGACGTGACTTATCGTTGTTGTTGTTGTTGTTTCGAGTTTTGTTTTTTTTTTTGTGAGTGGGTTGTGGCTTGGAGGTACCTTTTGACGGCAGCTCTTGAGATAGGAAATTTTTTGTCAGTCGCCTGATGACGTGAGATTAAGAAATAATGGGTGGTATAATAATAATAATAATAACAATGATAATAGTAGTAATAATACCAATTCAATACGAAAGATAAAACTGCGCAGTTTGTTCTGGGAGCGAAGAGCTCGGTTCCCGCGGACTTTGAACGAGTGCTGATGTCGTCTGCTGAGAAGAACCGTGTCTGGAGTTTGTTCAAAGTTGTTTTCTTGGGGAGAGTTGCTAAGTTTCGATCCGTAGATTTCTTCGTGAGTGTAAAAGATTGTGTTTCGAATATGTCGGGCATTTTATTTCAAGGTTTTGTTTGAAATATAGGTATAAATAAACAGGCATTAGGGAATAAAATCTCTAATATCTAATTTGGTAAAAATTAATTTGGTATTCGACATTCGTCAGGATACAAGATTTCAGATTATAATTCCAGTGATTCTGGATATTTTAAAATAACGACTTTGACTCTGTCAAAATTTAATTCAATTTCTTTTCACCTTTGTTGCTTAAAAAGAATTCACATAGAGTAATGACGAACCATTTCAGAAACAATTGCCTTTAAAAAATTCCGGTGATTAGCTTCATTAACTTTAAGATAATTATCGTTAATACTATTTGATCTCGATGATGTGCACCACAAATTTGCCCACGATTTGTTGATTTGTGCTCTACATGTTGAGGGAAGGGTACAAAGCCGCGTAGCAATATCTGAAAGAATTGCTGAATAATTGTTATGTAATAGTTATCTAACAGTTATCATTTTCAACTTTAAACTTGAGACGTGAAAGAAGTCTGAGACAATTTGAAAACGGCGATGGGCTAAAAAAATTTCCATTTAAGTGGTCCAATAATCTCTTGCTTTTAGGTAATCTCTTCCCATTCTTTTCACATTTGCGCTTTAAGCGCAAAGTCCATTTGATCAAGGTTGACTTAAAATGATGAGTCTTCAATTGTTTGTTCTGACAATTTAGAATTCCTTGGGATGGTTTAAATGTACAGGTAGATTACTAAATTATAATTAAATTTACTTAATTAGGCAGGTCCCATATATTTGCATTAATGCTATTTCATGCTTTCCTTATCCGTATTTTATATTTTATCCCCTGCATATTTCATAAATTTTCCGTGATATTATCACAAATAATTGGTCAAACGTTGTTAATGATTTTTTTCTTTCTTTCCTTCCATTCATTCCGTATTCCAAATACTTATTCCAAAAACTTAATAATAATAATAACATATAAAAATTAATCTTAGATTTTAACAAATGTCTCCATTCTTTCTTTTTATTAACGTCGAAGAAACATTTTAACAGTTTACGACGATTAAATTTTAGAAAGTTCTTGCGGACATTCAGTAACATATTATCACAAGTATACAAGCCATTTGTTTATAACGTTAAGTAGTGTAATTGTGCAACTGTGTAATTAGTCACACTCATCCCTTGCACAACCTTACTTCTAGCCGGAAATTTGAATCTGACGATAACAAAATCCAACAACTAAAAATAAAATTCCTTAAGACAACATTGTTTCTCAAAAGACTTCTTCCAGAATTACGTGGACTTTTAACGCATATCGATTCAACTCAGGAAAAAAAAACAAAACGCGTATCCAATGACAACAGCAATTCCGTGTTTGAAGTTTTTTTTTATTGTGGGAACATTAATCACTGCCTTTTTGTTCAAGTAATATTTAAAAACAGTAAGGATTACATTTAAAAAAAAAATGTTTTTCCATTGTATGTTTTTGAAACAGTTGTCAAATGGAAAGAAAATTTAAGTTTTTATTCCAGCGTTGTTTCAATAAAAATAAATTAATTTAAAAGTGTAAATTTGATCATATATCATTTCATTTTAAAAAATAAGACTCATAATCAGAGTTTAAAATTTAAAAAAATTGTAATAATAGTAATAATTTGGTCGCCAGATGGAAACCTTTTTTAAAGCAAGAGCTTCCTCTAATGTTCATTCATTCATTATTGTCATGTAATGCAAATAAATTTAATATAACAAAATGATTCGAATGTAATAAAATTTAAATTTCATATATTATTTGATTTAATAAATTAAAATATTTCATTCATAACATTTTTATTATTTAAATTATAAATTTTGTTTTCTATATTTTCAGGGATCCTATATTTAAAGGGAGGTGAGCACACAATTTTTGAAATAATGTGACTCGTAGAATTTCTTTTTTGGAGCTTGTTATACGCTTGGCAAATCATGCTTTCATTAAAAATATAAATTTAAAAATTTAATTCCTTTTTTTCAAATCTCGTGCCCTGCCTTCGCACGACTACTTTCAATCTTCTTAAAACTCAGGTAATCCGGGATGGAGGAGGCAAAAGAGATCATCTAGTGTCGCCTCACCTGGCCTACCAGGTAGAGCTTACCTGTACCATCGTTATTGCTTCGAACAAGCTGCCATACCTCGTCGTTTTATGTGCTATTCGTATAGCCATTGTCTCGAGACAACAACACACAACAGAGCACAACAGCGAACAACGACGAGCAACAATGGCAATGACAAGTCGCATTGGGCCTGGAGAAAGTGGCCAGTCATTTATCAAGAAAATCAAAGGAGCATTCGTCCGTGCACTTTCAATCGATCTTCTCAATAAGAATGAGTGATTGTATTTGTATCAGTCGTTGACATCATTTTTTTTTTGTATGTACAAAAAAAAAACAAAGGATAACGTTTAATTGTTTCCCACGTTGTTGTTGTTGTTGTTATTGTTTTGTTTTGTTTGCATTCTGTTCAAGGTAGATCATGTGTCACATTTTGAGGACATGATGACGCTGATCATCATCGTCTCCACCATCATCATCAGCATCTTCTTCGTCGTCATCACTGCCCACGTGCACATTCCTCTGACGTCATTTGTTTGCTTCTCAACACATCCAAACAACATCAATACGGTTGCTAGGCAACTGAAACTCCTATGGTTCTGCCCGAAGCAGCGTCGATAACCGAACTGCTCGCAAATCAACAACTAATAGAATAAATAAACTTAAGGAAACAAAAAAAGACGGAAATATCATTCTACGAAACTAATTCGCCTAAAATTAAAAAAAAATGAAAGAAAAACAAAACAAAATGTAAAAAAAAATGAAGACCAGATTAATTCATATTCCGCAAGAAGCGTGCGAAAAACTCGAATCGTTCAGGTAAAATTTGTCCCAAGCTCTGATGAAGTGCTGTGCAGTCCTGCAGTTATTTATAGATTTATACTTTGGAGGTCTTGAAAGGACAGCTGTCAAACCATCTGAATATTATAAATAGCTGGTAAATAATGGTAGTTATAATAAAAATAATATTGATATTATAATAATAAGTTTATTATTATTATTTTTTTATTATGTTGAGCGACAAAATGTCCCTGAGGCTTTGAAAAACGAAGTCTTTTGTTTGCTTCATGAGAAAGGTTTTGATGCAGACGTAATTTAAAAGTAATTAAAAATAAATTATATTTTTGGCGGGTAAAAGTTTGATAAGCAATACTTTATTATTTCAGGCATTAGACTGAGTCTCCATGCTAGGCTGAGAATTAATTTATTTTCTGTGAAAATAAACTCCCTACTATTTCAAAGATTATTTCTAGAAGATTATTTTAGATTACAATAGAGTCATTATTTGAAAAAAAGGAAAACAAAGCAGAAACATTTGTTGGAGAGCAATTACGTAATTGCTGATAAAATATAGAAAATCTCTCTTTTGTTTAAAATCGATGAAAGTTTTAAAAAATATTTTTGAATAAATACATCTTTCGTATTTTTTCTATATTTCAAAATAAAATCTACGTCTTACGACATTTCGAGGTGAGGTGGCATCAAATTAACAAAAGTATGGGTGCTAGGGGGCTGAGAAGCCAAAGCAGGCAGACATGGACGAGTGAACGTGGATGGAAAGATGGAATAACGATTCTAAAGAATGAGACAACGAAAGCAAAGTATTTAATAAATCAATAAAGCGTTGAAGTTAAGGCTGTGGTTAGTTTCGTTTTTAAGGTCAGGAAAGAATTTTATTCAACCCCATTTTGACTGAGACTAATTTCTTTCCGTGGATCTCTCCGGAGAAAGCTTCCCTGTCAATTAAACAGGCTTCACTTAAACTCAGATGTTTAAAATCTTTCACAAACCAACTTTTTGTGATTTAATAATTCAATTAATTTATGCAAACGTAATAACGTAAATTAATTAAAATCATGGCTAAAAAGTCAGTGGGACATCCTCGGTGCTAATGAAAAGAATGGTAGGCTTAAAAATTGGAGCGAAATAAAATTTAAAAAAAAAATAAATTTAAAATGTTGGCTTAAATAACTTTAATTATATATTTAATATTAGAAATAATATCTGATCGTGAGTGAAATATATTATCCTGTTGCTATATGACTTTCCAGCTAGGTTAACATATTATTCCTCTTATTTAACTTGTGTACGACACACACCTCGCCACAAAAGCACTCAAGGTAAGCAAGTCATCTTGCTGTTATTCACCAAAGCTTAAAAACTAAAATTTTAGTTTAGAAGGCCAAGGCTGAGATTTGAACACTGGGCCTTTTGACTAACTGGTCAGGCCCAGAAAGGCAACCATCGTATTTAAAACAGACTTAACATTATCCTGTTTCTACTGGCATTTCAGTCCGAATCCATGATGATTGAGGTCTATGTCTTGGCATATGTTTTGCTTTCCATTAAGCTGCCTGATGATACACAACTGCAATAAAGAATCTCGACCAGTCCAAGTTATCGATTGCTGTTTTTCTAAAGCTCTCCATTGTAAAGGGGACTCGGTCGATAATCGATGTACAAATGGTTTTGCCAGGGATCACGTCGCTCTTACGACATCTTTGTATTGTTTACTTTTCATTTGCCTGAAACTAGAAGAATGTTGATGTTTAAATGGAAACTTAAATGTAAGGTCATCAATTAATCTCAAGCTTCAAAGAAAATGAAATATTTTTTTTTTTAAATGTGGAAAGCAATCATCCGAGACGTCACTGAGTTTTTCCAGAAACAATAGGGCCATTATTAGCGCGCTCTCACAATCTCAGCTCCACGTTTGCAACAGTTGGTACAGGGAAGCGGGATTTAACAGGGGATTAAAAGCGGCCCTGGGAAGACCCCCCTCCTATGGAGATTCCAGGAAATATCGTTCGATATTCTCCCCTGTAGAGACTGAAGAGAAATTGCTTTCAAACAATGCTCGATTTTAGCCTTGGCCATCGTCTTAGTCGTCGAATTGATCGTCTTTTTGTTAACCACCAACGTCATTATTACTGCTACCAATATCGCAATCATCGTTAACACTTTCTTTTTGTTCGCTAAAATCTTTAAGCGTCTCATACTTTGTGACCGTCTTTACCATGTTGAGACTCACGCTTATTGTGATTATCGTGCTGTTATTCGGCAAATGTTGTCATCACTATCCATTATTCATCTCAGTTGCTATGGCGACCTGTTATCATTTCTCGCGATGTGAGTGGATGGGCCGAATCGCTCATGCTGATAATTCCGACGCACCTGTGACGAGCTAATACAGGTAGGCGCAGGTAAAACTACTAGCAGCTTCGATTTAATCAGCCTTCATGAAAGGCAGCGAAGCGATTTAGGGTCGGTCTTTCCTCCAAAATACGAAGTGCCACTGTCAAACTGCATTGTATATGCCATGAAAATTATTATAATGAATTAATGACAATAAAAATAATTATTTTCAAATAATTTTAATACTGCTTAACGAATTATAATGCTTTGCCAGAAGATTGAAATTCAATAATTTTTTTTTAATGATGTCATCAGAATTCCTTAAGTAAAATGCTCTGCTCTGAAGAAACAACATTTTGAGACGATCCCTTTTAGTTTGAGTATAGACACGAAAGAAAACATTATTAAAGGTAATTATAAACATAATAAATGAAAAAAAAGGTACTTAGTCTATTCACAAGCAATGTCAGTCTAGCCTTTGATCCGAGCGAGTCCTGGCCGCAAGTCAGAGACAGATGTGCTCTTATTTTTTTCAGTTAATTCGAACTCATGCATGAATTGAGATGTTTGTCGTCTTTCAGAAGACATGCATCAGCTCGTCTGAGTGCGTACAAATATTTATTTTCAAATTCAGGAAGCCGTGGGATGCCTTAAAACCTTAGCGAGGATGGACTAAGTAAGTGAGCAAGCAGGCTAGCTGCAATGCAAAAGAACGACTTAATGGAAGTGAACGGCAGATCAGAAAGCAGTCTAAGACCATAGTAACAAGTCATTAATAAAATGACTCTAAAATTAGCGCAGACTTTCAATTTAGTGAATCCATTAGACGAGAAATGGGTTAATTTTAGGGAGACCACTTTGAGAGATCTTAATCAGTCAGTCTACAATTCTTTGCGTGTTTGTCCGATCTTTGGCTTTGATATTTCATCGTTTCGTCGTGGTTTTAGAGGTGGAATCTGATTCGACTGAGAGGTCATTGTGTTCGGAAGTCTGATTCGCATTCCAGCACGAATCGCCACTGGAGTGGCGTTGGTTTTTGGACAGATAAAATTCAGTCTTTTAAATTTTCAGTCTCATTCTCTCACTTAACCTTAGCATTGTCCTTTTGTTTAAGAAAGGTTGACGTGAGTTTAGAAAAAAATGTTTTATTGTCAAGTGCGAGCTAAGTGTGCATTTAGTTGCATGTGTCTATAAATGCTATTTACTTATAAGTTTTATTTAAATAATGTATATTTGTTTACTTAAATCCAATCATTCGAGTACTCCCCTATTCATCCGGTAAATGCGTGACATTAATTTCTTCTATTCGCTATCGAAACTAGCTAATGAAACACAAAATTAAACATAATTTTTCAAATCTTTCCTTCCTCTGAAACTTGCGAAAAGTCGGACCGGAGTCATGCAAGCGTCAATCCTTCAAGCCGAATCAAAAGCAAAAGGGTTCTTTTACGTTTAATTACTTTTTTTTTCCTTCCAACAAAATACAATTTTACCCGATGTCTGTAAAAATCTACGCAAAATTACTCCGGTAATATCTTTGAAGGGTATGAAAAAACTTTATTGATCCCTGTGAGTCAAGAAAATTAGAAGTTAAAACGTACAAGTTCTGAATCGTTTCAACACAGAGATTAATGTAATATGTTGTAATTTCAGTGCAATAAACTGTTTCTTTATTCAAATATAAGTCAACATTATCTTCAGTAACTTCTTAGTCCAAGCCACGAAATCTCTGCAAAGACAGAAATATTAAATGCATGCAATCAATCTTTCTTTTTCTCCTGAGCTCAGAACAGAGTGACCATTTATTTTGACAATAAAATTTCTTTATTACCATTTTTTTTTGTAAATCATCGAAAATATGATTCAAATATCATAGAGGTAGAGATAGATTTGAAACATGTTTAGAACATCAAGGCTAGCTTCAATAACGTACTGTTTAGCGAATCCAGAGCTAGTACAACCAATCTACAGCAAACAATGGCATAATGTAATGCACGAGCATTATGTCGATTTTTATAGCTTATTATGAACACTGAGAAAAGTATTGCAGTAAATAACAATCTTTACTATTATTATTATTATTTTGTAAATTGCTTTTATATTAAAGATGATACTACTAATAATAATGATTAAATGATACATATATTATTTACCATACTGCTTTATTTAAATGTGTATTATATTATACAATTATTATTATTATTATTATTATTGTTATTATTATTAAATTTCGAGGGACTTCATGCAGTTTGAGCAGGTTTACTGACGTCTTTACCTGACAGTATTAGACCTTATCAACCGAACAATCCAAGACTGTCACGTAAGACGACAAATTAAAACCGCTTTTCATTGGCGACCGTCTAAAATTCTAGGTCAGCGAGTGGCCAATCAGAAGAAGATTTTCTAGGTTGCCAGCTTATCGCCTCTCCGCTGTCCGATAGAACCCAGGATAAGACCTGCAAAGAGAATAACAGCTTCTGTTAGATTCGGAAATGAGGAAAATGGCGTGGGAATGTGTTTGGAAAATGAATTAATCGTGCTTTATTAATGAATGCAGGTGATCTTTGATCCAAAGCCTCGCATGACACGGCGGCACGCAACGACACGCCGGGAATTGATAGTAATTCACTCGCCCTGCCAAAACACCTTCCTTCCCAAACTCCCCAAAACCTCATTTTCTCTTTCTCTCCTTCTACCCACTCATAACTCAATGGGTCGACCATCGTCAAAATTGAACTGCAGCTAACGGTTAGTGATGATAGCCCGGATGGTAAATGACAAGAAAAATGGCTTTCGTTAAAACCCCGGGCTTTTAAATTCAATAATTCTTTTCATTAACCTCTGACATTAACGAAATGACACGAGATAGAGAGAAATGAAGATTAAGAGATGCAATACAGGTAGAATGGACCAGGTGAACGTCAATAGGTATGCAAACAGATGCAAACATCCGCTCCCATGCGCTTTCATCCGCCGGCTAAATGTTTTTTCACTCCATCGTATATTTTATTATCCGGTCATGTCGGTCATGTCCATTTATCTCTTACTGAAATTCGTTTTCTATCGACTTTCTATTTGCAGGCGACCTCTAAAGAATCTTAGACCAACTGTTCAGCTTAACTACTAAATCAGATTAAGATTTGAGTGCACGTATCACATGGTGAAGTTGAATAATAATTGAAAATATTTTTTAAAGAATAAATTTATTAACAATCAGGTTGTTGTCAAACAATCCTTTTTCAGTGTTTATCCATTTTTTCTGTTTGCTTTTCTCTACTAATAGCTTCCCTCACTCTATCCTGGAAGGTTTTTAAACATTTAACTTTTGCAAACTTATGTTCTAGTCTTACAAGACAAGAATCTAAACTTCAAGCACTATCGGCCTCTGCGTTGGCATCACCAACTTCTAAAAGCTACTCTCAGCACCAAAGTTGTAAATGCTGCGGAATGCATAAAATAAGTACTAATTAAAATAATAAATGTAACAAGAATAACGACAAAGGTGAGCTGATAATTAATCTTTGGCCTAGGATCTCCTAAGGAATGGAGTCTAGACTCGGGCGAAGATGATCGACGGGCTCATTTAGTTTGACAAACAGGAGAGTAAATGACAAACAGCCATCCATTTTTATTACAAGACTTACCTCCAATCGCCTACGTTTTGATCCTAAAAGTGCACGAGCTGCAAAAGGTTCGCGAAAGTTTTTCAAGAGCCCAATACAGGTGCGCTCTGACGTCATAAAAGTAAAATTATCACCTGTACCGGCGAAGTACAGCCGGTGTTGTCGATGGCGGGTGAATGTTTTCCTGGAGAAAATCAATCCGGGAATAAATTAATTAGCTCAGGGCGAACAATTGGAAAATATGCCAGAATTTCTCACCGAGAAATTTCTGGATAAGATGACGATCATATTTTATGCCCTTTAAAAAATATGAACCATTACAAAACCCGTGCTCTGAGAATGTGCTGGATAAACACAAATGTTAATACACCGCATATTAGTTTTGTTCTTAAATTAATCAATTTGGTCATCACTTATATCCATTTCCCCCAACTTCTTTCGATAAAGTCTCTGGAACAATTCTTGCATGATAAATTTGGCTTTAAAATTAAACCCTAAATCTCCTCATATTTAGTTCACGTATCTTGTGATCTTACTCTAACATTTAAATTTATTATCCAACACGGACAATATTCAAATCAAGTAAAAGCGCCAATCCAAGAGGCGTAAAGCAAAACACTTACGCCACGGAAAGAAACTTCTTTGGCCGGGCTGCCAGCGAAGAAGCAGCCTAGACTTTCCAAAAAAAAGGGATCCTCATCCTCCTTTCGATCGATCTTTCCATCTCTTGAATGAAAATCTCTGTCCGTCTCTCGAGTATGAAAAAATAAGAAAGAAAAAAAAAAATAGTATCAACACTGAGGCATCACTGAACATAATGCCGGCAGACGGTCACGTAGACTGTGCCATCAATTTTGACTTAAAAAGCTACCAACCTCGCTCCACCGCGGGTCTCTCTCTTTTAATACTTGTCTTCTCACTTTCAATAGAAGCAGAGAAGTCTCAAGAATGGACGGCTTTGAGGTACCAGAGAGATAGTAGAGGGTTTGTAATCCAGCAGAGGCAGTTAAGGAGGGTCCACGCCCACCTGCCCACCGAAGCATGCCCGACTCGACAATGGGTCGCTACGCCTATGCTTTTTGTGTCTAGAGATTCTCAGCTTCTTTTTATTCTCGACGGCCGGTGAGTGCATGGGTACAGATATTATTAATAATAATAATAATAATATTAATAGTAATGACGATAATAGCAATAATAATAATAAGCTCACTAAAACGTCGACAATGGCAAGAAATAAATAAAAATATTATCAATAAAAATCGTCTTACAGAAAAGCCGAGTTGATGATAATAGTTCTAGCTAGTTGTATCAATAAAATTTTGATGACGGAATTTTGTAATAATCGCAATAACCATTATTACTATTATTATTATTAAATTATTCGAGTAGCAACAGTTATAATAACCGCGAGGTATTCCCTTCCATCTTAAAATAATTAGAAAGTGGTTATAAAATATTATGCATTATTAATAATTTTGAACTGAAATAAGTTGTGAAGACCAGGATTTCTTAATCATAGTAATGTCCAGTTGACGTCGGATAGCTGATATCAGATAGCTATCAAATAACTGTCCGTTCGCGCACTTTTCCTTACATTCAGAGGCGATATTGGGAGAGTTTAGTGGTTGTCCTTAGGCATTCCCAGTGAGTTTTCGACGCGTCTTTGGCTGTCGTTATTCTCCATTTCGCCAGAGGTCGTGAAAATAAACGAATATTATTATGGGAAGCCATGAGTTTGGATAATACGACCTAAGCCCAATTTTTTATGATTAAAAATGTATTTTTAAATCACAGATCTATGATTGCGATGCTACATTTACAATAATAAAATTACAATAGTAACAGTTTTGTGTCTAACATCGGTTGCCAGAAACATATTTTGTCTCTCGATCGTTTTTTTAAAGAAAATCTCCATTTTTTGTTCTTAAACTTGGATAAAAATAAAATCCCAATAAAAGCAAAAAAAAAACACAGAGAATTTCATAAAATATGCGAGCAACTGTTAGCATTAAAATTTGTGAAATTAAATATAATTTAACAGCTGTCGAGAATCCGACGCTAAGGAGAACAATGGCTGTCGACTCGTCATCAGTCACAAATTGCTTGCTGTTTTATTCCGGAACGCTTGAGTCCAATTTCGACCTTGTCTCGATCGCTCTCAAAGATTAATCGAAGCCAGTCGATGCGGCCCCACGCTGTGACATTCATGTGACAAACTATGCTTGTCCTTTTTGCCTGCTCCCTCCGACATGCACCTGTTCAGAATCCGTTTCCGCGATGGAAGGAACTCCGTGGAAATTGCATTTGCGACCATAATGTCTTGTCACTTGGTTATTGTCATGTGTACATTTGAAAACAACTGTGCAGTCAATAATATTCTGCATTAATAACCTCACATTAAAATTATTCTTACTAGTCATATTGACAAATTGAATTCTTATTGTGCATCAACATTGTTGTGGATATTTGAAGTTGTTCATTAAGTAAAAATAATTTTAAATTTGGTTTTCAAATCTCGAGTGAACCAAGCGATATCAGTTGATACCTAACTCCTCCTGATGGATCCCGGAATAATGAAAGGTGGAACGATAAAGAAAACTCCTTATCGGGTACTCATTAGTCGGGTTCTCATCATTAGTTCAAATGACATGCCAATTACTTTATAATCTTATAAATAGCCATCAACGTAGTTAAATATAATCTTATATAAACTTAGTGGAAAACACTAAAAAATGCGAATTTAAAAAAGTGCTTGGTTTATGTTTGGCTTGAATCGAAAGAAATACTTGTTTACTATACGTACAGTTCAGGAAACTGGAAGATTCTGACACACCTGTTTGGTCGAGTCATTAGCCAGTAAGTACTCGAATTCTTAAAATCACCACATTTATTCGAGATGCATTAGACTTTAGCCTTCACGATCACCGATAACCATGACACCACTTCAGCCAGTTTTTTTTGCTTATTTCGAATATAAACAACTACGTTATGGAGGAGTTTTTAAATCAGTATTTCATTGATTTAAAAGTTGAAATAAACTTTTGTTGATTAAGTTTTCATTATTTATATTTTTTAACAAAAAAATTCTAGTGAGGTGTTCAACAAACGCCTTTCTTCCTCTTTAATTTTTTTTCTGACAGTTTTTATG
The DNA here is from genome assembly GCA_034509925.1 of Hirudinaria manillensis. Classification (NCBI taxonomy): domain Eukaryota; kingdom Metazoa; phylum Annelida; class Clitellata; order Hirudinida; family Hirudinidae; genus Hirudinaria; species Hirudinaria manillensis. The sequence continues at coordinate 9,632,431 of CM067530.1, read as the reverse complement.
CCAAAATAAATTGCATAACCTTCAAAAAATTTGTTTGTATTAATATGATTTTAGTATCCAAATTACATAATTTGCAGCATCAATATTGTGAAAACAGATTTAAAGATTTTTATAGTGAATTAATGCGATTATATTTTTCCACACTTATAAAGTTTTAAACATACTTACTTTAAATTCAAAGTTTACGATTCAGCATTGAATAAGTTAGTCATACTCTCGGTTTGCTTGGTGCCGAGCGGTTAAATGTTAATTCAATCTTAAAATGGCTGCCTTAGCGTCATGCATGGAGAGAGTTCGCATTCCTAACGACCATGATAAAGTTTACAAAGACGAGTGCTGCTTGTCCTTTGATACTCCAGTTTGTGTAAATTTGAATGATATTTGCTTAGTCATATGAGTATTGAAAGCTCATTCATCTTTAAAGGAGAGCAAAGATGGTCTTTTCATATGCATGAACAGATTTCTGGCATTTGGAAGGGATCATGTTGAAAATTACTGCAGGAGGACTGGAAACAATGTTTTCCTACACATAAAACGGCTCAGAAAAAAGGTACTTATAAACCTAAAATGATGAAACCTTTAAATTGTATCTGATGTATCTGTTCTGACAATTTCTTATACTATAAACAAAGAGGCATAAAAATCCTTTCATTAAAATATCTTACTATTTCAAAATTAAGAATTTTTTCAGAAACATGGTTTATTTTTTTTAGAAAGACAATGCAGACCATGAACCCGAAGCCAAGAAGCCTACAAGATTGGCAATAGGTGATTAACTATTTGATCATTCTTTATAGGCCATGATTTCTTGTTTTGCATTTGTGGACAATTTGAAAATTGTGATTTAATTAATGTTGATCTAAATTCTCTTAGGTCTGGAAGGAGGATTCTCATTTAAGGACAATGATGCTTATGAAATAGAGGAGACTAGCAAGTTAGTCGTGCTACCCGATTGGACAGAAATACCCTTGACCGATCCTTGCATTCCAGCTCAGGTTGGTTGACAGTATTGTCCTGGAAAACTGATATGCATTAAATAATTCATTTATTGTTATTGTCTACGTCATTAGTGGTGCCCACCAATATCAATCATTGTTGCAAAAATCTGCATTTTGTGCCATTAAAATTGTTTTTCAGGTGATGGCTTCGGCAACAGCAATTTTGACGGCCGATTCTGCAGCAAAGAAAGCAGAACTGGAATCATTGGCAGGCACTTGGGATGGAGAGAAACGAATGATTTCAAAGTACGAATTACATTTGCTTTTCTTGCATTATGTTATTAAAGCTCAGTTCCACATTGGCACATATCCAAGTCCATCCATCCATCCAACTTTCCTATCATTAATGGAAGTCAAATCATAACTAACTGTTAAAACCTCTTGCTAAGAGTTACATCCAAAACATTGAAATCTTCTTCATCCAGACATGCTGCCAACCTCGTCCAGCTGCACAATGGCAAGAAAGTCCCTCCTAGCGGTTGGAAATGCGAAAAGTGCGACCTGACGGGCAACCTTTGGCTCAACCTCACCGACGGCTCGATTCTTTGCGGCAGAAAGTTCTTCGACGGATCCGGTGGGAACAACCATGCCAACGACCACTTCAAGAAGACCGGGTACCCTCTGGCAGTCAAGCTCGGAACAATTACCCCTACGGGAGCAGGTGAGCGAAAGTTTATCTAAAGATGTGCATTTCTATTATTTACTTGCAAATTGTCATGCGTTATTTGTCTTTTTAGGTATTTTGTTAATATTTTTGTTGTTTAAATTTTCATGATTTGGGATTGATCTGTGGTTCTAATTAATTAAATGATAAGGTTGATGGAAGAGTCTGGGAAGAATTAAGTTAAAACAGAAGCCAAAGTTAACTTGCAGTTGTTTGTCCGTCCAGATGTTTATTCATATGATGAGGATGACATGGTGGAGGATCCACACCTGGCAGAGCACTTGGTACATTTTGGAATCGACATCATGAAGATGCAAAAGGTCTGAACAACCATGCCAACGTTGTTTTTGTGTTTAATTTTTTTTTATAATTTCAATGCTTTGTATTCCTAAAAGGGTAAAATTCCTACATCTAATGACGTAGACATCTTTGTGTGCCTTTGATCATTCTCAGAGTTTTTCAAATTACCAATTGGTTAATGATTCATCAGAGTTGAATTTTTCTGGTCTTTTTAAAACTTCTGCTGCTGTCATTGCAACATAAATAAGAAAAATCCCGTCAGAAAAATGCTGTTACAAGAAGTAACAGTAACTTCAATACTAATGCATTTAATGAAAAGCCTATTTTATTTTACCATCTTCAGACCGACAAGACCATGCTGGAGATGGAGCTTGATCTGAACCAAAGGGCCTGGGAATGGTCCACTCTCCAGGAGTCGAACAGCAAACTCAACCCGGTCTACGGTCCCGGATACACCGGCATCTTCAACCTCGGAAACAGCTGCTACATGAACTCCATACTCCAGGTCCTCTTCACCTGCCTGCCCAGCTTCGAGGAAAAGTCGGTCTCCAGATTTTATTGTTAAATTGTTATTAGTTATTATTGTGGAATGATAATAATATTTTTTTTTGTTATTGTGATATTAAATGATGATTATAATGAAATAATTATAATAATCACAGCAAGGATCTTAATTATTTTAGTGCAACTAATATGTAGTGATTTTGATTTGGGGATTATTTACTTGAACAACAAATCCAGATACTACAAGCCTGCTTCTGCTCTCCTTCGTGAAGCATCGTACGATGATCCGGCATCAAACTTTTCTGTTCAAATGTGAGTGAATTTTTGTGTTTTTTGATCAGGAAAATGTCAAACGCCAACAGAAACTATTGACTTATTATTATTAATTGTTGCTAATGATTTAGAGCTGACTGCTTGAAGATTGTTTGTGGTCCACCTTATGTAATTAGCTTGAGTTCAATGAGCTATTTAAGAGCTGATGAATTATCATGTGATTTCATTTAACCCTTACCTGGACTTTTTCTTAATGAATTTAGCTTATTATGGGTTGATTTAACATTTTTTTGTGAGGCCAATGGCTGGCTTGGGTCTTGAAGAAACAAACAGTGGCAGTTGTCATGAATTGATAAAAATTTCCCTGGAATTGCTGATATAATCATTTTATCTGTCCAAAAGAATTTCAAAATTTTGCCTTCCTTGGACTCCACTGAATAGATTTGTTTGCTGAATGTACTCGCACTAATGGTCCTCTGTTTGCACTTTTAGAGAGCTGTACTAGTGTACTTTATTTGAACTTAGTGAGTCGAATTTACATCTGACCTAAACAATGATTTTATGTACAAATTTGTCTCAAGAAACTTCTGGGCTCTTGATTTTGTTTCGATTGTTATTGATGGTCTGCTGATGTTATTATCACCATAATTATAATAATAGTATTTATTATTATTATTATTATTATTATAATCATCATACATTCGATTAAAGATTCTCATTTTGATTGGAGGTGCAAGATGGCTCAGGGTCTCCTGTCAGGGAAATATTCTCAGGAAGTGAAGCAAGATGCCTTTGATGGTGAATTGTGCCACCTTCAGGTTTGTTAAAGACTTCAATATGGAATATATTATTTTATTTATTATCATAATTATTATAGTAATAAAGATCTAATTGCACTTTGATAAATTAAACCCATAAGTTTGAAATTCTTTTTTTTTGGAAATCAGGGAATTCGGCCACAGATGTTTAAGAACCTCATAGGTCGAGGTCACCACGAGTTCTCCACCAATAGGCAGCAAGACGCTGCAGAATATCTACTGCATCTCTTTACCACCATCGAGGTCTGATGACTGTCTTTGTCTCGAATTTACTCCGTAAGATGAATCCGACTCTTCAGGCGAAAATAAAATTCCGTTCTTCCTCAGAGAAACAGCGTCGGATCCTGGAACCCTACCGATTGTCTGAAGTTCCAAGTCGAGGACAAGATAGAATGCCTCTCCTCTGGCAAGATCAAGTACACCGAGAGAGCAGACTACCTGCTGTCCTTGCCAATTCCTCTCGATGATATCCTCAACAAAGGTAACAAAGCTTTTTTTGGCATTTGATATATTTTTATTAATTCTAAGAATACCTGGAGAAGTGAATACTTGGATAAGCAAAACTTATGGGCACAATTTGATCAGTTTTTCTTGGATATCTAGGTTAGACTGGTATTAGAGTAGCTTTTGCCTGTCCCCTTCAACCTTCAAGAATTTTACTTTCCAAAAATGTGTCTTTAAACAAACATTGACTACTACTTTACAGTTTAGGTCTTTACATGGGAAAATAAAAAAAATAAATGAATTTTCATTTGTTTTTGTTGAAATAAACTTTAATTCTTCTTTGGATTTAAGCCTCATGTTGCTTGTGAATCTTTAGAATGTCGAGCCATAATTGTTTCATATTATTTTCTAATTCAGAGGAAGTTGAAAGATTTGAAGAGAGGAAGAAACAAGCAGAACAAGGAGGCCAAAAGTTGTAAGCCTCTTGGAATCGATTCACTTCTTCCACCGACTGCTTGAGTTATTCATTAATAACCACTAACCTATTAATTACTTGATCAATTAATTATTAGTAATTACTATATTATTTACTTTGTTAATTACCATTGGCTAGTTTTACCGTCCATCTATCCCATATTTCACTGCATCATCTTTAAAAGAATAAAATTGTCATCATCATTCTAACTGTATGCAAATCTCACTCAAAGAGACTATTGTTAATAGCCTGAGTAAGGGTATATTTGTTTCTTTGGCCAAAACTATGATTGTTATCAAGTAACAGATTATTATATAATTATTTATTATTGTTGTAATAATTATCTTATTTTGAACCACTCACCCTCCATTATTTTCAAGAGACATGAGCGAGCAAGTCAGGCCGAGGGTGAACTTTGCCTCGTGTGTAGATTCCTTTGCCTCTCCGTGCACTGTCGAAGATTTCTATAGCTCGGCCATCAGGGGCAAGACGACAGCCTCAAAGTGAGTTTCATTTGTTAGACTCCAAAGTGAGATTTGTTTTCTTGGTGAACAAATAGAAGCCATTGTTGCAGCCATTTGCTGCAAAGTCTAGGCATTTGTTTTTCTTCTGCATTAAAACTTACTAAGTAATTAGAAAGTAACAGTTTTATTTTTTAACAGGAAGACAAGAATGAGAACCTTTCCTGATTACTTGTTTGTTCAGCTTCAGAAATTCACCATCGGTGCTGACTGGATTGAGAAGAAATTGGGTGAGCTAGAATTCTATAATTATTATGTCTATTATTACTTATCTATTTTCTTATGGCTATTATTTTATGGCTAATTCAGAATTGTTGTTCATTTTGATAGCATCACAAAAAATCAAATGCTTTATTTTTTGCTTTCAGACGTCTCGGTAGAGGTTCCAGATGAAATTGACATCAGTCACATCAGAGGCAGTGGCAAACAGCCAGGAGAAGAGGAATTGCCAGAGCCAGAAAGCGAAACTTCCGGTTTATAATTGCATCTTTGATGTTTCTAATTTTATATTGATTTTCAAGATATTATTATGCCATTTATCCTTAAATATTGTAAAGCATTGCTATTGTTACTATTGGATTGATGCTGATATTGTAAAGATTTTATTTACAGATTTATTAAATTTTTATGCTTAAAAAACACACACACAGGCCAGCCAGTCATAAATGAGGAAATTGTGTCTCAGCTGGTAATGATGGGTTTCCCATTGGAGGGATGCAAGAAGGCAGCCTATTATACGAAAGGGGAGGGCATTGATGCAGCGACCAATTGGATTGTGACCCACATAGACGACCCTGGTAGACCTGAGTGGATGTTATTGGTTCATGTCTTTTAATATTGCTTTTTAATAATTTTTTTTTTATTTTTGTCAGACCTTTCATCAATGTTTGTTGTGCCCAAAAAAGAAACGTCTGAGGTTATGGTTGATGAATCAGCTCTCCAAATGATTGTTAGTATGGGTTTCAGTTCAAGCCAAGCCACCAGAGCCCTCCAGGCTACTGTGAGTATTGATTTTGATAAAGTGATCACTGATTTTGAAAACATACCTGGGCATAAGAAGATTTTCATACCTGGATAAGTGACAGGTAAAAGGCATTTCATGAGCACATGTTTTATCAGTAGGTTAAGGGTTGGGTCTGGATGACTTAGGCATTAAGGATTTCTGGCTATGAGTTGTCTTTTTGCCTGTCACCTATCCAATATTCTAAGATGTGCATAATGAGGGAGAAATAATCTTTCTCAGCTTCTGATTCTTGCCTATGAATGGCTTTGACTTTTTTTTGACACACAGGACAACCAGTTGGACAGAGCCATGGACTGGATCTTCAGCCATGTAGATGAGTCATGCAGAGTACTGGAGCCCCATGTGGTATTGCCTAGCAATGAATCATCGTCCATGTCTAATCTGACTGATGGCAATGGAAGTGCGTAAATACTTTTAGTGACTTTTAGATTTATTCTCATACTGTTAGACTTACTAGTGGCATTATTTTGACAGGGTATAAGCTTGTTGCTTTTATTAGCCATATGGGCAACTCTAGCAAGTATGGTCACTACGTCAGCCACATTCTAAGAGATGGTAAGTGGGTGATCTACAATGATGAAAAGGTCGCTTACTCTGAAAGGCCCCCAAAAGAGCTCGCCTATCTTTACCTTTTCAAGAGAATTGTTTGAGTTTTTGAGAGTGTCCAACAAAAATATTTCCTTAGTATGAAACTAAGGATTTCGAAATTGTTTGACGTTGACTGTTCTTTGTTGACGATTTTCAGTTGGTTTTCTTTGCATCAGAAGTGCTTTTGTGAAGCCACTTCGGTTCGAGGTAAGGAGTCTAGGTTTGATGACATTAGCTGGCCGGTAAATTTATCCTTGGATCTCGGCAAGAATTTTCTGACCCTAGGGATTAGAATTTGACTGGTTTTAGCTGAAATGAATATCGGCTTATTTCCGTTCGATAGGGTGCTTTTCGAAGATTTGTGTCCGAAAAATTTTAGTCGCGTTGAGTACTCTGCAATCGAGTGGCTTCTAGATTTTGTTCAGAGACTTTTTTTCTCTCTGAATGGTTGGGTATCTCTGATGTCTAGTTTACTGGTTTTAGATGATAATTACTTCCCAAGAAGAAAGTGTATCATAAGCCAAGCTACTGTTGCTCTCTGTGCTCAAAGTGGCCCCAAGCTAGAATCGCCGATTGTAGCACTGTTCCCATTTAAAGTATTGAATTATCCTTTTGAAAATCATTAAGGAAGCGGCGTAAATGCGTTGTTGTCTTCGCGTGAGTTTCGCGAACTTCAGGGGGAAAGGTTCAACGAGTAATCAAATTTAGACTACAAGGTAAGTTTATGATTTCATAAGTTTGTGACTGTCTTATTAGAGGTCCCCCATAAGCAGCATTCAAATTACTAATAAGATTTCATTTGCTGGTTATACTCAAGGCAGG
>CM067530.1:9372500-9587500 GCA_034509925.1 Hirudinaria manillensis | reverse complement strand
CGTCTGCTTTACACGCAGAAGGTCGCGAGTTCGAACCTCGCCAGAACCTCGCTTTTTGGCGAGGCGAAGGAAAAGGATAGCGAAGGTGAATTACCTATTGGACAGGAGATATGGAAGAAGTCAAGAAGCTCTTTTTGGGAGAGAAAGAGAGAAGGAAGGTCAGCTCGAGGATCCGCAATAAGAATGACCTCCAGGAGCAGAGTGGCAAAGGTGACGGTTGGTTGCCTTAGCCCCGATCGTGTGCCGGTAGCGTGGCCGAGCGGTCTAAGGCGCTGGTTTAAGGCACCAGTCTCTTCGGGGGCGTGGGTTCGAATCCCACCGCTGCCAGGTAGCTTTTGAAGAAGACTGACGGAGCTATCGAGACGGTCGAAATCGCCCATCCTTCGTCTCGGGGACGTTCTGAAGACGTTCGAGATTGAAAAAAATTAATGAAATACCTTGAAATTTTGCATCAAAATTGTGGTTGAGATGAACTCCAATGCATCCTGTAACGTTTGTTATTGGTCTTCTGTTTTTTATCCAGTGTCTATTTTCTTTCTGAAACATTCAAATTATTTTCATTCTATTGTTTTTCAGTTTTGCATTAGATGTTTCTATCTATAATTTTTTTATTTGTATAATTTTTTATTTTTAAGATAATTTTATTTTGACACTTGCACTTTGCAAATATCTATAATCGATATTGCAGAGATCTTCACCCATCAGGTCACAGCGGTCCGCTCGAATTAAAATTTTGAATGTACGCGGTATAACTCTGCGTACATTTTGACAGTTAATAAAAAAAAGTTTGCTTAGAAAGTGGTGATAAAACTCAATATTTTTCACTAATGGGCAATCAGCCGCTCAAAGAATCCATAAAATTCTCTCGGGTTTCGCACCAAATGGCCTCGAGGACCGCATTTGCCCCGATGACCGCTGGGTGGTTACCCCCTGCCCTATTATGATTATGATAAACAACTTCTCACAAAGGTGTGTTTGTATCCGTCCGGATTCATGTTTGGAACGATGATGAATCTGTAGTTTCTCCTCAATTTGATTGCTTGAGCCTCTTTCGCAAAAAGTATCTATTAATCATAATTTATGCATTTCATAGACAGTATATCTTTTAATAAAGTGCTTTTCGGAATTTATGTTGCTTATTTCATATTTTTTCGAGAAATGTGATTTATGTTAGAAAACTTAGACATAATCAATGAATAAAATGATAATCCTTGAATCTCGGCTTAAAAAAACAAAAAATAAAATTATTTAAACAATTCAGATAAAACTTTGTCACACAATTTGTATATACATCTGATTAAAATGTTTGCCATATTTTTAAAAGTGATATTCGCATATATACTTTTAACTTTTAATAATTGTCTATATATTTAATAAAGTCTAATTTTCTTGACATATAAATCTTGCTTAAAAATCATGGCATGGAATGAACTACATGCGTAGATGCGCCTAGATTTATGGATGATTACCTTGTCTGTTATGAAAAGAGTTGATGCAGAAGTTAACCAATCTCTTGCAACGAGGTTGGCATCGATCCATATCAGCGGAAGATTTCTCTTTGATGGATTGATCTAAAATTACATCTATTTAAAAAATTAATTAGATAATAATGTTTTACTTAAAACCATTAAAAGAAACTTTGCTAAATTGATTTATTGATTTTTAGTTTTCGGCAGTATTTTTGTTAATCTAGAAATTATTCAGCTTTTAAACACAAACTCTTTGTTAACTTACGTAAAGTGCACATATTTCCGAGCCCAAGTAAGTCTTTCCAAGTTGAAATGCGACGGATATGTTTGAAGTGGCCGCTCCGGCCTCTCTCAACCATTTGCATTGCTGTCAAAACATGATCAATGATTTCATCATTTACAATGTTATTTTTTATGCTTGTAATTTCTGAAGCGATTTGGTAAATCTTTTTTTTAATGCAGCTGTTATCGATATGGAAAATGAAAATTAAAGGGGATTCCCGAAGAGGTCAAATAAATTACTACAGAAAGTGTCCTTGGACTTTTTTTCACGAATAAAGGAATTTAATTTAAAGTAATTAATTTCTTTGGACTTCAAACTTATTATCCATCTCGAATATAATTTTGTTCCTACATCAAAACAAATACAAATTAATTATAAAACAAATCTTACCTGCCTGTGCGTGAGATAAACGTTGTGCTGGAATGACAAGTCAGGAAAAGAGGTTTTAATCGCCGAAGATGGTCTTTCGCTAAATGAATATTTTTTAAATTATTAAGAAATATTAGGTATATCTTCCAACTTAAATTATATATTATATTATATTATATTATATTATATTATATTATATTATATTATATTATATTATATTATATTATATTATATTATATTATATTATATTATATTATATTATATTATATTATATTATATTATATTATATTATATTATATTATATTATATTATATTATATTATATTATATTATATTATATTATATTATATTATATTATATTATATTATATTATATTATATTATATTATATTATATTATATTATATTATATTATATTATAAAATTGACATTTTATTCAAATTTATAAAAACCAAGGAAGTTAATGAATTTAATTTTTCAATATCTTAACTTCGAGAACAATATTTTGCTGGAACTTTTAAAATTCCACTTTAGAATTAAATTAAATTTTAAATCAGTTTTCAATTGTTCAAAGGGGAAATAATAAAGAGTTAATAAAATTAAGTCTCTATTAAGCTTTAAATCAAATCATTTTTGAAAGCTACTGCACGAAAACGACCTTTCATGATCCACAGGTTCGTCATTTCTATGAAGCTCCCCAAAGAGCTGTCAAGTAGTTTAACAAGTACTCAAACACAATTTTCAACGAAATATTTATAATGTAGCCTCTGAAATCTTAGCTCACAAAGCATTGTTCGGCCATGATTTTGTAATTTTTAAGAATTACTTTTAAAAATTTACTTTAGTTATCAATAATCAATTAATACTATACGAATAAGGCTGTTTAAGAAGCAAAGTATTTACATTTACGTTTTCTATTTCTGTAATTGATTCTGACAATTATTCATGGTACAAAAATCATGGAACTTCTGTAATTATCAAAATATTCAGTGAACGAGTTATTTGTCATTTTTGTTTACTACAACTTCGTAGTTGTTGGTAAATGAAATCTTTAATACCATCTTATCCTTCAATTGGAGGACATTCGTCCTGAGTGTTGTTTACCTTTTTGTGAGTTACAAAAATAAAACAGGATACAATTATATAACTATGATGAGATTGATGTGAATCACCATTGATTAATATCCGATATAATTAAATATTCTTGAAATTTTGATTATCTTGCTTATTATATTTGTTGTATCCACAACAATATTGTTACATTTATACAACTACAATGTTAAACTCACGAAGAAATTAAAGAAAGGGAATTTAAGATGTTCCACGTGAAAATGACTGATTTCAGATCGATTTAACAAAATATAAAAAATTGTGTTTATAAAAATATTGTGCGCAAAAAGAATGATTTCCGAACGATTATTTTTAAGTTTGTTGATAAAAAAATAATTCAAAGATAATGAACCTCTAAAAGTAATTTTTTAAATGCTATTTATTTGCATTTAATCACTCTGAAACGAGCGTAGATTCAATGTATTTAATAATATGATGACCTTTTATGAAATCCATTGTCTTAGAATTATATTATTTTATAATTTAATCATTTATACATATTATAAGTGCATATAAATTAATCTGATATTCATTCGAAGATCTTCACAAATGTGTCCATGAATGGCACGAATCTTTTTTTTTATCGACATCATCGCATCGATTAATTTGTAAATTTGAAAATTTGTTTCAAATTTAACCAACCTCCGAAACCACATCTGCCGACGATGCAGTTTCCAAGTTTGAGGAAGAGTTCCGCTCCCCTTCCTGAAGTGCTTTCACAATGTAACCACTTAATAATAATTAAATTAGTTTATTAATAATTTAACTTAATAATTAATTAAATTAGTTTATTAAATGAATTTAAGCTATAATTTAAATTGGCAGTTGCAGAATTTAAAAAAGAATCCATCCAAAATTAACGTTACCCTTTAATTATTGGTACCGAAGACATCCACAGACTCAGATAGACCAGGAGGGGGAATAGCAGAGAATTGGCTTTCATTAGTGATCGTTAACTCGTCTCAAGCATTCAATAAAACATCAAATAAGATTCAGTTTGACCTTTTATATTTTACTCTATTTAGAAGTATCAGTTTTTGATGATAAGCTTACGATAAGGATTGTCATTCTCACTCGATAAGTTGAAATGTTAATTTTTTCGTTTTAACGAAGCTTCCACCCTTAATTTGACGTCCCAGCTTTGAGGTATCAGCACCGTCTCGTGGTTAAAACGTTCTCATCTGACGACTAGGGGAAGATATTCTTGCGAGAATCATATTTATGGAATTTTGTTTAAGTCTTTCGATGTTGTTTTCGATCCAAAATATAGCCAATCACTCATCATGGATCTTCCATGTTCAAAATGGTAAACCTAAAATGGTCATTTGCTACTCCAGGCGTTTTCTGGAGTCTCTCAAGTACATTTATGCTTGTTGGCTTATTTTTCTGATTCACACTTGATGTTAGCAGATGATAAAGCCGGCTGTAAGTACGTGTGGGATGCAGATTCTATGAATGGTTCTCAAGACGATTTTTTGAAATGATACTAGAGCTGATAATAGTATTTATCATTATTTATATATATTATTAATTTATTATTTTATATAATAATAATAATTATTATTATTATGATTGTATGTTGTGTCATTAGCATTATTGTTATTGATTAAATTGGTAAAGCAGTCGGATGATTCGATGAGTCGATGCAATTCTCATTTTAACTCTTAATCACTCAAGCAACGTTTTCGTTAAGTTCACAGAAAACATAATTTCATAAAAAAAAATAAAATAAATTTAATCACGATTCAAGTGAACTTACATTCATATAACATTATTATTATTATTCACATATTATAATATATTAAATATTATAAGTTTATTAATAATTAACTACATAATAATCAAATAATTAATAATTATATGACCAAAAGTTTAAGAACGCATTAACAATCTCATAGTTGGTGTTTAGATTCGTGACAAAACTTTCTTAGTCTTAAACTATGTAATGATGTCCATTGTCAAACTGTTACTCAGACTTCGATAATGTCACAGCTGAGGGCTTTGTTAGCATTCAATTGCTAAACATAGACTCGTTATTCGGCTTATTTTGCCTCAATAATATTCCTGCTTCAATAAGAACTTACAGATCTTAAGTTTTTAGACTTTTAGGACATTCTGTTATATTAAAACAAAGTCTTCCATTATCAAAATGTTTGTTGCAGTATTTTCTTTAATTTTCATGATGCTGTTTTCCTATGAAGTTCAGGTTATTAGGTTTATTTTACCTGTTTTATTCAGTATTATTCACTAAATTGCAAATATCATGTAAACATTACTTTATGTCAATGGCTTTTATAAATATAACTTTTACTAATAATCTTAATTAATCGATCGTTTTTATCTTATATAAGCATTTGTTTTGGAAAATTGCATTCTTTTAAAAATGTTCTTGATGTGTTTCAGTTACAACAACTTGTATTTTTGTAGCCAATTTTTCGTAGCCAATTTTTCGTTTCTCGGATATCACAACACCAAAGTTTGAAGTTATTAGAAATATTGCATCAGATGTAATCTTAAATAAATATCAAGGAAATATAAAACAAATGTTTTAATGTTAAGTTAATACTGATAATTAATAAGTAATTAATTAATTGAGTAATTTTTAATCAGGGCGGGGCAATAGTGGACGTAAAAGTCTTCTTCGATATCCACATAGGAGAGGAGTATTCTGGCAGAATCGTCTTCGGCCTCATGAACCAAACTGCCCCCTTGACCGTAGCGAACTTCATTGCCCTCGCTGATAACAAACTTCCGGGGGGAAAGGGCTACAGAGGTTCAGCCTTCCATAGGGTCATAAAAAACTTTATGATCCAAGGTTGATGTTTCAAGTTCTAATAGTTTATAATTAGATGCTCCTGATCAAGTGAATTGAATGTTATTAAAAATTGTTACCATATGTAGTAGTACACGCCAAGTTAACTTCCATAAAAAATTAAAAACAATCGACTATAATAAATTAATAAATCGCAGGTGGTGACATAGTTAGCAGTGATGGTATGGGAGTCATCAGCATATACAACGGAGGTTCAAACTTCAACGATGAGAATTTCATACTCAAGAACTACGTAGGATGGCTTGGAATGGCCAATGCTGGTCTGGAATCAGTTATTTATTGTCTGTCAATGAACAACCAATTTAAAATAAAATTTAAATTAAATTAAATGGCTTTAAAACTATATTTTTATTGTGAGATTTGTTATTAAATCGAATGAGACTTTTATTAACTCGAATTCATCTCGGCTATGTTCATGGACAATGCATCGGAGACATTGAAAATGGATTGTAAACAAATCACAAAATTTTTCAAAATGCAGGTCCGAATACCAACGGATGCCAATTTTACATCAACACTGTTCCCACTCCATGGCTGGACAATAAGCACGTGGTCTTTGGAAAAGTTTTGGCTGGAATGGACGTCGTTAGAGAGATCGAGTTCACTCCTACTGACAATTCAAACAGGCCCCTTAAGAGAGTCACGATTTCCTACTCTGGAAGTTTTCCGGTTCCCGTACCTTTTGAAGTTTCAATACCATGAGAGGACTGCGTTCATTGGTACTAGGTGTTGATGACAAATCAATAAAAAATATCATTTGTCTATTTGTTGCGCCCTTCTGTATTTTTGCATAGCGAATTCTACATAAGTGCACCCAAAAATAAAGGAATTTAAAAATCCGTCATTTTGATTTTTATGCGCAGAAAAATGATTGCTTTAAAAAAATATGCCATTATTCCGAACCTAATGATAAATTCAATACAATAATTGTGAAAGTTCATTGGAAGTAGCAAACGTTGTTTTTAAGTTTTTCTCAGGAACTTCCGAACTTTGTGAACCCCGAATTTTCAAAATTAAAAAAAAAAACAACAAATTAATTTAAAAAGATCTACGGCAACTTTAAATCCCTGAGAAATATAAAACAGAATGAAAGAAAAATGATTCGTAATTTAAAGAGAAGAGCAAACAAGGGGTTTAACACGAAATCGTGGTTATTGGAGACTGTTGCTTACCGAGTTCTATACATGTGCATCCAAAAATAAAGGAATTTAAAAATCCGTCATTTTTGATGATTTGACACATTTATGGACCCAATGAAAGATTGCCACAGAGATGAGGGGAAGTCGCACTATTACTTTTTATGTAATTCAGAGATTAGATTGTGTGATTCGCAAGCAATCCTAAGTATACTTGATGCTTTAATAATTCAAATCTTTTTTACGAATACGATATTTGTGTGGTTGTTTATAAATATATTGTAAGTAAATGATTACTGTGTTAATTACTTGGTTACAATTTCTATAATATTAAGGAATGCGGAATAATTTAATGATTTATTGTTAAATTTACGGCATAACTTGCCCAGCAACGATGCCATTAAATCTAAGCACCTTAACAATAAGTTTGAGTTCAGAGTTTATTTTTAGCCGGAGTCGCACTATAAGAAGAGATTGACAAACACCGTTATGCACGTGTACTAACATCACATCCATCACGATTCAATGATTCAGTGAATGCCTTCTTCCACACACGCAAACACACAAACGAAAGCACATGTACGCTTACTTAGGCACGAACCGGAGGCTGATAATTTTAGCTTGAAAAACAGAGTTTGAACGGAGCACAATTCGCTGCCGGAGAGGAAAGTTTATTGAAGAACCAATTCTTAATAGGGGATTTTAAGAACGAAGTAATATTTCTTATCAAAACATTGAAATCAAAATGCGTCTTTTATTCCTTGGCCTGCTCCTGGCCATTTTGTCTGAGGTAATTTTTAATCATTTTTAATTCACTTTACTAAAGTCTAAAACCTTTCGTAAAATTAACCTTCTGTAAGATAACCGTTAATTAATTGAAGTTAACTATTACATCGCTAACACGACGTTTAAATTTGTGTTTGGATGAGTTTGGACGAGTTAATCTAGCTGGAGTTATATTTGAATCGCTGGAAGTTTGCGAGGTGCCACGTTGAAGGCCAAGGCGTCGGTGCTTTCAACGAACAAAAGCAAATTATCATAATTCACGCATTTTCGACATTTCCAGCCATCATTTGCCACATTTTTTGCCAATTGATACATTTTGATATAATTATTTCAATTTTAATTATTCTTAAAATTAGACAGTTCTGTCAGATCAAGACATGACCTATTTTGTGGGGCAGAAGGCATTCTTTGACATTCGAATTGGAGGTGAGTATGTCGGCAGGATTGTGTTCGGCTTGTACAATTGGACTTGTCCCAAGACTGTTAGGAACTTTGTTGAACTCTGCGATGGAACTCAGGGGTATGGATACGCGGGATCACCGTTCCATAGGACAATCAAGAACTTCATGATACAGGGTGATAGACGAATTTTTTTTATATAAAATAACTAGGATCAAAAATGATTATAATAATGCTTTTAATCGATTAATTAGGATAAATCAACTTTTTCACAATAAATTCTAAACTGTTTGGACTCAATTAAATATTTACTCCATGTATTTTCTTTCATTGTAATTGACATGGTATTTCAGAGCATTATACATGAAATATGGTCTCTTTCATGGAAGATAGCCTCGTAACGACATTCATTAATGTAGTTCTTTTAAGAGAGTAATAAATTAGTAATATATACGTCAGTGTATGTAATATTATGATGTAGGATGTTATCAAATGAGGCGCACGTTAGTATTATTGCTATTATTGCAGCTATTATTTTTATTTTCTTGTAGTTGCTTGCTTAATAACCATGGCCCTAACCCTCGACATTTGTATGCTGTATGCATTTCTGTATGCTGTATGCATTTCTGTATGCCTTGTTTGCAGCGAATATTGTAATGTACTTAGTTGTTATTGCGACTTATCGTCATTCTGTTATAGTTAATTAATTTTTTAAATCTTTAATACAATTACAATTAAATATTTAATCTTAAATTACAATTATATTAACAATTTTGCAGGAGGAGATATTGTCACCGGCGATGGTTATGGATTCAAAAGCATTTACGGAGGAGAATTTCCTGATGAGAACTTCATAATCAAAAACTACATTGGAATTCTAGGAATGGCCAATAGGGGTGAACTGAATCTTTAGTCTATAAATAGATTCATCGATTTATTAATTACTACGATAGCATTTTTTCCATTTTTTTTTAAACGCACATCTAAAAAAGAAGCAATAACTCGTGAACAACATGCCAATATGCTTCATCATAATATTTACGCCGCAAATTACTTTTCCACTGAGCAAGAAGTGAAAAATCTTGCCAATTAACTGGCAATTGAGCAAATTCGGCAAAAAATATATCTGGATAATGAAGTTAAATTGTCTTCAAACATTCCTAGGCAAGAATTCCAACGGATGTCAGATTTACATCAACACCGTGCCAGCCACTTGGCTAGATGACAAACACGTTGTCTTTGGGATTGTACTGACAGGCATGGATGTGGTGAGAATGATTGAAGACAATCCGACTGATGCGAAAGACAAACCGCTCAAGCCTGTCATCATCTCGTACTGTGGATCCATTCCAGTTGCTGAACCTTTTGAGCTGCGCCTTCCATATTACAAATAGGCTTGAGGCGATCCCGTATGGTTCCCTGCTGCTTCTACATTCTAGATTTTTGTCACTCATTTGGAAAAGAAAAGTTTGTTTTTCCTGAAGCTTATTTGTCGGTTTTATAGGATGTTTTACAACCAATGTTTTCAGTGAAAATAAATCCCGCTATTGAATCAAATGTGATCGCAGCTACAATGATTATGCCATTTGCCAACGTTCCTTTTCTGGAAATCTAAATGGAAATTTGTTTTGGCTGATAATTTTTAACTCCCGATCGAGTTTTAAAGTATTTAATTATTTAAATGTTCCAAGGTATTTAGTAACCTAAAATGTCTCTATCTAGACTCTAACTAGCTAAAATATTAAGTTTACTGACACTAAAGTGAAATTGTAAAGTATTGTCAGTTAAATAAAAATTTACAAAATTCCAAAAAAGTTTCACTTTACGAGTTTGAATGCCACAACTAGCTCCAGGCTTTCATAATATGTTCATCTTTGTCTGTCTGTGCTCACCGTTTTGATGAAATAGAAAATTTAATTTTATAAAATAAATAAAAGTCTCCATTCTTTGATTCACAAGTTGTTGCTTTCGAAAGTATGTCGTGTTCGAGAGAATTAATAAAAGAATTTACATATATGTTAGTAAAAAAGTCCAAAAAGTAATTATTTGGTAATAAATTGTTCTTGAAATATAATGCTTCTCAGTTTTCATCCAAAACCATATGATACAATAAAATGGAATAATTGAGATAATTTGCTAATAGAGACTTTTAATATAGGCTTTTTAAGACTGAGGGTAGTGGGTATATTGACCAGTCAGGTGTTTGATTGTGGATCTGAATCTCCAGAAACTGCAGGTTCAACCCTATCCTCATCTTCGTGAAATCGTGGTGTGTAATGAATTTTGATGACTTTGACGCCGTTTCCCTCTGCCGAAGTGGCTTCCAATCTGATTTCGCAGTCAGGCATCAGAGTTCCCACGTGAGAGGTGGTCGTATCCAGTAGGCGTTTCACCAGAACGTTCCACCTCCTGTTCATCTCCTCCTCAGATTCTGGAACTGAGTAATTTATTTGTTTCCATTTTAATGGATTTTAGTTAATATTTGTTCTCTAGTCGTTCGTATTTATAATTGTCTGTGGTTTATCGGTTGCGTTCGTTCCATTTTCAGGAAATCCAATTGTTAAGTTGAGAATAGGACGAAAATTATGACTAAAATAATCGGTGTTTTGTGACAAATCAAAAAACCTGGAGAGAATCTTTTGATTTTATTCGTAACTTTCAACTCAATATCCTGGAGCTTCAACACAACAGTTTCTGAAAAGAGGCGAAAGAAGCTTCTTTCTGACTCATGATCTCTGCAGCCTCAAATAAATAAACAAAATAACGTATATCAAACAAAATATTAACACAAGTTTAGCTTATATTTGCCAGCGATAACGCGGAAATATTCAGAATAGGAATGCTTATATAGCGCTTAAGAAATTTGACAGCTTGATTGAACGACTTTGATCGCGCCATAAAATTCAAGCAAAGCATGACTTACTTCGAATAAAACAAATCATTATAAATTTAACCATTTTATTGCACAATATAGAAAGGACAAGTACAGAATGTTCTTCAAAGCTGGAACAGAGGCCTTAGTTTTACGACATCCATCTTACTTTCGTAAATCGTTGCCAACTTTTTCCAGTTCTTTATCCTTTTCAGAGCCTCGATGTAGTTGTGCATGACGTGCTCTTCAAGACAACTCTTGCAACAAAACTTTCTTATTTTCTTTCCCGGTTCTTCCGAATCATCAGAATGTTGGAGAGGTCGTTTGCAAGCGTTGGAAGAACATCTAGGTCCTCTGAATCGGCATATCTTCTCGTGCCTGCCCAATTTTCCCAGCTCCATTTCTTCTGAACAACCCTTTGAACTGAAGGAACATCGTACTCGAAGCCGCGACAATTCGGCGTGGAAGTGCCTCGGTGGGGTTTTTGCTTCTGATAATTGCACAGCATGCCGACATAGAGGGCAAGACGAGGAATTTTCTAGCCAAAGTTTCAGACATTTTTGGCAGAATACGTGCTCGCATGGTGTCATTTTTGGCTTGTTCACAACATCTCTACACACCGGACATAGAAACCGACTGAGGACATCACTTGGATTTGATGGGCTATATTCTATCATTCTGAATTTAATTATTATCTTTGCCAACTACACTTAATGCTGGATTAAACTGTCTCGAAAATGCTTAAAATTGTTTGTTTCTAAAAAAATCAACAGTCTGATTTCGTGAGTGGAAAACGCGTTGTTAAAAAATATCAAAGTCGATGATCAAGCCCTTCCGAGGTGACAAATTAATTAATGCATGTCAGTTTTATAGTGTAAACATTTATTAGCCCGTAAATGATGAAAATAAACTTCTATGACGTTGATAAGATGGCTCTTGTTAAGATCTAATCGAGACTATTTATTTATTTTATAATATTTAAATCATGGAAATATTTTTTTTAATTTTTAACAGTCATATTATAGAATTATTTTAAGCCGCGGTTTTCGAAATATCTTCCAGCTGATCTCGGTTTTTTGTGATGACAGTTCGCCTTATTTCCTTTTCTCCATATTTAGCACTGACCGGTGGCATTTTTTTTAACTTGTTGAGGTTTGACGTTTAGATAGAATTGCAATTGTTTGTCGTGCGTTTAAATTGCTATTTGTTAGGTGAAACGTCAGGGCGTAATAATAGCTTAATCGGGTGGTTATGTGAACTTTGGCGTTTATTCGACAGGTCGTTCGAGAACAATGACAAACCTGATAGTCAATTACTTGCCGCAGAGCATGACACAAGATGAAATTCGATCCCTTTTCGGAAGTCTCGGTGAAATGGAAAGTTGCAAACTGATTCGTGATAAGGCTACTGGTCTGCTCGACCTTAATGTGTCATTTTAACCTCGTAACGGAATTCTTGGAAGTTTTTTTTATTTTCAGGTCAAAGTTTAGGATACGGCTTCGTCAACTACAAATGCTCTTCTGATGCTGAAAGGGCGGTCGAAAATCTGAATGGATTGAGACTTCAAAATAAGATCATAAAGGTTGTCTTGAATTTCATCATTGTTTCAGTTCATTTAGTAATTTTGTCATTGTTTCCATGCTCAGACACAATCACCAATGTGCATGAGTTTATTTTATTGTTTTATTATCCAAATTTGGTTAGACATGCCAAAGATTTATATTGTGCTAGGCTCTTCTCGACTGCTTTACTTGATTTACAAGGTGAGTGTTGCCAGGCCGAGCTGCAGTTTGATAAAAGGAGCGAATCTCTATGTCGGAGGGTTACCCCGGTCTATGACCGTAAGAGAGCTCGAGGACTTGTTTTCCTCTTGTGGCAACATCATAACATCGAGGATTCTTGTCGACCCTAAAACAGGTAAAATCATTCAAAAGTATCAAATCGGCTTGCAATAAATTCACTGCAATGCCTCAGCAAAGATTGTCTTTGAGAGCCTAGCTGGCCAGATGCAAGCTGGCTCGGATAGTTTTGTTCCTGCATGTGATGGGAAAATGTGATGTAACGCATGTCGTTCGAAACTCAGAATTGCACCATAAAAAATGCCCCTTTCGAGGAGGAGCACTACTGAAATAGGAAAAAAGAAAGCACTTCTAATGCCATAGCATGTCAGGCTATGCTACAGGCTACAGGCTCTGCATAGGCAAGCTAATTAAGCACATTTACTTTTATGGTTACATTTCAGAAAGGTCAAAAGGTGTGGGATTCGTGAGGTTTGACCTGAGGATGGAGGCAGAAAGGGCCATCGATCAGCTCAACGGCATTCTCTTGCCCGGGTCCTCGGAACCGGTGACGGTCAAGTTTGCCAACCACCCGAGCTCCCTCCAGAACGGCATGGGCCGTCCTTTGCTGCCCAAGTTTTCTCAGCCCCACGTGCCCCAGGACAAATCAAGAGGGTTTGTAATATCCTTTGATCGGTTAACCTGGAGTCATTTATTCTCCTGGCAGGAGCAATTTTTATTCCCTTGGCATGTGTTCCTTGCTTTCTAAGAACGGAAATTATAAATTTTTTGATATATTAATTCTTTGTAATTGAATTTTATCCACTTAAAAATTCTGCATCTTTGTCCCAAACTCTCAGGCAAAGGTCTGTAACTTTTTATTGCCGATGCTACTTCTTATAAAGAAATTAGTTTTCCTCGTTGAATGAATATAGTTTTGTGAATCAATGAATGTCAACTGTTGAAGTTCAGATGCTACTTCAGGTAACATATAAAAAACAACAACGAGCTTAGTTGGTCATCTATTTTATTTTTGTTTTGCACGACCAGGTACACACTTCATGTTGACAACTTGTCACCAGACACTGACGAGGTTGATTTGTGGCAACTGTTCGGACCTTATGGTGCAGTTCAGAACATCCAGCTGATGAGGAGCATCTCGCCAAACTACGAGAGCCAGAATTTTAACGAGGGTTCTAACAAATCCGGGTCTCTCTACGCCTTCGTCACCATGTCGGACTATCACGATGCCGTCCTGGCCATCGCTTGGCTCAACGGCCTGCAAATCAATGGAAGGGAGCTTCACGTTGCATTCAAGCGAGGAGGCAGAGACTAATTCTATGCTCAGACTTAATATATATCGAATTATTTTAAGGAAGTTGTATAAATCAAGATGATATTTCTGAAATTTGTAGATTGTGTCAAGGTGCTAGATTTATTTTAAACGCCAGCAGTGAACTTTTTTCTGTTGATCAGGAGTTGTTTTCTGTTTTTGTTTTACTGCAATCGAATATTGATTAATCGATGTTTAATAATGTCAACGTTTTGATATAATTCTACAGGTGATCAATTTTAGCCACGTTTAATGCGTTTAGATGAAATTTCTCCGATACGTATTTAATGTGCGCGTCGTTGGTTTTCCTGGTTCATCCGTGTTTATATCCAGTGGTGATGTGACGATTGAAGAAGATGAAAAATAAAAAATGTCCGGCCTTGTGGCCCGAGAGATGATTGTGTTTAACTACGTTTTAACCACCTGCATATTAATTGAGTCTGGAATTTAGCTATGGCGAGGGGGCGCTCGCAGTCTCTTCATAAAATGCAGTTGGCGTGTGTCGTTCTGGTGGGCTCACGTCTCGGTCGATGTGAGGGATAATTTTGTCAAGTGACTTTAGAGAACCGGAGGGAATCTGGTTGCTGTTGATGAGATTCGAATCGTCGACTTTTGCCGTGCGACGACATCTCGCAATAATAGTTTGATTCCTTTTCATAAATAGCGGAAGTTTTACCGAGCAGCGCCCTCTGCCGCTCATCTCTTCGCTTTGGAAAACAAAATGGCGTGCTGTCTAAGTGAGGAAGCCAAAGAACAGAAAAGGATAAATCAAGAAATTGAAAAACAGTTGCGAAAAGACAAACGAGATGCCAGACGGGAACTTAAACTTTTGCTCCTCGGTTAGTTAAGGATGTCATTCATTCTCAGCTCTGTTGATGTTTTGAAATATTTTGTAAACAATGAATGAGAGATCTCAAACCAAAACTTGTGACTTAGAGCTTTGCTTGATTAGTAGAACTTTTGAGGGTTCGGATTTATGTTTGTCAAACATTTGCTCTGAGATTAAGGAATGAAATTAGTTGTCTGCTGCTGTTCATCTCCAGTAGTAAATTATGTTTTCACTTTTCACACTAGATTTCAAGGTGTTCAAACAAGTGTATCTATTATTATTTAATTCTTACATGTTTCGATAAGGGAATAAATTATCTCTTAAATTTCACATTGCTTGGATTACTATAATATATGAAAATATTCATTAAAAATTACTTAAAAGCTAACATTGACTTGAATGTGTTCAGAAATGGGAGTATTGGTGTTTAATTTTTGATGGATTTTTGTCTTTTGCTTCAAATCACATGAATGTAATAATAATTGACCATTTCAATGAGCACTTGTTGAAAAGTCATGAAATTGATGACTTAATTTCTATGAATAGTGTAGTCTAATTTTTGACAGTCACATCATGTGATCGTAAATAATGTGGATTCTCTCAATTAATAATTTTATTGCTTTTGAAATAAATCAGCTCTCATTCAAATACATTTGGTATTTTCAGGAAAGAATTGACATGTTTTGATTTAATGTAGGATTTGTCGAATTTGTTTCCAAATGACTAAGTTTTGCTATATTTAGCAGATTTATTTACATGGGCATTTGATCTCTGCGCCTACATTTTAGCGAGTTTTATGACCATTAAATCATTCACACGTCATTCTCATCTTTGGTCTGAGCCTTGTTTTGTCCATTTGTTGCTCAGCATCACACATAGATGGATCTAATGGAATTGAAATCCTAATCTGGTTCCTAACAGCCATATTGCTTTCGAACAACCTATTTGTGATACTCTGGAGCTATGATAACCAATGCATCTTTGTGGAGTGGAAGGATTAATTCATGGGATGATAGATTAATGTAATGTGGATGGTTGTTATGCACTCAAAGTGAAGTTGGCCTCATCTCTTGTTAGTTAGAACAGATGGTCTTCCATTTTTACACTCTTCATGATGATGATGAACATCGCACCATTTAAATGGTTCTGCATATCATAATGACAGGAATGTATTAGGCTTATTAAAGGTCAATTAAGCAATTAGTCGACAGTTTCACCTGTATTGATTCAGTTTCACCTGTGGAGTTCAGACCATTTTTGTCATCTTGTCTTTTTAACTCTTGGTATATGACCTCATCATTGGCATTGGCAGCTGATTCCAACTCAATTGGTCAAACAATGTCTCACACAAGACCACAATTGTGGAGCACCATCATAAGCAAATCATTTGTTTTCTGACCTTAAACCTATTCCATTCATATCTGGTTCTATTAGGTATATTTTTTTGCCTTAAAATTTGCAGATTTTCTTTCCCCTTGACTAGACAGAGAAGTACATCATACATACATTTTGGCATAATTTATGGCTTGCTTACTTTTTTGAAAATATTTATTGTCTGGTTGCATGCAATGCATCAGTAATCTCCTGCAATGTACAATTTGACCATTTATAGGCACAACAGAGAACCCCAAATAAATTTGGATGGAAACATTGCAAATTTGGAAGTATTGAGTTGGTGTTTGGTCAAATAATTTATAGGATTATATTCAATGCATTGACCTGCATGGTGAATATTTGCCATCTTCTTTACATTTCAATAGTTTTAGGAGCTCATAATTCTTAAGTCAAATGTTTCTTCTGTTTTGAATCTAACCATTTGCTTTAATGTAATAAATAAATTCTTGGCAAATCTTGGTATGAAAGATTTGAATTTGAAACCCGTTTTTATATAAAAGTTGAGAAACCTTCGATTATTAACAAGAAAATGACAACAAATAAGTTCTCGAATCGGCTGCAAGCACTCACTGAGGTCTCGCTTTCCTTTCATCAGGTACGGGAGAGTCCGGCAAAAGCACCTTCATAAAACAGATGCGCATCATTCACGGGAGCGGATACTCTGACGACGACAAGAGAAGCTTCATAAAGCTGGTCTATCAGAACATCTTCATGGCCATCAATTCCATGATCAGAGCCATGGACATGCTCAAGTTGCAATACAAAGATCCTGACAACGAGGTACGATTTGTCCTCCATGTTTTCCCTTCTTCGAAGATGGCGAATCTTTTTTTAAAAATTATTATTAAGTTTGTTTTTTTTTGTTTTGTTTTATCATAGTTCATTTACCTAAGGTTTCTTCTGCGCCTGGATGCATTCGCGGAACCTTTGCTTTGACTGCTGCTTCTTGGAAGTTATTAAATTCTAGGTTCGACATTTTAAAAATTGGCTCGAATCAGCTTTGGCCTTGGAAGAGTAGCCTTACGAGTGACCGGGGATCATAGGAACGGTTTAAAAAAACACCTTCGAAGTATTATTGTCATGACACATGTTATTGTCATGACTTTTTCTTTTTCGACTCTTTGTCGCAGGAAAACGCAAGGCTCGTCCGACAGGTGGATTTTGAGTCGGTCACGACTTTTGAGAGACAGTACGTCAACGCCATAAGGTCCCTCTGGGCAGATCCAGGCATCCAGGAGTGCTATGACAGGCGTAGGGAATACCAGCTTACGGACTCCGCGAAATAGTGAGTGGATGATAATTCTACAACATTCCTATCAATAACTTATCTATAACTCTATAACTTATCATCAAGCTCAGCTGGACGCTTCTCTCATGTTCTCATTTATCTCATTGGCCTGTTCATTCGGTTTTGCACTTTGTTGTAGATATCACATTATTATAGTTAATTTCTAAGATGTTAGCATGCTTTTAGTGAAAAACACCTGGCATGAAATATTTTTTTTTAAAGCTGGAAGGATAATTGCTTTGAAATTGAACCTCTACTTGGGATTAGAGTTAGGGTTATCTCTACTAAGATGTTTACAGTACTTTCAATATTTTAATTGTTAAGTTATTGGAATGCCAGCTTATTTTGTGCTATTGCGTTGGGAAACAGTGAGAAATGTTGATTGGAAGCATAAAATAGAACATGCAATCAGAGGGTGAACCCAGTGGAAATACCAAGTATAGATAGGCAGGAATAGCTCCTGTGGTTAAGAGGTGTTTGACAATCATCCACCTCGAAGAATTTGAATTTCTTTTCCTTTGGTTGTCTAAATTTTCTGTGAAAATCATCGCTTAGAATGTGCTGTTTAAATTTAAATTCCGAGCAAAAATTTGTCTGCAGCGGGCCATCACGGGAGGCCGCTCCTCGAATTTTAATGGCCAATTAATTTTAATTAAAACCATCAACCAGCTACTTAGACTCCATCGATACAATCTCCGAGCCTGACTATCTGCCCACACTCCAAGACATCCTGCGCGTCAGGGTACCCACCACGGGCATCATCGAGTACCCTTTCGATCTGGACAGCATCATATTCAGGTTTGTTGTAAATAAGTTTACAGGTTTGTTGTTAATAAATTAGCTTAACGTTGAAACTGTCATCATCATCATCATCTCAGATGAGTACATCATTTCGTGCTTTATCATTCTTTCTTTATTTCCATTTACTACAATTAGTCTTTGAGCTCTTCTTTATCTGGAATTTGTTGTTCAGATGGATTTAAGGTCACTAAATCTTATTTTATTTCAGCTCCAAAGTCAGGTTTATCTCTAAATTTACTTTTGTTTTTTTTTTTGCTCCAAGCCACGAGTTCCATACTCACCTCTTTCTCCTCTTTCCTTTCTTCTCCTCCTCCTCCTCCTCATTATCATCATCGTCATCATCATCCTCATCAGACTTCCATTCCAGTCGGGAGTTGTTTTCAGATTAGAAAACGTGATGTCTGCATTATTTTGCCAGTCAGACAAGATTTGGTCTTTTTAAATTTCCAACCACCCGTTATCATCATCATCATCGTTGTTGTCATCATCCTCGCTAGCGACCAGTACTTTCGTTGTCTTCTTTGGCATCTTCGTTGTGGTCCTCATTTTTTGCTTGTGGTGTCTTCTCTGTCAATTCACCATGCTATGTCTCAGGCCAATTCTTAATTGATGTTTATTACTAGTAATTGATTCATTTGGCCCTAGCAAGTAGAGAAATCCGGGCAAATCCTTTGAATAAATCATGGGACATACGAGGAAGTACGAGATGCCCTGTGCGGCAATCGATGCCCGACGGTGTTGCTGTTGTTGGTGGTGGTGTGGTGGTCGTGGTTTGATGTCGTCGTTGTTGTTAACTTTCAGAATGGTGGACGTCGGAGGTCAGAGGTCGGAGCGCAGGAAGTGGATCCACTGTTTCGAGAACGTCACCTCGATCATGTTCCTCGTAGCCTTAAGCGAGTACGACCAGCTTCTCGTTGAGTCGGACAGCGA
Source organism: Hirudinaria manillensis (assembly GCA_034509925.1). NCBI lineage: Eukaryota > Metazoa > Annelida > Clitellata > Hirudinida > Hirudinidae > Hirudinaria > Hirudinaria manillensis. Next base: position 9,567,892 of record CM067530.1, on the reverse strand, counting down.
GGTCAGTTGCCTGTTGACCTTCTTAATTATTATTAATTTATGCGGTTCATCTGCATATCATAATGGCATGCGAGGGGAAATATGATGATGACATTAACAATGATTGTAGTTATAGTGCCAGAGGTCATTGCTTTTGGGCTCACTTAATTATTAATTTATGCGGTTCATTTGCATATATTATTGGCATGCAAAGGGAAAGATGATGATGACATTAACAAGGATTGTAGTTACAGTGCAGGAAGAGATGAGTTTATCATTTGACATTTTGAGAGGATTTTCATAGGCATCGCTTGTTCTGAGACGCAGCAGTTCAAGACATCTCCTTTGTCGTTGTTGTTGTTCCAATTTCTCTTTTTGAAGTGCAAGAAGTCCATGTTCATGAGTGCTTTTAGCAGATTCTGGAAGAATCTAATTTATTTATTTATTAGAATTTAATTCTATTATTAATAACTAACCATTACTAAAATGGTTGGGACTTTATGACAACTAATAACAATATTTGATTTGCACCCTGCATTTGTATCATTGCTGTTGCAATACTTTGGATCTTGTGACCTCATAAAACCTCTTTTTAAATATGCTTTCCATCATCTTTTCCACCCCTTTTTTTGTTAAATTCCAGTTTTAAGTTGGGTTTAATCAAAGAAAAAAACACCTTTTCACCCCGGCAGGTTATTCTCAACTTTCTCCAAAGATGGTGGCAGTGCCTTTCCATTTATACTAGACTGCATAAATGCCAAAGGACTTATTAAACATTATGTTAGTAATTACTTGACTACAAATTAATTACTTTTCATTATAATCAGTGAAGTTCCTCCCATCATTTTTCTGGACCTGAATTCATTTTAAGGCCACTGCCAGCCACCAAAGTTTACCTGAACATGCTTCACTTTAGGTACTTTTCCACGCCTACTTTCTACATTTTCCAGCAACCTGACTTGAATTAATTGGGTTTTTTTTAAATTTATTTAAATGTCCCAAATGCATCACATGAACACATGCATTTTATTGCTGAATTATTGGACTCGAGTTGGTCACCATGGCAATAGTTTCTTCCTATGTCTATTAACAACAACAACAATAATAACAACCAGTGACTAAGGATTCATAACAACAAACAACAACCACAACAGCTAAGAGCATTTGACATCCTTTCAAATACTGCCTCAGGAAGTATTTGCAATTCTCTGCTGCAAAATCAAGAGCCATCACTCAATCACGTGACCAAGGTCGTTCAATAGGTTTGTGATCCTCCCACTAAGCAATTATTCTCACAATCTCCTGTTGTGATTGGTGGTAATTAATTTTCTTTTTTTTTTAAATATTGTGGTGAAAAAGGCCCTGATAATTGGGTCGGGTTAGGTTAAAAAATTTGTATTTTTTTGATTTTCATAGATTTTTAATGCCTGATTTTAAATGTCTGATCGCAATATCCGTTTGTTATCTGTCAAAATCATTATAACATCAAATATGGTATTAAATACAATATAGCACGTTATTGCAAGATGAGATGAAATAGCCTTCAGTTGCTATTGTCGTCGTTGCGTTGGCACGTGTTGCACAACACTGCATCAGCAAGTTGCTAATGGACATCTCTGTATCCTGGAATTAAGATGATTGAATTATAGTCTTGCCTCTCACAATTTGTATTGATAATATTTCTCTAAAGGTTCCACTGTTTTGTAATTTCAGTGTATAATAACCATTCCTAGTTCTGGAAGCAGAACTTCGTTTTAGCTCGGTAGGCGAAATGTTATTATCTTCGACAAATATGGCCGCTGGGTTTTTAACCCGCAAGAGCAAGAAAATGTTTCCTGGCATCCTCGTAAAGTCAAAAATGAACAACGTACGGAGTCTTTATTCATGCAAATTCTGCCCTGCTAATTTAATGGCTTTTGGGACCTAATTACACTTCAGCAAGTTCTTAATTGCCTGATAATCATTATCTTCTCTAGCATAGTTGCACACTAGTGTTCTCATCATCATCATCATCAGGCATCCCATTCACCAGCCAGTCTGTCTGAATTTTTCATCAGCAGGGAATAGTAATACTTGATGTGGCAGTGCATTATCTGCATTTAAGATCTGTAGTTGGTGTGGGGTTGGTGGGTGGCAATGGTATCTTGGCTGGATAACAGGTAACACCTACTGGTTATCAGACGTGCCACATTGAGTGGAAGTGGTCCAAACGACATGTTGTTGTTAGTTAATGTTACTGTGACGGAGACAGCATCTATCAATCTAGAGCAAGTTATCCGTGTAGGAGACATCATTTGCACGGATGAGACGGAACAAACGACTGCTAAACTGTTTCCATCTCGTGGGTGGTGTTCTTCAAATGCATTTTTTTTTCCATCAATGGCCGATACTCTTCATGAATTCTGCTCATGTTTTATTTAGATTCTGAGATGCTCCGCTGGCTGGCTTATGGTTGCTGCCACCACTGTATAAATAAGCCTCGGGTAAATTTGGTGCTCATGAGAAAGTAATGAGAATTATATCAACTATTAAATAAAGCCATTAAAACCCACGCACGGATTTCTTTTTTTTTTATGACTCATCTTTCCCAAACTCGTTTTTTGCCCGCCGATTTATGCCGAAAGTCTCGGAAAAAATCGAACCCAAAAGTCTTCCGACCGTTCGAGAGGGGGAGGTCTATTACGGACCTTTTAGCAAATTTATTTTTAATTCGTTTAATTTTCCTTTCCCTTTTGCTTTCATTAAAATGAAAATTAGAAAAATTCCGTTCGCAAAAATGCGTTTCTTGCATTTCAAGAACCGGATGGAGGAGTCAAAGGCCCTGTTCAAGACCATCATCATGTACCCGTGGTTCCAGAACTCCTCCGTCATTCTCTTCCTCAACAAGAAGGATCTGCTGGAAGAGAAGATCATGTATTCCCATCTCGTCGACTACTTCCCGGAGTTTGACGGTGAGTCTGTCCAGCCCTCTGCGGTATTAGCAAGATGATAATCTACCTAATTATTAAGATGGATACCAAAGTAACTGATTTGCAAGATGTTAACTAAATTTATGGATGGCACTTCATTAATAATCTATTTCTATTAATAAATTAATTAACTGCTTATATTTCCCGTGGCTACTTGTATCTTGCTTAAGACCCTTTAATTAAAAAATTACATCAGCATGGCCTAAGGAGAACATTCACTTGTAATCCTCGTTGACCTGAGATCGCAAAGGTCACCCTGGGTGAAATAACAATTTCAGGGGGTTTGCAAAAAAGATGATTGATTTTCAGTGCAAGCTGATTCACCTTCATTATCATCATCATCATTACCATCATCATCAGAACTGCCCCTGAATTGAGGGTAGTCACCCATTTTGAACATGTTCACCTCTGAGTAGTACAAGCACTTCAGCAGATGTTATTGCAAGGTCGTTCACATCAACACATCATCAGTAATGTCATGTTGTTGTTATTGCCATTATTATCATCATCGTCATTGTTGTTGTTGTTATTATTGTAAGCTGGAGCTGTGAAACTGATTAGACATAACCACCACCCTGTGAAAGTTATAAACATATTTCCATTTATTTGCTATTTGCTTTTTTTATTTTGTTTTAAATTCTCTCGGTCGATAAAATCTTCGTAAGCCTGCTCTCTTTCTGAGTTCTCGCTTTGCCAAATTTATGGACTCGAAAGGTTTTGTTATCGGAAGGGATTTTCGGACACGGAACGAGTTTGGTCTCTCTGGGGATATTTTGGTTCCTGTGGTATCTGTTTTAGGTTCATCAATTAATCAGACATCTAATTAGCATGCCAGAGGTGAAGGCCATTTCAGATGAGATTTTACAGCCAGAGGTAAAGTTGCTGAGGAGGAGTGTCCTTTTAAGACATGAGAAATACTTTAAAAGATTCTACGATGGGAATGGTTTTAGCTGAATTATTCATCAGGAAGGATGACGCGAGAGGTCTCGATTTTTTTTTCTTTACATCTTTGCATTTGCACTCCTTTCGTTGTTGTTGTCTTTTATTTTATTAGCAACAAATCTTAGATTTGTGGTGCTTCTTTATTTTGAGGTTTAATTTTTATTGCATTTTCGATCGACGGACGGGTGGTATTTTTCACCGATTCTTTTCGCTTTTTATTGCAAGATAAACAATCTTGAAGAATGATGCTGTTGTTGTTGTTTTTTTCTTTATTATTTCTTTGTCACCTTTTTATTGAGATGAAAATGTGAACATTTTTCATGCAATACCTAAAAGATCTCCCTCCAACTTTGCCCGACATCATCCGAAAGCATGGCCAATGGTTTTCTTGAAATTCAGATTAAATAGAACAAATACATCCAAGCATAAAATATCAGTTTTATTTTCCCAAAATTCAGGTTAAATCAACCGATGCAATCAAACAAATATTTTGACAAAATCTTGCTTACTTATTAAAAATACTTTATAAAATCACAGTTGACAACCTTGTAACTAAGATGGCGACTGAATTTACATAGCACCATAAGCATGAGCATCAAGGGGAGCTTATGGCATGCTGTGTGTTAGAGCACCACCTCTCAGATGTCACAAACTGGGTGACTGGTAGTCAAGACAGGTGCTTTTACTGTCATCCGAGTGAAAGCTATATTTAAGGCCAATTTATAATAATAATAATAATAATAATAATAATAATAATAATAATAATAATAACCAAGAGGATGATAATAACATATTCATTGTACTTTGTTCATAGAATACATAGAATGTATAACATTTATTATTGGTTTAATAATGATAGTAGGACACACACTTCATTACAATGTCCCTTAACATGACTTACTTTACCATGATATCTGGGTCGACATTTGATGTATCATTTAATATTAAAAGGTCCACAGAAGGATGCCCAGGCTGCCCGTGAGTTTATCCTGAAGACCTTTGTTGACCTGAACCCTGATCCTGACAAGATCATTTACTCCCACTTCACCTGTGCCACAGGTGAGTCATGAGTTGTTTCCTCGTCCTCCTCCTCCTCTTCTTCTTTGTCCATTGATAATGATTGGATACACGATCAGTTATTTGTTAACGATTCAACGAGTTATTTTGGACTCTCACTGAAGTCTTACAATGTCATTTAAAAGCTTTTGATTTTTGGAAGTCTTCAAAATGCCCAGCTTTTCGTCCACTCTCGTTTATGCGGTTGTTTTCTTTTTTTTTCTTTTTTTTTTTAAATATCCTTCGCTTTCTTCCTCAGACACGGAGAACATCAGGTTCGTCTTCGCAGCCGTGAAGGACACGATTCTACAGTTGAACCTCAAGGAGTACAACCTCGTGTAAAGTGACTGCCTTCACTCGAACGATTGGTCTGCGGTTTGAATGTTTCTATTGGTCTTCGGAGGACGAGCTCCACCTACCCCCCCCGCATCACGTCGGTCGAGATTGCAAGCGATTGGTCGTTTATTGAATCACCACCCATCGTTGTCGTCATGTTTTTGGAAGAGTTTGGCTCGACAATTCTCTCCAATTGTGTTTTGCAGGGCATCTTGAGCAAAGTTTGATGATGATCATGGATGCTGACTAAATTATGGTGATGCTGATGATGATGGCTTGCAAAAGATGGTAGAAGGAGAACCTTCGAGTCTGCATTTTTCCTGTTAACTTGTTTTTAGTTGCAGACGATCCTGCCCCATGGGCTTTTTTTTTGCATTGCATTTCATTGAAATGTCCTCTCATTTCGACTTTTATTAATTAGGTTATGGAGATTAAATGATGCTTGATCGCAACAATTTTAACAGCCATTTCAAAGCGGAATCAAAATGCCAAGAGAGAGAGTGTCTCTAGGTTCAGCACGATGTCAATGACGACGACGATGATAATGATATTCCATTAATTTTCTACGCTCTCTCGTGTCAGGAGGTGTTTTCGTGATTTGCGTGTAGTGCAGTCGCCCCTTTTTGTTCGTGCACTTGTGAAGTCGTGTCGTGAACTTTTAAAATTCCTCTCTCGACCGTCGAGAATAGGCGCAGGGGCAGGTAAGCTACTCCCCCCCCACCACCGTCTCATCGACGCTTTCTCTTTGCAACCTTTTCCTGATTTGTTTCGTCGGCACAGTGAAATTAGCAGCTCTCGGCATCGTTCTTTCAACGTCCTTCCGGCAAAGTCGCCAACTTTCGTGCAGTTACTAACGTGAATTAATACTGTTAATCAATCAATCGATTAATTAATATTATCGTTGGCTTTAACGCGCCGTTTTCATCAACGTATTTGTCGTCGTCGTTTTTCATTCAAAATGCTTTTGTGTTGTTTTATCGTTTTAAGTTCTACTTAAAAACATCCTCGAATCTAAAAATTTCAACTTTAATCGAACACCTAGCATTGCCCGAACGTCATCGTCACCAAAAGCAAAAAAGCACCCCGACGTCGTCCGACGCACTTCCCGGCGACGGCCGTCAAAGCCCGGAAATTTCCACGTCTCGGTGCTCGAGCGGCGTTCACGGCGATTCTTCCCTCGGTGCCCGATCGCATCTCGTCGAGTTTTTACCAAAATTTTTACGAGCACGTCGCGTTTTTACCGAGGGTCGGCTCGTCCCGGTCCGCCGCTTTTCGGGAGAGACGATCGCCCGACTCCCGCCTCCGATTGCGATGCCACCGAACGATCGATCGAATTAGTCTCGTGTCAAATTTGTAAATCAATTTCCAAATATATTTTTTTGTTTTCTCTGACGACGTGTCGGACTTCCTGATCATTCGAATCACTTTTTTTTTTTTGGTCAATTAAAAGAAATGACTCGCTTATTGGGGTTGAATTGCCACATTTTGTTGATGTTTGACAGTTTTTGATGTCCATGTGAACATAATTACATTGTGCGAGATACGAGTATCCTTAGAAACAAATTGAAAGTCGTCTGGATTGTTTGAGGCGACGTGAATCTAGAAACCAAAACCAGTTCAATCAGCATGCTGGAGCTCTAACACAGAAGATTTGAATTTATCTTCTCTGAGGTATTGCACCCTCTTCCTCCAGAATAACTATTGTGTTGTTGGTGACAAGAAGTTATCACGTGCAAAAGAAATGCAACATCCAAATCTGAACCATTAGATTTAACGAGGAGAAAGTACCCTCACAAAGATTTATTTCTCTCTACAAGTATTGCTCGGCATTCGGAGCCGTCGCGGTCAAATTTAAGCACCTATGGTAAGTTCCGGGCACGGATGCTTCTCATAGTTTCTTGATGAACTTTTCCAAGTCGTCGTGGAGTCTCTGCCTGTTTTCGGGCGTCAATTCGCCAAAGTCACAATCCCTGTGGTCGCAGGGCTTCGAGATCATCTCTTCCTCTCTGAGGATCGATCGTTTGATGACTTCCAAGTCCAAGCCGAGGATGGTTTTGAGTTCGGTGATGGCTCCTGGAGGACTGTGGAACTTGATGAGGTAGTAGCTAAAGAAGGAAAATCAGTCATTCCTGAATTAGTAATGTTTTATGTTATTGTCTTATATGCTCATAATGAATAACAAAATGTTCGACTGGTAACTCAGGCTCGTAACATAACGTTCCTGTGAAGATTACATAAAGATCGGTTATCGACGCTGTTGTGGACTCACTTTCCGACGTCATTGCGCATCCCGTGCCTAAACATCTTGTGCGGAAGCTTCCTCAATCCGACATTCTCTATGGATTTTACTATTCCTCCCTTCTCTATTACAGCATCAAGAGTTCTTCGAATAGCCTTAGTGAGTTCTGGCTAAATGAATTAACAACGCTATTAAAATATTTACAACAATTTTGCAGACTCCCGTACATTCAACTCAATATCAATATTACATTTTAAGTATCTTTATTTGATTTACATGGTTCAAATTAAATATTCGCGTTGGTCCAAATAATTTGAAGCAAATTTTCAATAGCTTGTGAGCATTAGTTTAGCTTAATTGGTAGATTCAGATCAAGTTCGACATAAAATCTAATCCTTTGAGATGAAGCGTCGAATATATATAATGCATGTCCTCGTACAAATTTAGGGGCTAATCCTATCAAAATAAATAACAAAATAAACTAACTCGCTCCAAAACTTTGTAAATAACAGACATTTCATATCCCGGCATGGTTTCTGAATTTAACGCTGTTCTAGTCGTGGGATAAGCGATAAAATGAAAACAAAACACTGGCAACTAAAAGTTATTAGGGAGGATGGAATGCTTTCTGTTTGACCTTGTCAAATGTTTTACGAATGCATAAGAAATATTGCAAATAATAAATAATTTAATGTAATATAAGTTAACGTCACATAAACTATTTAAAAAATGGATAATGCCTTACTCAATATCGATTTTTGTTGATTCCATCTCAATCTAACTGCTATGTGAAAGTTAGTATTCAAGGATATATTAAATTTTGAGGATATATTTAATGCCTAATAACTAATGGAGATATTCATTTCCTTTAACATTTCGGTGAACCACCTATGAGGATTGGGCGTGATTTTTGATGGTTTAACAACTTTTATGGCGAAAGAGAAGCCTCTGCCCTAGTTCTAATTATTAAAGAAGGCCAGGCATGTGTGCATGTGGAATTCTCAAAAATGAAGAGATGAAAGTTGTAATCAGCTTTTTGAGAAATGATTTCTACGATCTTTGTTTGATGCTTATATTGAGGTCCAAAATTACCCAAAAGCACGGAAAGTGGTAAAAAATGAAAACGCGTGTTAGTTGAGTAATTCCGTTGTTAAAATTAAACATTAATTATACCTTTGAATTTGTTTTTATTTTAAAATTAAAAGCCGAGTTAAAAGTTAACTTTGAAGGACGAAACTGACGAAATGATGAACTAATAAGGGTTCTTATTACGAGAAATGTTCAGCATGGATATTGTGCATGTTTTCTGTATTTTGAGCTTTAGAGGCCTTAAAAATCAAGGCTATAGAAAAACAATTGTTGCCATAATATTTTATCCACAACGATCAACTAGTTCCACTTGTTATCCAGTTTTTTATTTGGCGTTTGATTGAGGAACAGTTATTTCATGACTCCTGAGTTCGGTTGCTTGAATTTTGAGCAGCGCAGTTTTGACAAAATGAAGGTTGAGATGACGGCTTGAGACATTTGAATAAGTGGATGACTTCATTATATATACTAATACTTTTACGGTCATGCACATGTAAGAATAAATACACCAGTTAAACGTGCACATTAATAAATCATTTATCACTCCTATGGTCGCCGTCATCATCATCTTCATCATCATCAGCAGCAGCAACATTGTCGTCATTATCAGCGTCATCATTTCTTCGGACCAAACTAAGATGAAGGCCCAGAGAAGACAGGTTAACAGGTCTCATAACCGCAATGTTTTTACTAAATGCGACCTCAAGCGATTAAAAATACACGAATCTTCCTCGTGTCACCATGTTCTCGCATGAGAACACGCAACGACAAATGGCGACTCACAACATCACACACGGCAACACGAGAATCACATGCAACACGACAAATTTTTGCTTCATTCGCAACGTTCAAAATGTCTACAAATATTTACCATTTAAAAACATTGCTTAAAATTATTTGGTAAATAAAGCTTCTTTTTCTTTCTTTTTTTGTTGGAAAACATTTAAAAACATTTAAAAAGGAAAATAAGTACCGAGGAAGGCACAAGCAAAGGCTCAGCTATTCAGCTTTGTTGGTCTTTCCAAAGCACAAAGGTAAAAGTCTTTATCAAAAATAAGAATTCATATGGAACCACCATACCTTAGCACGTTGATGGAAATACATACTTGGACAAATAAAAAAGGGCATGGATTTGTATTCACGTAATAGTGAATACATTCGTGGACAAAAAAAAAAGAAAAGCGTGGATGTTAACATGCAGATAGAGCTGGGATGTTAAATACTCTTTGCTGAAATTCTGTGCAAATTCCTTGCTACTTCAAGTCAGCTTCGTTTATTTCTTTCTTGGTGACAGTCACTGAATATTCATGCAAACCTTCCAATTTCTTTCTTTTGAAGAATCCACACTGCAATTTCAAAATGGTTATCAGGTTACACGTTTTTTTTTTCCTGAAATTTTTGATATTTAGAAATAAAAATACTTTTAATGCGACATTAAAAATGCGATTTGGAATTAAATACAATGCTTGCCAATGTCTATCAGCTGGATTTACAAAGCACTGTACTGAAGAGATATTGCACTAATTCTATTATAATATTGTGCTATTAGCAAAACAAATAACAATATATGCATTAACAGTAATAAATAACAAGATATTTATTAACAATAATAAATAAATAAATAGATAAATAAATAAATAAATACATAAATAAACAAATATTTATCTTTTGAAGCTATTTAAAAATCTCCACGCATACATAACACCCAGTATTAGTCAGAAGATTCTCAAAGGGACCAAATAAAAATATGGAGTCAAAAATATTTCTTTCAAGTTAAACCAAAGTTAAAAACATTTACAAAAAAAAAACACAACAAAGATTAATGGATATTTTTTTTTATGGCAATCTTTTGCCAGAGTCAAATGTTACCAACAAAAATTCCACAAATTTCCAATAACAAAACACATTTTGATTGGCTTTTACTATAACCACAACAAGTAACAATAAATAATAAACACCATAACGACGACAATAACGGGGATAGCGATGATGATGATGATGAAGATGATGATGGCGATGATGATGAAGACGATGACGACGATGCTGATGGATAAATCCATCCTTTGCTCACTCATTCACTCACCTTCCAAAGAAGTAAAATGAAAAGAATGAGGACCAGGAGACCAATAAGTGCAGCAACCAAATAAATCCAAATCGGAGCCTTTTCCTCCTTCAGTTCGTCCCTCAATAACAACGTCTGGCACTGGAAACAACCAGAAATCACGATCAGGATAGTAATGTTACATTAGCAACGATAGCAACAGTTACAACACTCCTTGGTCGACGTCGTCGACGTCGTCATCATCGTCACAATCCTAATAACGATATCAACACAATCATCGTCGTCGTCGTCGTCATCATAGTCATCATAGTCGTCATCGCAATACTAATCGCCATCACCGTCGTCGTCGTCATTATATAATGATATCGTAATATAGAATATTTAGCGAGCCATTATTAATGATCCCAGCAGCTGGGAGGTATTAGATCATGTCTGAGTAATTGAAGTTAATGCTGTCGCACCATTAAATGATTAATAATAATAATAAATAATAATAATATTCATAATAATGCCATGAATTATTACCGCAATTACACATCTGCGATGTGCCAATTGTCACATCACAACATCATCGTCGTCGACGTCATCGTCATCGTCATCATCATCATCATCATCGTCTTCATCATCATCATCATCATCGTCGTCATCATCGTCGTCGTCGTCGTCATCACAGCGTTAAGAGTTCCAAGGTTTCCACCTCGTGTTTGTCGTTGTTGGTCGTAATTTGTCTAACGTTGCTTGGAATGACGAGTTGAGACTTGACTTTCACAGAAAATGCATCGTCGACGGGAAAGAACTGAAATTAAATTAAATTTTAAAATAAATCAGAAAAACATTAAAATGTCGGTAATAGCAACAATAATGAGAAGAAGAACAAACAAATAACAATGTACCTATAATAATAATAATGATACCTATGATAATAATAATAATAATAATAATAATAATAATAGCAATTATAATAATAATAATAATTTGTTTATATTGGCGAGCTGGTTGGAACTCGTAATGGCAACATCTGATACACAATTCCAAGGTTAGGGAGTGGCAGTAATGCTTAACGTTCATCAAATAAACAAATCTTTGGAGACTGAGTGATGAGTGAATGAATGTGAGGAGGTACGGACGGACGGATGGATGGACGGATGGAGGGATGGATGGACGGACGGACGGAGGGATGGATGGACGGACGGACGGACGGACGGACGGACGGACGGACGGACGGACGGACGGATGGATGGATGGATGGATGGATGGATGGATGGATGGATGGATGGATGGATATCATTACCTTTTGGAAAGTTGAATTCCAGAACCTGGAATAGACCTTGATGACGGCACTTTCTGCGGGTTTCAAAGCGTTGATGGAGCAGTGGATCTCGGAACATTGTAAGTTTCGTTCGCAAGTCTGGAGGTGGAAAGTTGTGCAAGGAATTACGGAGTTTTTTTTAGAGGCAAAGATAGTAAAAGCTGCTTATTGTACAAGAAGAGAAGTTGCTGTTTATCACCCATAAATATTTATAATAATAATTATGACGACGATGTCGATAATAATAATAATAATAATAATAATAATAATAATAATAATAATAATAATAATAATAATAATAATATATTAATTAATATAAATAACTACGAATGAACTAAGAACTGACCAATTCTTTACTATCTTCGATATTCGCTTCCCTCACTCTTCGCAATTTTTGTAATTGCATCGGTACATCAGTCTGAAAAAGATTTCAATAATTTTGTTTTAATTACGAAAAAATAAAAATAAAAATTGTTTTAAAAATATTTTTAATTAATTAATAAAGTGCAATTAATAATAAATCGCAAATAAATAATTTAAAATAATCGCCCAACATCGAGGTGTTTTGGGTTCAATAGGTCCCCATCAAATGTGCAATTGCCCCCTGACCCTGAGACCTGGATTAAATTAAAAATTAATTTAATAAACAAATAATTTATTAAAAAATATTTATTACAGAAATAAATGTTTATTAAAAAGAATTAATTGAAAAATTGTTAAAAAATAATTCTCACTCCACCCAAGTTTCAAAAGAGTTCATTCAAATAGTTAATGTTTGCATTTAATATAATTATATTAAATAATTATTAATAATTAATTATAAATATTAAATAAATATTATAATATATAGTTTAATTATTATTATCTACATTTATATTATTAAATAATTACACGAGTAATTATTAAGATAATTTATTTAGGCGGTTCTTGAAAATGAAAAATAATCACGAAAAGTGACGAAACCGAAAGTGGTTTCTTTCTAACAACCATTCAGTGGGTGTGAATTCTGTACGTGTGAATAATTTGTACGTGTGAATCATATGTACGTGTGACTCATTTGTACGTGTGAATCATCTGTACGTGTGACTCATTTGTACGTGTGAATCATCTGTACGTGTGAATAATTTGTACGTGTGAATCATATGTACGTGTGAATAATTTGTACGTGTGAATCATATGTACGTGTGACTCATTTGTACGTGTGAATCATCTGTACGTGTGAATCATATGTACGTGTGAATCATTTGTACGTGTGAATCATCGAATGAAAAATGCACATGTGAGAATGAGATCAAATAAATCGTTCATTAAATGCAGTTTATTGGGTGTTTACGACCTCCTGTTGTGTCGAGTTGAGCTTTGTAAACCAAACAATCATTGATTTTTTTTTTAAACAAAAATTTACATTTTCTGATCAATGTAATCTTAATTGAGAGATAAATAAATAAATAAATTATTTAGAATATTAATTAATTAACAATTAATTGTTTAATAATAAATAATAAATATATAATAATAATAATAATAATAATAATAATAATAATAATAATAATAATAATAAATTAATTAATTATATTACACCGAATGACCTCGGGTTCAGACACCACGTAGAAGAGGGGATCCCCTGATGTCAAGGACTTTGGCCAGTTTATAGTCACCGCCGAGACTGGTAGGTTCACTTTGCCAGTGTTTTTGACCTGATTAAATGGAATTAAACAATTAAATGGGAAATTGTAATTTAATTTATTTAAATTTTGATTAAATTGAAATATCTTTGTTAATAAATAATTACAAAATTAATGCGAATTAATTATTTAATTTATTTAATTTTTAAATGTTTCAATCTTTTTAAATCCGGCATTAAATCGAAAAACGTTATAAAGAAGAGAAGTCGCTAATTTAAAAGAATTTACTCGGAAATGTTTAAAATGTATTTTAAATTCGAAATGTCATTAAAGAAATAAATTCATTAAATGATTTAGTTGGACAGCTGTTGAACAGCTTGTAGACAGCCAATCAAATTATGTCAAGACCTTTGACCTTTTCTAGACCTCATTCAGCACACGCACGCTCGCTCGCACGCACGCACACACACACACACACACACACACACACACACACACACACACACACACACACACACACACACACACACACACACACACACACACACACACACACACACACACACACACACACACACACACACACACACACACACACACACACACACACACACACACACACACACACGCTTATACAATCGATTGCAAAAGTGGTACTGCTAGAAATTTACAACATTTTGCATCCTGATTCATTGCATGTTGGGAAGTGTTTTTTAAAATTTAAATTATACTTTTATTTATAATATGTAGAAAAATAAACGAAATGTATCATTAACTTAGATTTTGTTTCAGACATTTTTTTGCAGTTTTTTTTTTGATAAATGCGAAGAGAATTTAGAAAGATGAAAAGAAAGAAAAATATAAAGTAACAAATGAATTAATTTTCGACTTTATTATTATTATTATTATTAATATTATTGTTATTATTATTATCATCAAAAAAAGACTATCCGAAAAGATAAAACTATGTATAAATATATTATAAAAAAAACAAAGTCAAGAACCAAATTTGAAGTTAACCAAACCCATCGATCAGTTAATTATGATAACAGATTCACACGTCCATTGGCCCACGTCACATCCACAACACCATGGTACACACAACTTCATGCATTTGAAACTAATTTACATTGTGTTAATTTTTTATAATATACAATTAATTATAAATGAATATAAATCCCAAATTCTAAATATATTTAAACTGCAAATAAATAAATTAATTAAAAATGATTAAATTGTAAATATAAATTATGAATTATAAATAAATAAATAAATAAATAAATAAATAAATAAATAAATAAAATAAATAAATAAAATAAATAAAATAAATAATTATTTGAACCTCGAATATGTGTTCCAATGGAGGTCCAATTTCAGCGATGGACTTGTGATATTTTTCTGCTGGTATTTCTTGGTAAAAGAAGAAGATGGTGCTGGGTGATGATTGACTGTCAGGATTGTATAACAGCCATTAGTTTATTGTAATATTTTTTATAATATATTTTATAATTTTGTTTATAACGTAAATATTTTGTATAATACAAAAATATAATGTAAATATAAATTTAAAATTTTTAATAATATTATATATTAGAAATATTCTATATAATATAAAAATAACATAAATATTATTATGAAATAGTTATATTATTATTATTATTATGAAATAGTTATATTATTATTATTATTATTGCATCAGTACAATTATACTTATATTATTATTATTATTATTGTTGTTTTTATTTTTAATAAGACTGCTATTATTATTATTATTACCATATTTGATGCAATTAGCTCCAAGGTCATTTTACTTTTTATTAATTTAAATTCATTAAGTTTTAAAAATATTTATTTAATATTTATTTAAAGAAGCAAATTCATGAAAGCACTAATTGGCATTAATGGCTTAATTAGAAATAATGTTTCTCCAACCAGACATCCGCCCTTATCACAAATTGCCTCATTTGATAAACAACAGAACTACTACAACAACAACAATAATAATAGTAACAGAATAAATTAATAATAATAATAAATAGTAACAATAATAATAATAATAATAATAATAATGTTTAATTTGTAATGCATAGAATTTGCATCATTTGCCTAGAATATGTCTAATATATAATGACGATGATAAAATGATATTATATGTTAACAATTATTTTATTTATTATTTTTTATGTATAATATATATATATATTTTGAATTTATATTAACATTAAATATGAAAAATATATCAAGAATTAAAATAACCTTATTGATTCGAAGCAAAAAGATGGTCATAAATACCAAATAATGAATATCGAATTCCCTAAAAATTTTAAAAATCAGTTTGCCAATATTTTTAAATATTAAAAATAATCATTTTTCATCTTCTCACAAAGTTATTAATATCATCGAAATTTATTGCACAATCTATTTAAAAAAAACACTACTGAGAGTCCAATGGAAGCTGCTTTGCAGTCCATAGCACTAACCCTAAACCTAACCTAACCCTAACCCTAACCCTAACTTAAACTAACCCTAACCTAATCAAACCCTAACCTAACCTAACCCTAATCAAACCCTAACCTAACCTAACCTAACATTACCTAACCTAAACTAACCCTAACCCTAACCCTAACTTAAACTAACCCTAACCAAACCCTAACCCTAACCTAACCCTAACCCTAAACTAACCCTAATCAAACGTAACCTAACCTAACCTAACATTACCTAACCTAAACTAACCCTAACCCTAACCCTAACTTAAGCTAACCCTAACCAAACCCTAACCCTAAACTAACCCTAATTCTTCCATTACACCAAACCTTTAAACTAACCCTTGACACTAAGTTAAACATTTTTAATGTTGATCGTAAATAAATATTACAAAAAAAGGTTTCAACCCACCTGATGAGACTGAAATCTGCCTCGCTGAGGATATCAAATTCCAAACTGGCCATATCGTTCCATTTTTCCACCTCTTTGCTGGTGCTGTTTTGTGTGAATAATAAATTAATATTATTATTATTATTATTGTTGTTATTATTATTATCATCATTATTTAATACATATAATACAATATATAATAAAATTAATAGTAATAATAATGATAATAACAATGTGTTGTTAACTATGAATTATTATATTATATAATATTATTTATCTATTTACTTATAATATATTATTTTCTTTCTTTTCTTGTTATTATTATTATTATTATTATAAATAATTTTATAAATTTTATAAATAATTTTATAAATTTTTATAAATATTTTAATAAATTATTATAAATAATATCATTATGTGCTGGATATTCAGTCATGAATAGCCTCTTGTTTTCGTAGAATGCAAATAAAAACATTTGACTTGAGAACAATCGTCCTCAATTGTATTGTTGAGTGCTGCTACAAGAGGTGCTTCTGTAAACAAACAAACGTGTTTTTAGTCTCGTGGGCTGGTGTTTACCGAGTCATTGTTTTTGTAATTTGTTTGTTTTTCTGTTTGTCCGTCTGACTGTCTGGCTTTTCGAAAGTACATAATCGCTTACTTAGATAATTGCTTGATCGATGACGCTACAAGAGACGTGAGAGTTGATCAGCTTAGAATGTATTTATAATTTCCCCAGGAATAATTTCTTCTGCAAACATTATCTGCCTGTTTATCACAAGTTATCTTTATATTACTCAAAACTAAGTATTATTTATTTTCTTTATTTTAGATATATTTCTAGTTTATTGCCAGTATTACCAAATGAGGATTACTAATATAGAAGTGGCGGGGACTTTTACTATGACTAATCTAATCACTTGTAATAATGCATAAGTCTATTAATGTTTTTTTTTTTGGATAATTATTAAGATTAATTTACACATTATGAATGAGTATAAAATTTTTTATATGGCTATTTTTTACAAGGTAAAGCTGCAATTACCATTAATATTTGCATCAACTAGGATGTTGTTATCGTTTCTTGTTAAAACAATTAGAGACGTTAGAGACGATCAACTTATAACAGCTGCTATGTTTGGGCACCTGTAACAGCCACACATATTGCATCATATTGCATCATATGATCCGAGTTTTTTACGAGACATTACGTGACATTCCAAAAGAAATTTGAATTAAAGATGTACTTTTGGAAGGCGAAATTCGTTAATAATTAAGGAAAATTGAAGAGAAAACCAACTTCATGTTGTTATTGTAAAATTGAAACCTTCATGTCCTCCATGTATTTACATGTATTTACATGTATTTACATGGCGTTGTCGTTAATTTAAAGATACAATTGTTTTACATTCAAAAATTGTATAATAGAAATTCGTTTTTTTTTGTTGAGATATTTGGTCCATTTAGCTGTTATTAATATAAAAGAAAAGTTAAAATTATTTAAAACTATTTAAATATTTAAATATATAAATAAAAACTCTTTCAATTTATTTATATTTTATATAAATTTTGAATCAAATTGGTGGAAAGATAGGAAAACTCCTGAAATGTGGAATGTCTCTCTCCAGAGATTTCAGCATCAAATTCATTGCATAATAATTGACTCAGTTGGTAGTTCCAGTAATGAGACATTTTACATTAATTGCGTACGTTTTGAGGTTAATGATTGTAAAATGTCACAGCTTGTCTTGGATTTAGAATAGTCTACCCCATCCTATCTTGGTGTGAATGATCACTCGATTTGAGTGAAGGACGTCAACTTATCATTCAATTGACTTTAAAAAATCTCTTGTGCCTAATACAGGTGAATGTTGGAACCTGTTTTTTCCTAATTTTCAATGATTTCGTGAAATTAATTTAATCTCTTTTGAGATTATTTGATCTAATTTTTAGTAATAATATTTAATTTAATAAAATTATTTCTACTATTTAAAATGACTTCGACCACCTTTAAGACAAATAAACACAAAAAAAGATAAATAAATCTAAACTCACAAGCACGCTTGCAAAACATTATAAACAGACAAAAAGAGGTCTCAACCTGTTCACGTGCGATTCGAATTTGATTGATTCTTGGTTGGCATTCAACTTGGTCGGATTCAACTTGATGGTGAAGGATACATTTTCGCCAGTGCCGAGTGGATTTGCTATTTCACAGGCCAACAGGTTTTCTTCGTGGGTGTTGGTACAACTCTTTTGAGATTCTTCCTGCTTGCGTTTGGGATTTTCAAAGAAATTATTGGAAATTTTCATCGCTCTGTTTTTTTAAATCTATGATTGATTTTGATTGAATGTGATTCGACAGATCTGTTATTATTATTATTATTGTTATTATTATTATTATTATTATTGTTATCATTATTATTAATATTAATACTATTATTTTTGTTGTTACCATTATCATAACAGGTACTTACATTTATATAGCCTAAAATGTATACAATCTGAGGTATAGGCTTAACTCTATGGTTGTGTGATAAAAATTCTTCCTTAAAATTAAAAATTAAAAATGAATTTAAATTTCATTTTTAAATTAAAAATTCCACCACGTCGAAGGATTTTAAAAATTTTCTCGATTCAAACTTTGAAGTTGACGATGTGGGATCACATTTGGGAGACATTTTTGGCCCAATAAATCATTCATTTTCCTAACTAGTTCTCCTGATTATATTTCGAAACTGAATTATTTTTATTAAAATTATTCTGCATTTTTTAAAATAAAATGATTTAAGATAAAATAATTAAATCTTTTAAATCAATGCTTTTGTTTTGTCCTTGTGGTTTAATAAACAAAATGTCTGATCGCTTGTTAACTCGTACCTTGACTTATTTTTAATTTACAGTCTCCACCAGCAAATAGCATTGGGATGTCATTGTTTGTATTTTTGTTAGACATTTTAAGGTCACATCGTTTCAACAATGAGTCACTTCATTAACTGGCACCGCTACGACAACTATTACATATATAAAGACGTAAAAGATTTAAAATAAATCGGATTAAAACATAAAAATAAAGGAAAAACAAACAACAAATCGTGATAAAATTCCGAGGTATCATATTACAGAAGAATTTAAGAATTATTTTCATCAGTTGTGGAACTCTCAAGGCAAACTATGACGTCATTTGAAGCTATTTTTGGAACAACTCGTGGAATTTCTACGTTGCAAAAATATATTCGTTCCTAAGCCCAATGGAGATTTACAGAGAGAGAGAGAGTAAACACTAAGCATACGCTATTTATTTTTTGTATTAATTATCATAAATTATTAATAAATGTTAATTATAAATTATAAATTATTAATAAATATTAATTTATTAATAAATATTAATTTATTAATAAATATTTATATATAATTATATATAATATTAAATACATATTTATAAATAAATAAATTAATATTTATTAATACTAAATAAATATATCATAAATTATTAAATAAATATATCATAAATTATTCATAAATATTAATCTTTTATAAATTATTCATGAATATTAATTTTTTATAAATTATTCATGAATATTAATTTATTATAAATTATTAATAAAAGAGAGAACAATTTAAAAAGCAATTAGCAAAGAAATTAATCAAAATTAAGTTTTATTTAAAGTTAAAGATGTCAGATCCTAAGACCTAAAAAATAGTTAATGAGTTAATGTTAACTGCTGACCCTGGGATTATTTGTTAATGATTTTAGTTTATTTATTTTTATTTTAAAAATGTTTTATTGATAAAATAAAATATTTAAAATTGTTGGTGTTGAACAACAAAAAAGGACCCCAATGTTTTGGCCCTGACATCGAATTAAAAGCAAAGCCTGTGGATATTGTTGACAACAATAACAACAACAACAACAACAATAACAGCAACAACAACAATAACAGCAACAACAACAACATCATCAACAACAATAACAGCAACAACAACGACAACAGCGATGCAAATAATTCAAGGCCTTCGAAGACATTCGTTGAGGAATGCATTGTGTGTACGTTGGAGGGTCAAAATAGTTTTGTTGGTTAGTCATCACTAACAACAGTATCATCAGAATACTCAGTCTTCATAATATAATAATAGCAATTTAATAATAATAATAATAATAATAATAATAACAATAATGGATATTTTATAAAACGATTACTCGTCACTTAACTAGGGTATTCATGTCATAATCATTATCATCATCACTACCACCATCATCATCATCATCATCATCACTACCATCATCATCATCATCGCTACCATCATCATCATCATCATCATCACCACTACCAATATCAATATCATCATAATCATAACCATCATATCATAATTCGTATAAACGTCTTTGCAAGCTGTCGTCCAACGTTGATGACACGAAGCAGATGACGAAAGTCGACTTAAAAGGCTTTTATTTTTTTTTTAAACATCCTTTGATGCAATCGCATTGTTATAATTTATTATCTTTTATATTTTTTTAATGGATTATAATAATAGTGATAATTTATCTTTTATATTTTTTTTAATGTCTTTTAATAATAATTATAAGAATTTATGATAATTTATTTTGGCGTACGATAATTTATCTTAAATCATTTTTGCCTATGCAATAATTTTCTATTATATTTTTTATTAAATATTTTATTATTAATTTTATTTTATAATTTATTATATCATCAAAATTTATTACTGATTACAATTGCTTGTGAATCGATATCATGAAAATTAAGAAATTAAGAATTAATAACAAGAAATTAGAATTATTAAGAATTAATAAATTAAAACGGACGACTTGAGTTCAGGGGATGGGGAAAGTTGGGGTAAAGGGGCTTACCCCTGGTTGCCGAATGTCTGCAACAACAACAACAACAAAAACAGAGACGTTAACGACGACAAGAACCACAACAGCAGCAAAAACAACAACAAAAACAGAGACTTTAACGACGACAAGAACCACAACAGCAGCAGCAGCAGCAGCAACAACAACAACAACAACAGCAAACAGAGAAGTTATTCTCAACGACAACAAGAACCACAACAAGAACAACAACAAACAACAACAACAACAACACATAGTGAGGTTGAACTCAACTTCATGAATGTGAGAATGTTAGGAGATAATGGCTTCGAAATTGCGCCCCATTTTTAAATTTCAATTCATTTCTCACACCAACGTGCCTGGTCAAAATGTTTTTCCTCCGACGTTTTTTTTTTTTAGAAATAATAAAAAAAAAGCACTTAATTATTTATTCATTCATTCATTCATTCGTTCAACCATCCATCCATTCTCAATCATTCTCTTTTTTTTTTATGGTCGCAGTTTGCACTTTTTCACAGTTTTCAAGTTAATAATAATAATAATAAAAATAAAAATAAAAATAATAATATTAATATTAATAATAATAATAATAATATATTTATATAACAAATACATGTCAACTAAAAGATTATTAAGTAGATCTCTATCAATTTATCTTGTCATTATCAGCACCATCTTAATCATTATCATCATCATTTCAGACATCACAATCTTCATCTTCATAGTCGTCGTCATCATCACTATCATTATCATCATCGCGATTATTTAAGATATTATTAAAAATAAAGAAATAATTCTCCACGACCCTTCAATCGTTTAAGTCAACGCCCGATGAATTTTAATTTCAAATCATTTTTTTCTTCTTTTTTATTTTAATTCTCGTTTAATTCGCTGAAAATTCGGAAAATCAAAAGAATTTCCTGTCGTGGGCCGAGTTATTCGGAATTTCCACACTAATTATTAATCTAATATTTGTTATTATTATTGTTATTGTTATTATTTTTATTATTATTTATTTTATTTTATTTTTATAATTATTTTATTAATATTAGTTTTTTATTATTATTATTATTATTATTATTATTACTATTATTATTATTATTATTATTATTATTATTATTAATGTTATTATTATTATTTTAAACTCACCGACGATTCAGTTCCAACAAAGCTGACCAGTTGCGGTAGTTTCAAATAAAACATCGACTGATGGGCGTCTTCTTTGTCGTTGGCGACAACGACTTCCAACTTCAGCGTCTCCGACGCTTTCATTTCGTACCTTCCTTTGGAGTTCCTGGATTTATAATAACGGGGTTTTTATTTTATTTTTATTTTTAATAAATAATGATATCTTTAATTTTTGAAATAATAATGGCATTCAAAATGAATATAATTTTGAAAATAATAATAATAATATTAATAATGAAGGTTATAATTAGTTTCTTATTAAATTAATAGAATTTTTTATATTATTATTTATTTTTAATTACTGAAATAATAACTACAATTTGCAATAACTTTTGCAATTATTTTGAAATTTATGACATGATAACAAGATAATTTGTTAGCATTTATAATAATTATAATAATACTTTCAATAAATACTGACAACAGTAATTACTTTTAAATATTTAATTTAATATTATTGCAATTAAATTATAATAAATTAGCAGACCATAAGCAGAATGAGCTCTGTAGTCAATTGACAATAATTGGCCAGTTTAAACTAATTATTTAATTTTTGATGATGGTGATGATGACGATGACGATGATGATGATGATGATGCAAAATATTTACAAACAACCACCGATATTAGAAAGAACAGTTACCGGAAAACAGATTTCAATCGACTTTGAGTCAAATTGAAGTAAATTTCCAGAGTCAGTAATTTTTTTTATTTTGAAAAAAAATAAAATAAAAATAATATAAAATAAAAATAAAAATAAATTTATCTTTTCAAAAAAAAAAAAGTATTTATGACGCCACGAGAGTGATTTGTAGTTTGCCCTACAATTCAGGAATTTTTAAAATGATTTCGTAAAAAAATCTCTCAAAGTATTTGGTGCACAACATCATCTCGTTTCAAGTGCTGACAAATTTCCACTGAAAATACGCCTAATAAAAGATCTTGCATAAAAATAAAAATAATAATAATAATAATATTACTATATTTAATACTATTATGCAATATATAATATTATTAACTTTTATATATTAATAATATTACTATATATAATATTATTATGCAATATAGAATATGCAACATATAATAATAATAATAATATCAGTATTATTTATTTTTAATTTTTTGTTAATTAATTTATAATTTATATATTTATATTTATAATTTAATAAAAATAAGTCATCATCGTAATCTTGTAATCTTATAATCGCACAAATATTCAAGATGCTCCCGAAGATTGTAGCAAATTGATAACAATTTATTCCTTAATTTATCGCATTTATCGTTAATAGCGTTGTCATCACTAGACGATGATGGTTATTCTTCATATTACGATTTATTATCAAGTTATATATTTATATTTTTAATAATAATCTTGAAAGTTCTGTTAATAATAATAATATAATTAAATATAACAATATTATTATTATTAGCTTATTATTATTGTTATTATTATTATTATTATTGTTATTGTTATTGTCATTGTCATTGTCATTGTCATTGTCATTGTCATTGTCATTGTCATTGTCATTGTCATTGTCATTGTCATTATCATTATCATTATTATTATTATTATTATTATTATTATTATTATGACTTATACTACATTTATTTTTCTAATTAAAACGATGAGAAAGTTTTGAACCAGCAGCTTGCAACGTACTTGGCCAATTTGCTGCCCAAAGTGACTTTTAGGTTGCAGGTGCAAACTCCATCTTCTCCACAATCCTGGTCGAAATTCACCTGGAGACGAATTAACATCAAGGCTATAACGAAATAAAATAATAATAAATAACAATAATAATAATAATAATAATAATAATAATAATAATAATAATAATAATAATAATAATAATAATTAATAAATTAATTCAGCTAATCAAAGCTTGGCCTTGAGAAAACCCGCTAACAAAGCAACATACAAAGTAAATAAAAAAATTAGGCATCTAGTTTTATTATTATTATCCTTAGGGTTAGACTAAAAACATATAAATAATAATAATAACAATAATAATAATAATAATAATAATAATAATAATAATAATAATAATAAATAATAAATAATAATAATAATAATAATAATAATTAATTTTGAATTACCAACAAGTATTTGCGGCTTGTCTTGGCTCAGCGAGTTATTTATAACCGGGTAGGAATCAAACGATGGCATTTGACCTCCCGAGGGTTTCACCAAGTTGTGGAGTCCGTAAGACATCGTCAGACGGATTGGGTTCAAGAAATCTCGGTTGCTATTCTTTGAAATTAAATTTTGGAAAATAAATTTTATTATTATTTTATTATTTAGATATTAATTGACTTTACTTTGTAAGTTGTAAGAATAAAATAATATCACTATTATTATTATTATTATATAAAATATGAAATTCTATATTATATTATGTCATTTAATGAAATAATGTCATAATGTAATATAGCAACATACTGAATATGCACTATTTAATTAATTATATAATAAACATTAATTTAATGCGATTTTAAAAATTTCTCGTCATACATGTAGAGGTTCAAAGATCTGGCTTTGCAAATTAATCAGTCCAAAGTTTAACTGCGAAGGTTAACGAAAATTAGCGCAGGTCAAAGGTCAACTGACCACGATGTAGACCAAATGACTTTTGCATTCCCTTCCCTGATTAGTTTTTATGTTAATGACGGAAGTCATGTTTGGTTTGTTGATTGCCGAGTTGAACGTCGCTCTGTCCATACTTCCGTGTTCTTTCGTTACCGATATATTGTACTGCATGGGGAATTCTCCTTTATTTCTGACGAGAAAAAAAAATCACGATTTTTAGCCAAATAACTTGTAAATAATTGTAAATACAACGCTACTCAAAACACACACACACACACACACACACACACACACACACACACACACACACACACACACACACACACACACACACACACACACACACACACACACACACACACACACACACACACACACACACACACACACACACACACACACACACACACACACACACACACACACACACACACACACACACACACACACACACACACACACACACACACACACACACACACACACACACACACACACACACACACACACACACACACACACACACACACACACACACACACACACACACACACACACACACACACACACACACACACACACACACACACACACACACACACACACACACGCAAGCACGCACACACACATCAACACGTCATAAAGTCTGTTAGACGTCACACAAACCTGTCAAACTTGGTCGAGAAGCTGAAACAGACGGTGACATTGAAACAGTTGAGTTTTCCCGTCAGTCCGTCACATGTCGGCTTCTTGTAGTTGAGAATGCTCGGAGAGGCTAGAATTGCATTGCGCACGTTCAGTACTGGTCGACTCCTCAAGATGACCACTTGGTCGGTCATGAAAGACCCTATGGCCAGGTCGGGATAGTCGTTTCTATCGAGATCGTACGTTCCTTGAGAAATGCTGTAACCGAACGAAGATTTTTTCGGCCTCGCATCGATATCTGAGTGGACAATTCTTTGGGAAAATTGTTCTTTCAGGCCTTCGGGCGAGCCGGGAAAGATGTACACGGCCCCATCGCCTTCGAAGGGAGCTCCCACAACGAGGTCTGCAAAAAAAAAAAAAAACATGAAGCAGTCGAACTCTCAGCGAATCTATTAGTAGGACCATTAGGCGAAAGATGACCATTTGTTTCGGTAATTGCAGCAAATTAACGTTTAAATTGCTAGAAGTTAATTTATGGCCTTGGTTTTCTAAGGCGAAGATAATTGATTTAAAACACCAGTTGGTAAATTGTTCGAATCTCTGCTGGTGACCCACAACTTCCAAAGGTTCATCAATGGAAGAAACAAATACACAATTGGGCCAAGCAACCTGACTCCAATTACAAGCAAACGTTTAACTTATGGCCAGGGTCCATTACTGCAGAATCCAAAAGCGCTTATAAAAGAATATTCAAGTACAATAAAGTACAACATTCGAAGCGTACACCGCAGAGCAATCGATGTACGTCGTCCTAGACTTTCATCTCAAAACTAGGCTAATGATTTTTTTTATATTTTTCTTCTTTTATTTGAATAATGAAGCATTTATTTTGCTCAGACCTCCTTCTTAATTGCATGACTCATTCATCCCTAATTTAAAGAAGAATTTGGAAAAAGAGAAATCCACTTTTCTTCAAAACTGCCAAACGGCAAATTAGCAGATTGCCGTGCTAAAAATAAATCTCTCTGAAAAACTGAATTATACTCGGTTCTAAGGAACACAGTAATAATAATAATAAAATAATAATAATAATAATAATAAAATAATAATAATAATAAAATAATAATATTAATAAAATAATAATATTAATAATAATAATAGTAATAAAATATTAAACTAATATATTGTTTGAGATTATCTTTGTTTCAATACAACTTACTCATTACAACTGTTAATGTTATTTTAATGTTATTGCCATTATAATTATTATTTTATTTAAAATAATTATTTTATTATTGTTAGTATCATCATCATCATCATCATCATCATCATCAGTTAAAATTCTTCAATCAAAATATTTCACCTGGGTAGCCATCTTGATCAAGGTCACCAGCGACAGCCAATGACAAACCGAACCTGGCATCGTAGCATTTTAATGAAAGACATTCAGATTCCTTCATTTTTCTACTCAAAATTTTCTTTGGAACTGTTGACTTTGTGATGCCCTACGAGGGAAATATTTTTAAAAATAGTTCCAGAAGTTCAAATGTCTGTCTTAAGAACGATTTGAACCATATTATTATTGTAAATTATTTTTATTTTATATATATTATTATTTTCTTTTATAAATACTTGCATAAATTAAATTTAAGGTTTAGGGTTGACCTTAGTGATAAGCAGTGATTTATGCTGTGTTTTTCTGACAAAAGAAAACTAATGCTTGGAGATAAAAAAAATCTGTTTATTCTGTCAGCTTCAAAATATGACTGTAAAGTGAGTGAGTGAGTGAGTGAGTGAGTGAGTGAGTGAGTGAGTGAGTGAGTGAGTGAGTGAGTGAGTGAGTGAGTGAGTGAGTGAGTGAGTGAGTGAGTGAGTGAGTGAGTGAGTGAGTGAGTGAGTGAGTGAGTGAGTGAGTGAGTGAGTGAGTGAGTGAGTGAGTGAGTGAGTGAGTGAGTGAGTGAGTGAGTGAGTGAGTGAGTGAGTGAGTGAGTGAGTGAGTGAGTGAGTGAGTGAGTGAGTGAGTGAGTGAGTGAGTGAGTGAGTGAGTGAGTGAGTGAGTGAGTGAGTGAGTGAGTGAGTGAGTGAGTGAGTGAGTGAGTGAGTGAGTGAAAGAGTGAGATGTAAACATAAACATTCATTGCTTTTACTAAGTAACCGGATGACCAGTGCAGTCAAGTAATTACACAATTTAGCGTTCATTAGTGTCTCGGAGTTTCTCCTGTTTGCACCTTGTGACACCGTATTCCAGGAATCAATCAACTCTTGATTGAACTTCCGCCACCCACCCATCCACCTCCCTCCCCACTCTTCCCACCCTGCTTTTAAGTAGGTCAGTGATAAGTCGACCAATTGCATCACGGCGTGAGACCTTTCAATCTCTTTCACAGATGAATCCAGGGCTCTAAATAGATTTATATAAAAATCTCTCTCTCTCTCTTCATCATTTTCTCTCATTTTTGAATATGCAATGTACATACTATACTCATTCATCTACTCATTCACTCATCAAATGAATGAAATTGAGAACAACAATATTAGAGACATGAAAATGTATCGGAACTCTATCTACTGCCATCAAACATCGTTATGTTGTTATGCAGCGACATCTATCTTATTTTTCCCCAAGCAACTTTTCATCTTTCCATCCGTTCATCCGTGAATGAAAGATTGGGGGGATGGATGAATTGATAGAAGGATGAACAGAACAAGTAGGACAAGAAGAACTTATATAACCTTAATTAAGTTTAAATACCGCATTTGAGCTGCAAAACAAAAATATTGAATAATGTAACAATTTTCTTCAATTCATGACTTTAGACTCTAAATGCTTTTGAAGTGCATTTTACAAAACATGATTAAAAATAATATATAATATAAAGATATTTTGGATAATTAATCATCCGCCTGATGATTATGTATTAATATTTATTATAATCGTTATTATTCACAACATTATTAATCTATTTAATGTATTTCATCCAAGCTCAACAGAATGTGATGCTGATAACGATGATGATGATGATGATGATAATGCTGACGAGGTATAGGTGCAAAACACTTTCAGCAAAAATATTCAAGGTCACGCCTACTGGGTCCTAACTTAACGAGATATCTTTAGAAAGGTCGTGTCTAAGTTAAGGAATGATGGTTGTGATGATAATGATGATCATGGCGGCGGTGATGATAGTGATAGAGATAACGAAGTCGATGGTGGTGATGATGATGATGACACAGATGTCGAACAAATTACCTCTGGTCCATTCAAGTAAACGTAAATGGCGCCACCTGTCGTTCCTCCACGTTCGAAATAATTGGGTGCACCTACGACCAAATCTTCGTACCTTTTTGAAATGAATTTCAATAGTTTGCCACAAAATGTTAGAAAATTTTGCAAATTAAGATTATAAATTATAATTTATTGAAATATAAAATATATGTATAATAGTTTTTTTAAATATGTAGTATAAATGATATTTTATTTAATTACGTAATATCGATGACAGGTTTAATAAAATGTATATTATAGATATATTAGAAAATTGTCAAAGCGCTTATCTTAAAAACTAAATTATAAACTTATGGAAGTTATTATTTTACAAAAATTACTTGTAAAACTGACCTTCTCGTTTACAAAAAAATTCTAACCCATCTAATCTATTCAAGAAAACTGGACCACAAAATTAATTAACAGGGTCAATGACAATACTTTGATGGTAATGAATTAGTCAACCGGTGACGATAACAACAAAGTAATTTTATTATTTTCTATGATCATTCCTTGAATGATGGAATACCTAAAGGATGGAAAAGCGAAAGGCAAAAGCATCAGCGTGGAGTGGACTTAACTCGAGTGTGTAAATATTTAATTTTCCTCTTCATATGAGTCATTTGTAAAGGTCATGCCGGTGCATTTATATAAAAAAAATAATAATAAAAATAAATATCAAACAAAATAAGATAGGAATTTCTCTTAAAGCATAAAAGATCACTATCAATTCTCTCAACCCGATCTTATAATCTTGATTTTGATTATAGACTCTTATTCCTCCACTCTTAATTCTTTCCGTCTTTCCATCTCGATGGATGAAAGTGCAGGCTATTGATAACTCAGGTCCACACTTCAAAGCCTGTCACGTGACCCGGTGGTCCAGAAAGTTCAAAGAGTCGTTCCATAATTAGCGCGCTTGAAAGACAAGTTTAGCAGGTGCGTTTGCAAGCATATTGAGAGTTCATTTGGCAGTTCATTTTTCGAATAATGACATTTTAAACGACAAAAACATCTTAAATTCTTAAATAATAAATCCTAATGAATCTTTATAATAACCTACTGAATGATAATCTAGATATTTTGTTCAAGATATTTTAATAAAATAAAGACAAATGAATAAAATTACAATAAAATGAAAAAAAAAGATCTCGAAGCCCGGTAATAATTATACATTTTCAAATGATTTACAAAAAGCCAAATGTAAAAATTTAGTTTGCATCCGAAAATAAAAAGTACTGCCCTCATGAGGAAGCCATTAACTTCTTACAAACAGTCTTACTCATTCTTATTAGGGCTAAAGCAAGAAATTTCCAAAAGGGGTATTTTTTCCAAAATTCTAAATTTAATGCAATTAAATATTCAATTGAGCAAAATGACTGATGATCAATTAAAAGTTGACATCATAAGCAACGGATTGCTCACCCATCACTGTTAAAGTCCCCAACAGCCAATTCCGCCCCAAAGGCCGAGAATGGCTTGTCTCCCTTCAGAATGAAATTATTGTCCAAAGTCAGTCCATTCCCGTTTTTAGTGAACAGAATCACCAATCCGTTTACATCCTTATTAGGGACTCCAGAGGCATAGGCCATGGTGTGTCCGATCAATGCTCCCATTCTTACAGAAGTTCCTTTGTTGAAAAATGTATGTATTACGTCCAAACGAAAACATGTTTGGATTTCATAAGTATCTTTACGTTATAGATATAAAATCGTAAATAAATATATTCTCGTGTCATCTAGAAATGCCAGTTTAACTACATGTTTTTAAACATTTGAATATGATGCAAATGATATATTACCGAGATATCCATATTTGGACGTAAAGGTCGTTCTGGTGTATCTAACATCTTCACCGCTTTTCATCCTAACGTGGATACTTCCCTTGCCTTCAGAAAACCTAGGAGCACCTATCAAAATGTCTCCTTCCTAAATAAAGAATAAAAATAACAATAATATTGACATTAACCATGCTATTACAGATATTATAATTCATATTATAATAACCTGCGCAGCGTAAATTGGATTAAATTATAACCGAACATTTAGAGGGTGGTTTACGAAAAGAATGAAAGTGAAAACAACTATTATTTTCAATCCTCCAATGAAGCAGGCAAAAATATATATATATATATATTTATAATATTTATTTAATATATATAAATAATTAATTGCAGAACAATAAAAATAATTGTGAAAATAATAATAATAATAATATAAATTATTGATAATTATTTAACCCACAGAATTTATGGAGGCGCTGTAACCCGCTTGACAATTTTGAAAATCTTTTGCAATTTTGTGGGAGCAATTGTTAGCAGAGCACATCTTGCAAGGTTCTAACGGTTTCATGCTCGGTTCCATGTCGTCTTGGTAGACCACACAAAACCCGCCAAAATCATAAGACGTTTGGTCGTAATAACGATGGGAACAGGCCTGTGAAAGAGAAAAACTAAATGAGTTTTCTAGAATTAATTAAGTAATTAATTAATTAAAATCATCGTGGCCGTTTGCAATGTTCAGCTTATTCCTCCAATTTAATTAAATGCATATTATTTTTAAATCTGAGTAATAAGTTTAAATCGATCGCTATTCGTAAAGTTTATTTTAATCCAGAAAAATTTTGTAACGTCCGCAAATCGTCATTATCATCATCATCATCATCATCGTCGTCGTCGTCACCATCAACAACAACATTCTCATGTACTTGCCATAGATCTGCCATTCTGAGAAGCGACGGTAACTCCAAACCAATCAGTGATCTTGTCTTTATCACCTATTTAGAAATTATAAATATAATCACAAATTCTTAAATATTTACTTCTCAATTTCATGCCAATCTTATAGCTTTCACCCCTCTTACAGAAGAAAGTTCCAGAATTGAATTTTATAATACAATTATTGTTTACAGAAGATTAGAATATTTTATTAATTTATTTGATTAAAGTAATCAATAAAATATTCTAATATTATTTAGCAGGTCGATCAGAAACTACAAGGAAAGTTTAAAATTACTTCAAATCCAACAGAAACGATAAACCATATGTTTTTGTCCAAGCATATATTTAAATAATTTGAGATTATAATCAACATTAAGTATAACAGGAAAGTGATATGAATGCACCTAAGTATGACTCCACAGATTTACAATCCCTTGACGCCAGAGTACAATCGTAAACCCTCCCTGTTTTGTCTGAATCCGGCTTGGTAACTTTCGGAGCTCCAACCAGTATCCTGCATTGCAATTGGATTTCAGAAAAAAATAGCAGATTAACTGAATAATTATTCTAAATATTTCTTTCTTTGGTTTTTTGTTTTTGACATCGTTCGCCTAGAAGTTTAAAAATCGTTCTTGCCATCGAATATGAATTATTTTATAATTAAGGTTGTTTATTGATAATTTATTTTAAAACGTCATTATCTTTCTTCTTTATGTAGAATCGACTAATAGCAGAACGTTGCAAGAGAAAAAAAAGGTAAATGATTATTTTTAAACGATCCGACAAAACGGTCGGCAGCATTCCACTGTGATTATACGAGGTAATTCAAGGTTATTAATGTCTACAGGCCAATATAGTCGCCAATATAAAATGCAATTCAAATATTTAGCAGCAAATAATTCATTATTATTTTCTAAGTTTACTTTTCACTGGAGCGAATTGCCACACTGAATCCAAAATAGCCAGAATGTCCATCAGGCAAACTCAGTACAGTCGGCAAACTGGTATCCACATTGTAAGTGAAGAGAACCTCAGGAAAAATGCATAGCAGTATCAGTTCCAGAACCACTAGAATTAGTATCATCTTGGTCACCACCCTCGGAAGCCCAACTTAATATGACCAGAACAAATATTGCACTTTCTCACGGCACTATTTTTCTATGCTTAATCCACTTGCTCTAAATCCATGAGTGAAACTATTCAGAACTATGTCTCCTTTCAAAAAGCGAGCGCATTTTAAGAGCCTAAGGTGCGTGCAGTGTGTGCTGTTAATATAAGAGAGGGACTATCCTTAATTTCAGCCTTTTCAGCTAAATGAAGCTACATAAAATATTCATTTTACGCATTTATTTTATTATTACATTATATGTACTTTAAATAATTAAATATTTTTGCAGTTTCTAAGCAAACCCTTGTATATGCTTATATATACGTATTGCACTTTATATATACTTATATATACATATATATTATAAACTATATATATTTAATATAATTGTATCTACGAATTAACGATCCTGATAAAGAAACTTATTAAAAACTCTATCTAATCGACCCCCAACAAATAGTTAATATTTAACTTATGAGACTCTTAACTGCCGTGACGAACAAAATAGCAAATCGATTTACATGCATTTCTCTACTAAAACAGGTAATAAATAACTTTTAGAGTTTATTACATGATTTCAAACTGGCATTTACAAAATTTAACTTGTATGACCAAATTTTTAATGCACAAAATTTATATTTGTGAAAATTATTCGAAAAATTGAGGGGACCGAAAAAAAAATATGATGACCACTCCTACTGAATGAATTAACATGGCGCTGAAATAATTAATATTCAGTTGCTTCCTAAGACGTAAAACAAGCTTTCCCTAGTGATCTATAAATAAATTAAGTTTAAAGGTCACTTTACAATCAAATAATAATTATAATATTGTTAACATACGTTTGCTATTATTACAACATTGATTATTAACATATTTTTGTAATGAAACGTATGTTTACGATTACGAAAGTTTGGTCACTCACGTCGCATATCTCGTCTCCGTTTAACATTTTTTCAATGTCACTTATCATATGCTCGCGACATTTCGAAAGAATTAGGAAGGGGCTTTAATAAATAAATAAATTAATAAATTTTAATTTAAGACGTACATAATAAGCAAACATCTAATTATCTAATTATTTATATTTATCATAATCTAACTATTGAGCAATAACAAGTACAGAGAGAAATTAATCTGACCATTTCCTTAACACGGTGTGAAACCACCACGGCAAACCATCACAATTCAATTGCCCAACAAGACGGGCTCGAATAAAATACTTTATGTCGGGGTCTCTAAAAGCTGCTTCAAAATCTTCAAAATCTTCTTCTATCTGAAATTCACAGAATTGTTTAAATGTTTTTTATTCGTTATTATATAAATTAATGCAGTTATAATCATAAATTATTATGTAAATAATATGTTCTTGCAAATAATAAATTTTCATGAACCTACATTCAAAAGTTCTTTACTCCTCAGGCATGCATCGTACATCTTCGACATCACGTATAAATATTTGAGAAATTCATCATAAAAGAGCCATTTTTCAATTGCAAAATTATGTTGATCTTTGGCGATACTTAAATCCGTTGTCTTATCAGAGGTTTGTTGATTAGTAAATACATTATCATCTGTTGATATGTAAGGTTCTATGTCGTTGCAGTGACATCTGTCAACAAGTCTTATGACGTGATCGGGGGCTCTGTGTGCCAAGTTTTGCTGAAATTTTGCACAGTTTGAGGTTAATCCAAAATATCAATTCAATTTCAATAATTTCGTCAACTTACATGATGGAAAGAATGAAAATTCAATAAATATTTTCTCACAAATCTTATTACGCCTTGTTCAATGTTTTCCGACTCAGTTTCCTACGAACATGCAAAGTGTGCTATTAATTAAATGTTATTTGTAGGTTAATAGAAGAGTTTATTTACGTTTTCGGCATTTGCTTCCAGAAAATCTTTTGCCCTCTGTGACCTTTCTTCATCAGTTTGCGCAGACGAGAAGTAACGATATAAGAGGTCAACTTTAATAGGTCGATTGGAACTCAGACAATTCACGAGCTTCAAGTAACTTTGGTCATAATTTGTCTGAAAGCAATTTCGAGAGAAATTAATATTTTTTTTTTTTATAGAATCGATTTAAAATAAGTTTTCAGTAAAAATTGCAGATTTCAACAAAAAGTTGTCGTTGTTTTAAGTAAAATGAAGTACCTGTTTCAGTTCCTCCAATGCACTCACGGATGCTTTTTCCTTTTTTCTCATTATCTCCAAAATGTCTAATTTTCCAAAAATGCTTACACCTGAGTTGTAAATGAAAAGGTTGATACGAAATGATTAATAAGTAATTATGCTTTTGTCTAAATTTGTGAACGACAGTTCCACATTAAATACTACTATGGCATTATTATTGAACCTATTATAGATATTGTCAGAAGTAATTTATCTATGTAATATATGTCTAATCTAGTAAATTTATGCCTTATATTAGAATGTACATGTGGCATTATCAAGCGTTATTCGTACGTTGATTAGATAACCAGGTTGACATTCTCCTTTCCTGAGGGTTCAAGTCTCCGGTAATATTTCCCAAATTTGATAGCCAGAGAAGTTCTTCTGTTACTAAAGTAAATTAACGTAAATATCATTAAATTAATTTTGATTTAACGCTATGGCTCTATTAAGAGTTATTTCTTACAGTAAACGCCTTTCTTGATCACTTTTTTATGTGATTCTTTAGTCAGAATTACTTTAAGAAACTTTATAGCTTGGCAAACATGGCGGCCCGTTCTGCTTTTCAGGAGAAGACTAAGAATACTGTGGGATTAAATGACAATTTAGCTTTTAAAATCTATTCTTTACAATATTTGAGAAAATGTAAAATGTAAGAAATAATTTTCATCAAATTAATTTAAAGCATAATATTTGCTTACTCTCCCAAACAAATGTTCTGAAATTGGAATTCGGAATCAGAAAAATTTTCGATCAGCTGAAGCATTGCCTGATCTACTATTCCATGATCCTGCTCTACTTTATTGGAAACCTAGAATTAATAAATTGTTTTATAGAAATTATTTTGATGCAATAGGCGGACGAGTTTGGATAAATAACTATGCTATAATATCAATGCTAGAAATAAAAAGCATTTTTATATTCATGCAAAAGATGGAGTGTTATGCTGTGCAAGGGATCGGCAATAAAATTAACTCGTTCTGGTGCTAATGAATTGCATAATAAATTGTCTCATTCCTACCATTGCATAGTAATACATTTGAAATGACTTGAAGCAAGTTTCCACTATTAACGCCATCGATTCTTCAGGCAAAATATCTGGTGGGTAAATTTAAACATCTTTATATGCTTTAAAATTAATTTTACTTTTAACCAAAACAAACAGTTCACTAACAGGTGACATCTCCAGGTTCTGGATCGTTGTTTGAATACAGTATATCATCAATGTCCAAGAGACTTTTGTCCGATAAATTTGGCAGGAGACGACTTTAGAAAGAAAAAATAATTGATTAATTAAAAATTGAATGTAATAGCATTTGAGACATTCAAAATATTTGTTGCAATTTCCCTCTCGAAAGGTTAAGGATTACTGCACACGAAGCAAACGTCGCTTGTATCGACTTAAACAAATTATACCAAATAAATTAAACTTTCAAAACCTCAAAAATGATGAAATCAGTGTAAATCGTTCAGAATTCTCTGCGGACATCTAAATGGAATGGAATTTCACAATTTGAAATAAGTCGAATTAATAGAATTATTAAAAAAAACATTTAAGTCACCTCTCCAGCGTCCAATTCTTTCGTTGTTGCGACTATCTGTTCGATTTCTTAAAAATAAAAATAAATTTATGGTGAAATAATTAATATAATAAGTAATATAATTTTGTAATGGTAAATAGTGACTAGAAGGCCTAAAAGACACTCAAGCTTTAATGAACTCACCTTCGCCACTTAACATCACTGATCTGTTTTTCTTAGCATCGTCTTGTATTTGCTGGTCATCAAGTTTTGATGAATATTCAGATGTGTGGGCAGTCATTATCTTAAAATTCTTGAAATCAAAGTCTTTTGCGAAAGTATGGTTGTTATAATTCGATGTGAAGGTTGGACGGTGCCGAACCAAAGATTCGAATCGTTTTATCGAAATTAAGTTAGATAAATATTTATTGCCGAGAAATTTGAAAATTAATTGACTCATATCTATCCAAACTGTTGATGTGAAACTAAGGTTACTGAACCAAAGATTCTAATTGTTAAAACAAAGATGACGGCACGGATTCGAATCCATTTGTCGGAGCGACCATATTAAACTTCTAGATGTATTAAGGGTATTAAAAGAGCAACGAAATCATTGGCTTGCAAAAGGTGTTTTGACTTTTAACTTCTTGGTCTTCATATTCCGAACATTTTTGAAACTTTATAACTTGTTTAAAAAAAAATAAATGCAATTTTACAAATTAAAAAAGTGATTTTAGTAAATGTTTTGCGAGAGAATAAGACATACGCAGAAAAACAATTATTGTTCTGGCAAATCCGTAATCTGCTAATTTCGATTTCATGATCGCTTTCCAAGTCATGGCGCATCAAACGTGATTTCCATGTTGGTGTATCTGCAAAGATGAGTTGCATAGAATTATCTGTTGAGGTCAAAGTAAATCTAAACTTTTTCCAATTTCTAATCTTTCATTCCAGTGCAGGCCTTTAGGGCAACTGAGCAATCAAAATGTTGAGCAATTTAGATTATTTGCTCGCCTCAGCAAAAATCTGTTGATGATGCCAGACTTTCTAAGTGGCTCCAGTCATATCTCGTTGGTTTATTTTTTGAACGATTTAACAATTTTTGTTTTAGAAATAATCAAAAGTCAATAGTATTTGAGGAGCGAGAGTTTAAAATTTGTTGGTATTGATTGAAACTGAGAATAATATTTATCACAACGTATGACAAAAGTCTATTACGATACAAATGCATGTAGTTGTAGATTATAGACAATATTATGTTAGCTGCTCATGTGTTATACATCATTACATAACCAGATGACTAGCTCCCCATAAGTAATTTATTTTCGTGCTCCTGAAAACTACCAGGGAGCTGCCAATGCAAAGTTGGTATGCATAAACAATGCATTTCTAAAAATATTTATGCCGACCACAAGTACTAAATTAATTATAAGCAAATCTTAATAACACCAACTGGCCAATTGCCAATTCAAGCTATGAATGTCAAAGACTGACATTGCATAAGTGTTTAGTCGTTCCATTAGCGAGGTTTATAAATGAAACAAGTAGCATCTCCATCTGAAATAAACAGCAACTCCAGCTTGCTTGGAAGGTTGCAAAACAGGAGTATGCGTGGAGAACGAGGTTGCGCGTGGAAAAGGTTTATGCTAATGTGGAAAAACATTTTATTGGTGTGTTACGGTCTAACCGTTGAGACAAATCCTGGATGGATTTTGTAAATCTTGAGAATGGTTAAAAGTCATTTATTTGTAGTTTTGACATTCTTTCAAACTGCAATTAGACTTTCCAGAAACGTTTGGAGCAATTTAAAGTTTCAATTAACACAATTTTAATTACAACAGCAGTGGCAAACCGTCCTACAGAAAAAGTAAACTTCATAGCTTTATCAAATGAGGCGAACGAGATGATAGAGCGATAACGACGAGTATAAACATACGGATGGATGGAAAGATAACGAGAGCACTGGCATCGGAGAGGGCTGGGTGAGATGGTGACGAGAAGGAGGAGTAGGGTAAGATATGGCGAGTGCAAGTCGGGATATAGAGTTGCGGATAGCAATTCAACGAGCAGCTTGGAAAGTTCTTCGTTTGTTTTCCTGGAAAGAAGAAGCGCGAGGTGAGTTTTTCACCTTTTGAAGGTTAACTTTTTTTTTTATTTCAATTGAAATTGTCCAACTGGTGACTTCACTTGCGAGCTGTTCCTAATTAATCGATGATTGTTAATTTAATAATTTAATATTTAGATGCCGTGATTGTACTAAGTTGCTCGAGATCGTAAGAGCAGACGACTCGTCACTGATGCTCAAATTTGTTCCAATATTTTACGTTTAATTATATTAAGTTTATTTTGTATCTCAAATAAATCAACTAAATGATTAAAATTGGAAAATCTTTTTGATGTTATTAATTATTACTTATCAATTCATCGGTCCTACAGATGTTTGCTTCAAACATTTACATTTCATTGTTGCGTTCCGATCGTACGAACATTACAAAGTCTTAAGAAATTCGTTTTAATAACGAGCTCCAACTAATTAAAAGTTATGAAATAAAAGAAAATTTAATTTGCAAATCATGCAATTTCTAATCGAAAAATTTCTTTTCTACTAAATTCTTTTAAATCTTTTTATAAATCAGCAGAAATTCTTTTAAATCCTTTTAGAAATTTTACAGAAAACTAAACAGTTTAGAAACCAATATTCAGCGATGCTATTTTTATTTCCACTTTTAAAACAAATAATTACTTAACATTAATTAAAACTATTAATCGTAATAAAATTAATAAAAGTCAACGATTGTAAACCAGCGTGAAAGATGATGTACAACGACGGCATTCCACCTGGATACTACTCCATGCAGGATGATTACATGGGACAAGAGGACGAGTGGGAGAGAGAAGGACTTCTCGATCCAGCTTGGGAAAAGCAGCAGAAGAAGGTTACGAGCTGGGAGTTGAACTCCGATGTTTTCAGTCTTAAAAATTGCTTTGAAGCAAGCGTTGCCTATAATTCATTTCTGTAATTCTTCCATCAAAGACTAGCTGCCGATAAAATCAAAATCCTCGCAGATAGTATTTTTGGGTTTGTTTTTCGCCATGCATTAATTGCAAAAAATATGATAAATAAATCATAATAAATTGTGAAAATCGTGAATTATCTAAGAATCCTATGATGAAAGTATGCATTAATAGTAATTAATTAATTATTTAATTAGTGTAACTCAGTTTAATTCATAACTGACTCAAAATGATCAAAGAAAATTTATTGAAAATGGCCTTGAAAATCACAGAGCGCCAAAACGAATCAAACTCTCCTGTGCAAACTCGCCTTTCTAATCCTTAAACTAAACCCTAACCCTAAACTGCAGACCTTCACAGCATGGTGCAACTCCCACTTGAGAAAAGCAGGAACTCAAATCGAAAACATTGAAGAAGATTTCCAAAACGGATTGAAACTGATGCTCCTCCTGGAAGTGATTTCAGGAGAACAACTCGGAAAGCCAGACAGAGGAAGGATGAGGATTCACAAACTCTCGAACGTCAACAAAGCGTTGCAGTTCATCGAGAGCAAAGGAGTGCGATTGGTGTCCATTGGTGCTGAAGGTTTGGTCTTTCAAAGTACTTTCTGATCAAAATGGCTACTCTTGTGGACGCACTAAAAACTGAACTAATCGATTGCAAGATGAATTTTGAGTTAAAGTATTTTTAAATAATATTTTAAATCTTGTTTTGGTGAAATAGTTCTTGAAAGAATTTTAAAACCGCTTAGAAATTGTGGATGGGAACTTGAAAATGACCCTCGGCATGATATGGACGATCATTCTCCGTTTCGCAATTCAGGATATTTCCGTCGAGGGTGAGAAATTTATTATTAGATTACTTAAAAAGATATTCAATTTAATACTTAGATTTAATCTGCATTGGTATTTTGTATTTTGTAAAACATTTTTAAAATAAATACATTTATTATTTTAGAAATGACAGCCAAGGAAGGACTGCTGCTGTGGTGTCAGAGGAAGACTGCTCCATACAAAAATGTCAACGTTCAAAACTTCCACTTGAGGTGATTATGTTTACAAAATGATTATTTTATGATTATTTTATAACTTATTTCACTCAACAAAATGAACGATATGTTAAAAAGACGACAACAAATTTCATTGAAATTATATTTTAATTCAAGTTTCAAAGATGGTCTGGCATTTTGTGCTCTCATTCATCGTCACAGGCCCGAACTTCTTGATTATAGCAAGTTGTCCAAAGTGAGACGTCACTTATGGAATATTATTGTTATGACAAATGCACTTTTAACCGGTAAGAGATTGTCTTTCACTAGTACTAATAGTTAACCAATTATTTTTTGCCAGTTGAAGCGTAATAAACTACAAATATAAAAATTATTGAGATTAATATCAGTTTGTGCAAAACATTATTTAAATCCATTTTTATTTTCAGGACAACCCTCTGCACAATTTGAACCTGGCTTTCGATGTGGCCGAAAAATATCTCGACATACCAAGAATGTTGGACGCTGAAGGTACCCAATTATAATTATAACCGCAATTATAATTATACCCAATTATAGCAATTATTTTTTTAAATAATGCAAATTATTTTTCAATAATCAGCAATTATTTTGATTACGAAACTGAGAAAAAAGACGTTTAAAAAAGATCAAATCAAATACTTTTCCTATGATGAACTTCTCTAAACTTTGTTTCAATGCATTGGGATTACTAAAATAGAATATTTAAAATAGAATAATATATTCATAGAATAATAAACAGAATCTGATGGAATATTCGTCGTAAACTCAGATAACAGATGACCTAGTTTAACTGATCTTTCCAGATATGGTAAACTCTGTGAAACCCGACGAAAGATCGGTCATGACTTACGTTTCTGCCTATTACCACGCATTTGCTGGAGCCCAACAGGTTAGGGGCTTCATTGAGATTTCGGGTTGAAGTTCGGATTGAGACGAGGTGTAGTAAAACTACTGTATTTAACTGCCATCACACGGTCAAATGTAACATTAAATTAATAAATACAATTTAATAGTAATTTATCTAGCGTTGATCAATTAAGAATTGGATGGGTCTCTTTAAAATTTATAATTGTGTTTATAATTTATAACCGAGTCTTTTGCATTGCAGTTGGGACATACAAATTCAATAAAAAATTAGTTGTCAGTGATTCAAAATCCCTGCTATTTCGACATTCTAAATTCTTTGGAGAAACTATTTGGAATATTTGGCTAAAAATTTTAAAAATAATTTAAAAAAACCTTTCATCATTTTTGAAAGTAATATTTTAATTGATGTGAATTCCTGAGACACCAAATAATTATTTAGCTGATGTTTACGAGGAACATTCTGAGGCAGCAAAACAAGGGGAGGATAAAATTAGAATATTCTCTGCAGCTCGTGGTTTTTAAATGAAATGTAATATCTTTTCTTTCTCATCTTTTATTTACAGCTTTCAATCGATCTTTAGAGTTGCTATGATTTGTGGTTATTAAATAATAATAATAATAATAATAAATATAATAAATATAATAATAATAATATGCAAACAATAATAATAATAATATGAAAAACAAAAATAATAATATCGGCGATAATAACAACAGTCAATGATAGAAATTGTAGCATCTCTGGTAGTTTTGTTACAAGCGTTAATTTCTTTTAAATTAAAAGATTTTCAAAAATAAAGAGCTCCATACGAATATAATTAGACTATAATTGTATGCTTGATTGCAAAATTGATGAATAATGAACTGATTATTAGTATTTTTACAATTATAAAATTAAATTAATAATTAAATGAATAAAATTAAAAATTGGCTCAATAACTTCAGGCCGAGACAGCTGCCAACAGAATTTGCAAAGTTCTCAAGGTCAACCAAGAAAATGAAAGATTGATGGAAGAATATGAAAGGCTGGCAAGCGACGTAAGTGATTTAATTAAAAGTTATTTAATAGAAATCATTTTTAAAAAAATCTCAAATAAGATTAATTGCA
Source organism: Hirudinaria manillensis (assembly GCA_034509925.1). Taxonomy (NCBI): domain Eukaryota; kingdom Metazoa; phylum Annelida; class Clitellata; order Hirudinida; family Hirudinidae; genus Hirudinaria; species Hirudinaria manillensis. Next base: position 9,525,329 of record CM067530.1, on the reverse strand, counting down.
AGTAAATTATTATAAACAAAAATTATTATCAAATTATTATTATTAGATAGAATAGTTGTTTGGAAATGAAACATTTCCTTTACAAAACGGTAAAATCTCAAGTTCAATAAAACAGAAATTTTAAGTATCGTATGTTAAAGAGACGCTTCTAACGTTTCAGCTGTTGGAGTGGATCAGAAGGACCAGACCTTGGCTGGAAAACAGACAGGTGGATAACACAATACCCGGAGTGAAGAGGAAACTGTCGGAGTTCAGGGACTACAGCCGAGCCCACAAGCCCCCGAGAGTTGACCAGAAGGCGAGGCTGGAGTCGACCTTCAATACATTGCAGACGAGACTGAGGCTCAACAACAGACCTGCCTACATGCCCACAGAAGGAAAACTGGTATCGGTCGGTATTGACATAATTTTTTTAAAATTTTGGTTTTATTATTATTATTATTATTATTATTATTATTATTATTATTATTATTACTATTATTGAACTTAATTTTTACCAAACATCGGGACTCATTGGGCATAAGTCTAGTCTCAGGTGGAATATCACAATACAAAGATAGCAATATGCGTTTATATATTATTTTATATAGTTTATATACTTTATAATTACGGCGTTTATAATGATTTTTCCTGATATATCAGGACATTGCCAACGCCTGGAAAGGCCTGGAAAATGCGGAGAAGGGTTTTGAGGACTGGTTGCTTTCTGAACTGCAGAGGTGGAGTCATTCGAATATTAAAATCATTTGTAACTTATAAAAATGTAAAATAAATATGATTAAGAAAGATTGTCATTTATTAATATCCATATTTATTTATATATAATTACTTATTCATTTAGTTATCTATTTATTTATTTATTTTATATTACCAATGTTTTCGTTGTTGATGCGTTTGAAAAGATTGGAGCGTCTGGAACACTTGGCCCGCAAGTTCAAGCAGAAATGTGATCTTCACGAAGAATGGTCTCTCGGAAAGGAAGACATGCTGCAGGCACAAGACTTTAAAAAGTGCAGACTCAGTGACCTCAAGGTGTTTGAGTGACTTCATTCAGATTTTCTTTCAACTAAATGCTCCCCCTTTTATTTTGTTACATTCATATCGTGTTAACATTCATATAGTAGTTTTATTGTTAATTAATTTGTTTATTATTAGTTAATTTATATTAGTTTTAAATGTTTTTAATTTAGAATGATTATTGTAACTTTGTCTAAATGATTTTTAAATTCTTTACAAAAAAAGGCTCTGAGACAGCGTCATCATGCCTTTGAAAATGATCTTGCCAGCCATCAGGAACGAGTCGAACAAATAGCTGCCATAGCTCAAGAACTAAAGTCGGTTTCAAATCTAAAATATTTTCTTGCTGTTTTACTTTAAATAATTATTTGTTATTTATTACAATTAATTATTGTTTTATTTTAAATAATTAAGTGATTATTCTAATAATATTATTCCGAATAACTCTACTGTGAACCAAATAAATACGTCGTTTCAAAATACAAATGACCTAAATATGAATTAAATATTTTCTATTTCCAAATTTATTTTGTCTTAACTGCTGTACATCACTGTCAAGAATTGATATTTTAGTATTTTTATTTTGACGATTAAATAAAAATATGTGGAATAAGTTTAAATATGAATTTAATTAATTAAATTTTATTTGCCACACTTTACCAGCCAATTGGGTTACCACGATGTAAAGAGTGTCAATACCAGATGTCAGAGGATCTGCGACCAATGGGAAGTCATGGGGTCCCTCAGCGAACAAAGAAGAAATGCTTTGACAGTAATTCACATCTGTTTATTAATTTTATTGTAATATACTTAATAAGTTATAAATAACATTACAAAAATAACTTTTTCAATTCTTCTCTCTAGATATACCAATGTAATTTAAATAAACAAATGAGTATTTAGAATGAAATTAGCATGAATGAGTTTTAGTGTTAAATATAAAATTCTTTAAGAAATCAAAAACATTTTCTAAAAGGAAGCCGAGCACATCCTGGAAAAGATCGATCAACTACAGCAGGAATTCGCCAAACGAGTATCGGTAAGGAAATTTTTTCGTGGATTGAGAAGGCAAATTGCCTTTAATGAAAATTCATTTTCTTGCCTTAACAAACTTATTTAATAATTAACTTATTAATTATCATCGTGGCGGGCAAGTAGCTCTCATTAAATTTTTTTATTGAAATTTAAAAAGAATTTACAATCGGATGAAAACAGTAAACTTTTTAAAACTCACAGCCATTCGCAAACTGGATCGATGCTTCCAGAGAAGATCTTGTGGACATCTTCATTGTCCACACCATCGAGGAAATACAGGTTCAAATGGAGCACAAATTAATTTTTTTTGAGTTTATGAGTTTATTAAGGTATCAAAGCAACTGAAAGAACAAATAGCAAATTGAAATAATTTCAAACTCAGTTCCATTTTGTATTGCTCTCATTAAAAATGCTAAAAAGCAATATTTTTCTAAAGAGAAATACTTTCTAACTATTCGATAACAATGTTAATAATTCAATTAAGAGTGCTTCACTTAAACAAACCCATGATGTTGTTTTATGTACATTCAGCGCTTATGCGATGGTCACGAACATTTCAAGTCAACGCTCGGAGAAGCAGAACGAGAGTTTAATTCGATCATCGGCATCGTCAACGAGATAGCTAGAATTGCCCAACAGTATGGAATCAGTGGAACTCACGACAACCCTTACACCTACATAACTCCTAACGTCTGTGCCTTGCCTTATAAATCACTATTTACTTGCATTTGATTCTTTTATCCTTATGGCTTAAATTTGGTTTAAATATTTCTTCAAAAATAGTTCTTTAGTTTAATGATGAATAATTTTTTCTATTTATATTTAATGTATTATTACTTCGCCATATGTAATAGGAAAAAAATGGGCTCCGATAAAGGAAGTTAACCACATAAAATAAAATAAATAAAATAAGATAGAATATATAAACCAGGATTTTGCCAAGAAATGGTCCATTCTGAAACAACTCGTGCCCGATAGAGACCAGGCCCTAAACAATGAATTGATGAGACAACAAAACAATGAGAGACTGAGAAGGGCTTTCGCCCAAAAGGCCAACACAGTGGGCCAATGGATCGAAAGGTACTTGGACCTAGTGGCCAATATCGGCATGCAGAAAGGAAAACTAGAAGATCATTTGAACAGATTGAGGAACATAGAAAAGGAGGTTAACCAAACCGAACGTTTACTGTTTTTAGTTTATTACTTAAATAATTAATGGTTGATTAATTTACTAAATTAACAATCTGTTCGAGTCTTTCTTTAGTCAAATATCACTTCAATAGTTGAATATAATTTTTGACAATTGTGAAAGAATCACGTAGTCCTTCAATGCAGTTCAATTTATCTAAACTTGGAGTTTGAATTCAATGTTGTCACGTTGGCAGGTGCTCGCTTACAGATCAAACATGGATGAATTGGAACGTTACAACAACGACATACAAGAGGCCCTAATCTACGAAAACAAGCACACACCTTACACAATGGAGGTCAATTCTTCTTCTTACAAAGAAGCTTTTACCAGTTTTCTTTCAGAGCGCATTTAGTGTTATATTCTAAATATGTACAAAATTTAAGAATAACACTGTTTTAGATTTAATTATGTATTTTATTGACATTCTTGCTAATAGTTTGTAAATTGATTATGGAAATTTTTCAGACTCTACGTGTGGGATGGGAGCAGTTGGTGACTCTGGTGAACAGAAGCATAAACGAAATAGAAAATCAGGTAAAGACGAAAATCTGAGTTCCAATATTAATGTTTATAGATTAAAGCCTAAATGATCCACTTTTCAATAAATTACAAATAAATAAAAAATAAATTTTTAAGACATTTTTTCTTGCCAGATCCTTACCAGAGACGCCAAAGGAATTAGCAACCAGAAGTTGGAAGAGTACAGACGATCCTTCCTCCACTTCGACAAATCAAGAAGCAGAAGACTCGATCCAAAGGACTTCAAGGCTTGCCTTATTTCTCTTGGATACAACATCGGAGACGATAGACAAGTAATAATGGCTTGCAGCTGAAATTATGATCTTCTTAGAATGGATTTTTATTTTAAATTAAAGTTTAATTCTAAGCCTGTGATTAGCACTTGCTGAAATTATTGGTCAATAAATTTTGATGGATACTCTAACTTTTAACATTTGGCTGCTCGACTTTGAGTTTAAATTGTATTTTAAGTTGCATTTTTTTAAATTTTAGATTATTAAAAACAGTTTTCGTAACCTACAATAGTTTAGCTAACTAGTTATTTATTTTTAGTTTCTCAGAAGTAAAATAAGTAATAAAATGTTTATTAATTCCAGGGAGACTCTGCTTTCCAAAGGATCATGTCCATCGTTGATCCAAACAACTTTGGTTTCGTAACCTTTGAGTCCTTCCTGGACTTCATGACCAGGGAAGCCTCTGATAACGACACGGCAGAGCAAGTTGTTCAGTCGTTCAGGGTACTTGCAGGAGACAAGGTTTGGAAAATAAGTTGGAAAACAAATTTAATGAAAATTTTAGGAAATAAATAAATAAGTAAAAATTGTTCCCTTTTGTGAATGTGAATCCATTTTGTTTCTGAGCTAGATGATTTTTGAGAGATGTTTTCATTATTCACGAACCTAAATTCATTCATAAACATGATTTTTTTTAATAAAAATTATTTAATTATTTTAAAATATTACTATTATTAATATTTCATTATCTATCATTATTATCTTAGCGATTAAATGATTGATGTAAATCTATTTCATCTTCCTACAGAACTACATCACTGCGGACATATTGAGACGAGAGTTGCCTGCAGATCAGGCTGAATACTGCATCTGCAGAATGGCTCCCTACAGGGGCAGAGATGCGGTACCCGGTGCCCTGGACTACAGGTCCTTCTCCACCACACTCTATGGAGAAAGCGATCTGTAAAACGCTCCAATCCGTCCGGTTTGGAAGAGTCGTTTTAAAGTTTCTCTTAAAGTTTATAAGTTTCACCTTGTTTTAAGTCTCGAGAAAAGCTAAATTGTTTAAAGAAATACGTCTAGAAATTCTCTAAAACCTTCGATTTTATTTTATCATCGCCTGTGATCAACATTTTGTGCCTTAAATCAGCGACGAATTTAGTCGTAGTTTGAGATGTCAATTTCATGACATGATTTTGCCTTATTAGCGTGTGATTGTACAAGAAAGCTGTTTCCCTTCGAAATGATTTAAAATCGACATATTTAATGCGTAATTCATGTTGAAAATAAATTCATTTATCTCCTCACATCTGTTGCATCTTGCAAAACAACTACCCAGGATCGAATTAAAAATAGAAAGACTTTCAGATTGAATGAGAAAAACAGCAAATGAGAACGATTTCATGAGGTGAAAAACAAGTTATTCTGATGTGAAAAATTGAAAACAATTAGAGGTAAATAGTAGAAAATAAGTCACTGCGTATAACCTGCTTATAATAATTAAATTAATTAAGTATATGGCAAAATCATCTGTAATTGCCTATTGTTGGACCCATCGAGTGTTGGGAAGAACCTTCCTTTTACGTAGTAATTTGGGTGAATTATAACGTGTTTTTCTGAATTTAATACAAGAACATTTCTTAAGAGTTGAGTTTCTTTTGATCGATTGAGGATATTTATAAAAATCAATTAACAGCCGACGATACGATGTTATTAATCGGGGAACTGCAGGAGACAACATGTGGAGAGAACTTTATAGCATTGCGTGATAACTTCAGAAATTACTGTAACAAACAAAGGCCAACGGATGTCGGAAAAACATATCGACGTATGTGATTCAATAATTTCATTTTACAGTTTGATCGGTCAATGTTTGGGCTCGCAAGATATATTAAGACTCGGTCATGAATGATGGACTGTTTAACTTTCTCCAGGTTTGGAAAACATGGTGGGATATAATTTGGCATAATTACCGCTACAAATTATAGTAGACTTCTACTTAGTAATATTAATACGTTACTGTATCAGTAATTTCATTAATTTTAGGGTAAAGTTATTAATCTCAGATCTGCTATCGCAATCTTCCTGTTGTGCACCAATCTGGTTAGAAAATCAAGAAATTTGAAAATAAATCTGCAAATAACAAGTAATAACATTCGCAAAACATTCACCTTAAGTTCTGCTCAGCCATCAAGATCGAGAGCAGAGCATTGGAAGCGTTCGATGAAGTGAAAGAGGGTAGCAAAAGTTATGTGGTCTTCAGATTGAACGGAGACCAGACTACAGTGGTCCTTGACAAATCGTCAGGCAAGATAATTATTATTGTCATAAAATTACCTAATATAATTTTATATTAATTTACCAGTTGACTATAAATTTTGCATTGAATTAGGAGGAGATTTTTCAAGTTTGGCAGCTGATTTGACCACGGCAAAGGAAGCAGCTCAGGCAAGATATGCCATCTTCTCAACTCCAGTGAAAGGCGAAAATAAACTCATATTTTTTGCATGGTTAAAAGCTGTTGGATTGATTCCTTGTTTGAAAAAAAAATTGAGTTAAATGATAGGTTAAATAGACAATGTTAATAAGTTAATAATAAGTTAAGATCGTTATAATACTTTGTGTATTACATACATAAAAGGACTCCTTCAAGCGCTTCAGTTTCTCAGTCCAAAACCTACAAAGACGAGGCTGACGATGTCATCGAAGCTCTGAATACAGATATGTGGATCGTGCTTTACACAGGTTCAGTTGAAGACCTCAATTTGGAGGTCATAATTCAACATGGCCTGGCCGGATACCATGTGATCGAATCCAGCGAATACTTCTACGACATTCAGGAAACTGTCACGGTCAGTAGGCTACTCTTTTCTAACGAGTACATCGTTAATTTAGTTCAAAATAGCATATTTTAAGTTCACTAACTAACTTAATAAATAAATATGTGTTGTTAAAATGTCTTATAGATCAAGGAAACGGTGACAATCGAAAGAAACGTTGTGACGGTTTTCTCAAAGATTACAAAGGGATCGTATCCATACGTTATATTTAGCATTTCACCGGACTATTCAACAGTTTCCGTTGATCAAATCGGGGAAGCAGGTACTTTGGAATTTGATTATGAACTCATTTAAATATCGTCAAATTGATCGCACGTTGCAGGAGCCTCATTCGATGATTTGGTCTCGTATTTGAAGAGATGCTCTGAAGCCAAGTTTGCCTTGCTAACAACCAGTATTAAGTTGGGCGACCAACTGATGGATAAACTTGTTTTGATTGATTGGTAGATATCAATTGATACGAACATTTCAAAATGCTTCAAGGTGTCTTCACTTGTTAATCGTTGAACCCAGGATTCCAAGGCGCATAACGGATCACGATCGTGTCAAGATAAGGGCACTGGTTCCTCAGTTGAAAACCACTTTGAAAACAGATTTTCTGGTTGAATTCCCGACAAGTTCAGCCGATGATCTGGTACTCGATAAAATCGTCAACTTGGCTGTCGGTGGTACGGTAGAGACGCCTTCAGGAGACGTAGAAGTAAGTTCATTATTAAATTAATTAAAGATATTAATCTACATATCATAAACATTTTAATCAAAAAATCCATAATAATTCAAAACCATAATAATCCAAACGAACTTCATAAATATTTTTTTACGTATTTTAAGGAAAACTTGCACTTTCTCATAAATTAGGCCATAAGCAATACAATTTGAATGATCAAATAGGTCGTTAGTGCTTAAAGTGTATTTCATACTAAAATTGGAATTTGCAAACGTGTAAGAGATACTGATAAAATGTTTGCTTCGTAATTCTTCTTCGTTTCTATGTTCGTAGTTCACTTTGAACAACGAAGCTAAAGGTGCAATGAACGATCTCAGCAAAATGAAGCTTCGATATGTTCTCTTCAAATTTGCCGACGATTTGTCAAAAATTGTGGTCGACAAAGTGGCATCTCTGAGTAAGAACCTTAAACCTTGCAGGACGGCTTGAAAACAAAAATTATTCTAATTGTTTATCATCTACGATTTATTAATTATGTATTAAAACATCCCAGCAACTGACTTCAACACTTTCATTGACGACCTCATTACTGCTCAAAATCACAAGCAGCCAAGATATGCCATTTATCTGACACCCATCAGAACCAAAGGAAAAGTTGTCCAAAAGTTGATTTCTTTCCTCTGGTATAAAATCTCCATCGTCTATAATCATTTAAAGTATTAAATAATTTAATCGAAATAATAACCCAATTCAGGGCGCCTTTCAGTGTTCCAGAGAAGCTTCGATCTCTTTACGAGACAAACTTCCCAACGTTTAAAATTCTCTTGAAAGCTCCCATTGCCTTGAATGTGACTGCAACTTCTGTTTGTGATTTGAATCTCGACGCCATTTTAAAGGTCGTCCTTGGGAAAGATTTTGAAGGTCAGGGAAATCTTGGCGGAGACGTATTTGGAGAAGCAGACGACAGCATTCCAAGCGTAAGGAAATTACTATTATCCAGAATGGACTAAAGTTAGTTATCTTCGATTCAATCAAATTTAGGTCAAGGTTGAAATGGAGGGAGAAAGAGCCATTCATCAACTCTTCAAAGGAATGAAGCGTTACATTATCATGAGCTTTGATAACGGTCGAGTAGTGATGGACAAAGTCGCTCCCATAGGTAAAATCTGGTGAAAACGTTTTCAAACTTGTTTTAGTTTTAATATCAGGAAATGTTATAATAAAAAAAAAACAGGCGCATCGTTCGATGATCTGAAAGATGATCTAATTAATGCTCAAGAGATGGGACAAGCAAAGTATGCGGCTTTCCTGGCTCCGGTGACAGCTCACGGCAAAGTAGAGCTGAAGCCGTTACTCATCACCTGGTAAGGAATTAAAAAATATTTAAAGATCTTTTTTTTTATACATTTATAAATAATCTTATAATATAATATTGCTATTTCTAGGGCTCCTCTAAACGTTGCAAAGAAATTGCGCTTGAAATACATACAAAGTGTGCCACAGTTAAAGGCCGCTCTGGGAATGGATTTCTGGTCTGACTTCACCGTTGTTACTTTGGATGATTTGGAACTCGGTTGTCTGGTTAAGACCGGTCTTAAGTACAATTTGTTGAAGCTCTCAATGGGTTCATTGCCACTTGTGGGTAACCTGTTGTCTTCCAATAATTTCTTGGTTTATCTTGGAATTTAAAATGTTTCTTTTTTAATTCTAGAATCTTGGATCTGATATCTTAAACCCAGTAGTAAGTTTATTGTTTTCATTTTTTTTTACCATTTAGATACGATCGTTACATTGAAATTACATTGAAACATTGAAATTATTATTATATGAAGAAATAATTTATGAGAACAGTGTCCGATTCCCTTTCATTCGATAATTGATTATTCTATTAATTTATTAACAACAATAATTTTAATATTTTTCAGGGTGCAGTTGGCTGCCTGCTGGGAACTGCAGGAGTAAATATTTTTATTTGAATGAATAATTCTTTAACAAAGATTATTTAAATATAACCGTTTAAAATATAGAATTTGGTCGGAGGTTTGACGGGAGCGGTTTTAGGACTGGGACAAGTTGGTAACTTAGTTAAATGAATCACTTAAATTGCTCCATTATATTCCAATTTAATTATGTTGAATCATAATCCTTTTTCATCTTTATTACAATTCGAATTTTCTTAATAATTATCATTATTTTATTAATACCGTTTATTCACAACCACTCAATTGTCAAATGTGTCATCGCATTGCAGGGCATTATAGGCGGCGTCCTAGACTTTGGAATGGTAAAATATTTTCCTCTTAACTTTAAATCGAAACAGAATTGAATTGTATATATTCCTTTAAAAAACAATTCTAAATTAGATAAATGTTTTATACTTCATTACAGAACTTAATTGACAGTTTTTTCGGCGGGTTATTTGGAGGAAAAGTATGGATCTTCTACTATTCGAATATTAATCCTCGCCAAATCGTAACGAAATATACAAAAAAAACTTAGTTAACTTCTAGTTACTTCTTAACAATGATTCACTTTTAGTTTGCTGCTATTTAGTGTCATTCACGTTACTTGTAACGAAATGGCAGAAAATTTTGGCGGGGACAGATTAACTTAGATTAGTGACCGACCAGTGGTAGCATAGTCAGAGTCGAAGTAGGCTAATTTATGTTAGATAATAAATTTAAAAATAACCCTCTTCCCAAACCCGATAGTGTTAATAATAATAATAATAATAATAATAATAATAATAATAATAATAATAATAATAATAATAATAATAATAATAATAATAATAATAATAATAATAATAATAATAATATCATCAGGGAAACTTATTAATGGTAATGTCATTGCTATTTTTGAGCTCTAAAAAATAATACATCTGCTTGTAGGTTGGCCTCTTTGGAGGAATATTCAATAAAAAGGTAACGTTAAATCTTAAATTAATCGCTCAATTAAATTATGTTAAATAAATTTTAAATTTCATAATTTCGATGCGACAAAAATATTTATGTTAATATTAACTTCAGTTAATTTAATTAACTCATTCATTGTTCTGCGCAAGGGTGGATTGTTCCAGGGACTTCTGCCCATTGGACGTGTAAGGCCATTTTCCGATAAAAATTATTCGAATTGTTCCATAGATACATAAAGCTTTCTATGATTTAGCTATTTATATTGTTTTATATTTATATTTATATTTCTTAATTGCAGGATGATGATAACGGATGGGTAACTTATCCTCCTTGTTCCACCTTTTAGTCAAATCAAACCAATTCAGGATTAAATAATTTTTGTATTTTTATAACTTTTATTCGAGACTATGCAACACCCAAGTTATAATAATTAACATAATCAACTAACCAATATAGAATTCAAAAAAATTGACTTATTTCAAGCAGGATACTGGATTCCGATTTGGCTGAAACAGACTCCTAAACAGAACCACAAGGAAATCTTAATTGATTCAAGTTACAATCAATATATTGGCTGCAAATTGAATCTGTGTTGCAATTAATTGGAAGCCATTAAGCGAGCCTCAATGCAGCCTTTCTACTTCAGAAAGTTTGCTTGGTGCAAACATCTGGATAATAATACACCTGATGTAACAATAAATAATTAACACAAATAAATAAATTAAATAACACAACATCAGAAATATTCTTGACGATGATTCAAATGCAAATTCAAATGCCAATTAAAACCATTTTATGACATTACAAAACGAATGTCATCAGAACTCTAGGAGAAGAAAATAAATTCATGCGTTTTCAAGGCTTGCGATTTAACTTATTATTCAATGAACATCTTACATCCAAAGAAAAGGTGTTCGGCAATTTCAAGATTGAGAGACAAATCTCTTAAATCTCATTGAGGAAGAAGAATTAGCCAAACTGCCGCCTGACTATTAAATGTTATTTCTCGGAAATTTATTTTAAAATGTTTCACAAAAAAATAATTATATTAAAAAAAAACAACTCTGACGTACCATTAAAAACAATCGATTAGGTCGCCGTCAATCAGTTCCGCGAGTCTCCTCAGCTTCCCGTTTGGATCGTAGGTCTTGTCGAATGCTTTGACCAGATTCTCCCTTCGTTGGCCACCTGCCTGGAAAGTCTTAATGTTCAAAGGGATGTGCATCACCTCGGACTCTTCCTCCATGAATGAGCGAAAGAAAGAATTCATTTGAAAATAAGAGAAAGAAACTGATATCCTCTCATGAATATTGCTAAGTTAACTGAGATGCTGGTTGGAAAAAAGTGAGGAGCCTCTGACAGAATGTCAGGTCAATGAATTAGTGAAAATATCAAGAGGGAAGACAACAGACAATTCATTTGACTATAATGGTCTGCAATAATTAGACTGTGAATTAAGCAATTAAATTGTTAAAATATCTGTCTTCTCATCATTTGAAGTTATTATAGGCCTAAATGGGAAAATATTTTCTTTTGGATTTTATTTTTTATTTTAATGCTGTTTTATATTTAAGAAATGATAGTACAAGGTATCATAATTTATAATAAACTGATCAAATATTATTCTACAAATTCATTCCTTATCCTTAATCGTAATATATAATATTATTTATCGTGGTAGTTGCAAAATCAATAGGTAGCAGAGATACTCTGAAGGCATTATTTGCAACTAATACATAATGAAATTAGTTTTTCATGTTTTAAAATGTAACTATAGAATGAAGTATAATGGAATATAATCTTACTTATGTTTTGAATACATTGGAAATATTTTTTTAAGAGTTCATCAAAAGAATTGCATTCATGCAGCAGGCAGTGACTCAGTTTTCCTCGGCCAAATGTTCAACTGTTTGTCACGAAAATAGTAATTTGAAATCTTATGTTCATTTTTTGGACAATTTAATTGCACTCTTAACATCTTGTCTTAATTGCTTCCTTGAAATTTCTTTGTAACCAAAATTTGGGTGAAGAAAACCATATTGTGAGTCTATTTGGAGTTGCTTATTTGTTTTGTTCAAGGCCATGTATTTTATTGTTTGTGTCTAGGTAAGATTCTAAAAAATTGTTTCGATATTGTGAGATGTTTAGAGATTAAATTTCTTTGCGACCAAATTTGCTTATATTCCTTAAAGAGTAAGGTAACTTGATTTGGCTTGCAGTAGCTTGGCTAAGGTTTAACTTTACTGGCAAAACCTTTAATAAAATCCATACAAAACACGGTCGTGGAATAAAGTAATTTTGCAGGATCTGGTTGTTGCTGCACTTAAAAGTTCCTGACTGAATAGGAACGCGAACTAATAACTGAAAAAATGGGGCAATATGGAAATAGGTCAGTAGGATCTTCGAAACGATAAATGGTGCTCAGATTTCTTCGTGAGGTTACAAAGTGCGCCTAGAGTTTGCTCTTAAAAACTCCACTGGAGTCGAGCAGACGACTACTCATTAAGAAATCTTAAAATACGAAAAACAACGTAGACTATTTTTTTTTGTATTGTTAGGTTTGTTCTGTAGGCTATTACCATATTAAAAATAATTGCCCGTAATGATCTTGGCATAGTTAGGAGGCGCTCAATCATATGGATCACGACTAAAGTTGTTTACCATTTTTACGTTGACACCGATCGGTCAATTGGCTCTGTAAAAATACTGACAGATAAATATATAAGTCGAATCAGATTAATTTTATTTTTATTAATTGGTATTTGCTACTAGTCGAGTTGAGATCTACGGATCGATCAGGTTGAAAATCGCTTTGGGAATTTTTTTATAGTTGGACTGCTACAAATTCGTTAAATACAACCTTTGTTATGTGTCTGGGCCTAAAATAATTAGGTTTAAGAATCGGATGAAACATGACAAAGAATGAAATTTTTCTTACCAAATTGTTTAGACCGAAATCGATCGAGAGTGGAATAATTGTTAATTATTATGGAGATTTGGCTGATGAAAGAAAATACAACACCATATGCATAAAGGAGTTTGGGCAATCATATACAATAGAAGATATTTGCTTTAGAGTTGCAAAGACACTAGAAATTGCAACTCTGACATATCCTCTGTTTGCTCTTGCCGAAAAAGAAGGGGATAAATTCAACTGGCTAAATCCTAGAGACAAAGTAGAATGTCTCTTTGATTCAGTCCAACACTTGTTCTTCCGTATCAGATACATACCTCCATCGAGTGGTATATCGGCTTTCAAAAGTGATATTTATAAGAAGACGTTGACTTATTTCTTTTACCAGATGAGGGAAGATTTTCTTCTAAGCAGAATCACTTACTTGAAAGATATTACTGAGGATGATGCTTTTTCTGTGAGTTTTTTTTTATCCACTTCCTGCATAAATCCGTAAAAATATAGTTATTATGAGTTTTCAATGAATTTGTTTGAAAAATAGTCAAAAACTTCCAAATTAAAGTTTGAAGCTCATCATTATTACAGAAAAGTTTGGGACTTGCAGTCATCAATAAAATAATATACGGCAAAGAGAAGAATCTCGGCTTTAACACTTTGATGAAGGCCCAATCCAGACAATTCATACCTGACAAATATAAAGCAAAATTTGACGGAATATTTAGCTCGAAGAAGCTTGAAAATAATTTCAGACCGTGCGTTGAAGAAGAATATAACAAATATAAAGACAGGGAGGATACGTCTGTTAAAAGAGTGTACATAGAAGCTCTCCTGTCGTACTGTGAGAACTACGGAGCAGAAGAGTTCAGGTTCAAATCCGGAGCGGACAAGGAAATCCTGGTGACAGTGCATCCTTATGACCAGAATCATCCTGGATTCAAGATCATTGATGACCTACAGGGAAAGGTTGTTGTGCATACGTTTTATTTGTTTTGTGATTTATATTTACGTTGGAATAAAATGTTTGTTTAATAATTGTTTTATTGAACCGATTTAACAGATTTAGAGTAACTTTTTCTTTAAATAATTTATTTAATATTCAACTGATATTAAAAGTGTTTTTATTTTTTATTTTTATTTTGTTAAGGGCTTTTATCATTCTCGAATCGAGGACCTGATGGACATCTCAATCAATGACATGCCGGGTGAAGACATGAAGATCATTCACATCAATAGGAAGCAGGGACAGCCATTCGTACGTGCAAACAACCTTTGACTTGATTTGTTGTTGATTTTCTAAAAAAAAATAAGGCAAAAATAAAATTTTTAAATTCTCAAAAATCGGTTTGTTTATCGGTAAGATATTTTGAGGCACAAAAAAGTGATTTAGATCTGCAACAAAGCATATGTTAACTTAATTCATTTATTTAAAGTCTCCTTTTTGATCACAATATTTGGCAGTATTATATTGATATTACATTAGCAATTTGTTTTATCATATATGATTACATAAGAGCCATTCAAATCAGAGTTTATGTTGTACTCCTTATAAAACAAAATCACTACTTTCATCATCATCATTATCAATTTACGATTGAAAATTTCTAATCGGCCAATCAATCATTCGATCAATTGATCAATCAACAGGTCTTGAAGTGCGACGACGAAAGGAAGGCCCTGTCCTTGGTGACCTTACTGGACGGGTACTTCAGACTCATGGAGGACTACACCCACTCGCTCTGCTCTTCCGTCGAAACTCAGTTCGTCAAGAACTTGAAGTCCCTGAAGTGCCACGGACCCGTCAGGTGGGGTCATAATTGTAGGAGTGGGGAGAGGCGATGATAATTATTTATAATTACCTCCTTGTTATTATGTTACTATGTAACATTAATATCTACTGTGATACATTTTAATTTAATATTTTGTTTAATGTGATAATAATATTAACTAGTAAAAATATAATAATGAATCATTATATATATATATTTGTGATTGTTGATATTTTGTAATATTTCGTGACATACATAAGTTTAGTTGCTTGCATTGAACTTGATACGTTTGTTGAATCGTTGTTTATATCTCGCTTTTTATGATGCAATTTTATGAATATAAACAGCCCAACGAGAGGTTTTCCTATTCTGACAATTACTGACATTAATGATGATGATTATAATGATAATGATAATGATCATAATGATGATAATAATAATGATAATGATGATGATGATAATGATAATAATTTTCTTAATGATTTTAATAGTAAGTCATAATCAGTAAGAGATTTAATGATTTACTTAAGCTCCTTTCCATTAATTCGTGCCACTCTGTTCGTTGATTAGCGTTCTAAATCGGGTGCATCCGACCCCGCATGCTAATGAGGGATTTATTTTTAGTCTCTCCAAAAAGATTGGAGGCTGACTCCTTTGAAGGGAAACAAATAAACAAACAAACATTACACGTTCTTTTGAAGTGTTTTGTTAAAATATCTGCATAATTAATTACATCGAGGGTTAATATTAATTAGGGTATTTATATTTGCAGGATAGCATACATTATGTTAACACATTATGTAAACTCATTAAATATTCATTAAAAATTAAACGATGACCATTACATCTGTGTGGTTGTGGTTGTTCTAAATTTATCTCAACTTTGCTTTTGTTTTTTTTTTTATATTTATTTAATTTTAATAAAAAAAAAATTTCAAAGCAATTCTTCATCTTTGTCGTCTCAAAACGAGAACCGACTGAACCCGAGATGGTTTTTTTTTTTTAAATGAAACATTAAATTTTATTTTCACAATAGCCATGCACCCACAGGGGTGTTGTTTATGAACGAGTCCGATGTTAATAGAAAGGTGAAAGTTGTGGGGCATGCATGTTGTGGCGGTCGCACAATTTGAGAGGAATTAGTTGTGCATTTGTCGAAGATGAGGAAATGATGTTGGACTTGCCTGTGCTATCTTGTTGCTATTGTTGCTATTGTCATCATCATCATCATCATCATTGTTGTTGTTGTTATTTTGAATAATTAAACCAGGATGATATGATCTTCAACAGCCTTAATTATAAGAAATCTTTAAAATCTTTTTTTTTTTAAATACTTTTCTAAAAATCGTTCAAGCTTTTTATGTGTTAATATGCCTTCAAAATAAGATATTTTTATGACTTGTTTTGATTGACAACGGCTTTGAGTTGTTTTCCGATATTTGTGGATCTGCAACTATTTGTTTTGACTCGTACTCTTCACGAGCTTTGTGTGGAATTTCTGGAATTGTTGCATCAAATTAAGATAAAACATTTAATATTAACGGCTATAAACTTTTAATATTAACGGCTATAAACTTTTAATATTAACGGCTATAAACTTTTAATATTAACATATGTATGATGAATCCAGTCGATGAGCTTTTGGTCGGCACTATAGATGAATAAATGCCTCAATGTTAGCAGGCCTCTGTGCTGTGCATGTGTTTATAACCACCTGTCATTGGTTTATCGATGCTTAGCGAAAATAATGAGGCCTTCAAATTTTTGCCTCCAGCAAATCGTGGTCAAGGCAGAGACTGGTAGAGAGGCACAGGTCGGACAAGAGGAGGAACTTCCTGCTGAAGCTGAGCCAAGAGAGGCTCGGCAATTACGTCCTCGTCTACGCAAGTCCGCAAGGCACGGAGCACTTCTGCAAGATCGTTCACGATCACGAAACCAAAAAGTTTTCCGTGGTGCGGACGGATTCGAACTCCGATCAGAATTCCGCGGATTCGGATCCGGAATTTGACTCCATGCCTCAGCTCCTCGAACATTTGAAAAAGCCGCCGCCCACGGGTTTTGGTCTCAACGCCATCGTCCTTCCCTCGGGTCCTTGTGAGTTCTGTTCGATTTGATTTTTAGTTAATTTGGTCATGTTTGGAATATTTACTTTAATATTTGTTATTCTTTATTATTATTGTTATTATTTATTATTATTATTATTATTATTATTATTCTCACTAACTATTTAGTAATATTGAGTACATATTTCAATAAATATGTATTATTATTGTTATTATTATTATTAAATATTTAATATTATTGAGTACATATTTCAATAAAATAAGTCTACCATGCCAAAATTAAATATTCTATTAATTAATCAATTGGTTATAAATTATAAAGTAAAAAAACACCTTACCAGTTGATCCGAGCATCTACCTGTGCAGCCACGCCAGGTCGCCAGTGGATGGCACGAGTTTCTTCAAAGAGCAGAAGAAGGCAGGAATATCCGTGGTTTCATCTGTAGAGATGAAGGACAGAATCGGTGAGACGAGTAACTCACTGCATTCATCATCATCATCATCATCATCGACGTCGTCATCATCACCGTAGTTATCATCACCCCCACAATCATTTCCATTGAGTTATGAGCGTTAGGTTGCTGCTGGTCGACGTTGCGAGACATGCGTGTCCTTAATATAAGCCATCATCATAATCAGCACTGCTTCGATTTCCTGTAATTATAATTATCTTTTTAACCATGCCAGGCCTATACATTTTTAACCACAACTAGTTTATAAATATTTTTTTTTTCATAGTCGTTATTATGTCTGAATTTTTGTTTTTATTTATTATCTGGTATAAAATAAATATCAGTTTATTCTTATTAGCCATTCGCATTATAGCAAATATTCAGTCACTAGAAGGCTCACAGCCAAAATTAAACGCAAATAATTCTATGGAAATCTTCGTTGGTATTCTGGTTTTGAGCTGATAGTGCTAGAGCAATAACCACAGCCATAGGTAAGAGTTACGACTTACGACACAAAGATGCATGTCATGACGGTGATGACTCACACCTCCACAGTGATGACTCACACCTCCCTATTTGAGTTATCTCACGACCAGTTAACGAATTTACAATTTCATCAATTATTAATCCTTTCAAGGTCAAGGTGCATATACAGAGGTCTACAGGAGCAGTTTGTCTTCCCAAGATGTTGCAGTCAAAAAGTTGAAGAGCCAGTATGCCAATCACTTGAATGTCAGTTCAATTTGGATTCACCAAAATGATGTTTTTTCAACTGAAGGATTGCTTTAATTATTTTGAAAAATAAATTAAATTTAAATTTCTATTTCAAGTGGATGGAATTAATGGAATTTAGTGAATTTCAAGAAAGTTTAAAAGTTTATTTATTTATTCATTTATTTGTTTATTTATTTATTTATTTATTTATTTATTTATTATTAATAGCATTGATTAATGAACGAGATTAAATGTTCCTTGTTTAGAAATAATATTTTTATCTGATACATTTGACACGTTGAGTACAACGAATCAAACATCGGGTTCATTTCAATGACTCTTGCCATTTATATTTCAACCTGAACCATCATCTGACGACATGTTAAGTAATAACTAATCAATAATAACTAATAAATTTCCAATTTCCCTTCAGCACTTCTGCGACCTGGTCCACAGGATGTCCTTCCTCGGTCAGTGCAACACCATCGTCTCGGTCCTTGCCGTGTGCCTGATGCACCCGGTCACCATGGTGATGGAATTCGCCCCTTTGGGGGACCTCGCGACTTTCCTGCGATCGAGAGAGAAGCAGGTGTCGGGTCTGCAGATCCAGTCGGCGGCCGAGCAGATCGCTCAGGCTCTCTATCACCTGGTGGGTTGTCAGTAGCTTTTGTTTGTCCAACTGTCCAACCATCCATTCATCCAACCATCCATCCATCCACCCATCCATCCATCCATTCATTCATCCATCCATTCATCTGCTATTCATTGGCTCTCTCGTCTGCTCACCACCCCCTTTCTCCCCTCATCAGCAAGAAGTGGTCGGAGAGGTGCATGGAAACATCCAGTGCAGGAACATCCTCGTCTTCAGGTTCGAGGAACAGCGAATCCTCCTGGTGAAGTTGGCAGATCCGGGCATCGTTCCCTTCTTGGGACCGCTGCATCGCTACGACGGGTGAGACGACATTACATTTAGGTGGTGGTGGTGATGATGATGATAGTGATTATTATTATTATTAAGTCAGGGTTATGATTTGATGCTAATTTGAAATTATGGATTGAATGGTTTTGGTGGAAATTATTTTGTTAATGTAATTATATGTGGCAATTGTAATGATTGTAATGCAATTATTCACTTAAGTCGACATGTTGATTGAGCTGAAAATTGGTGAATTAAGTTTAATAAAGATTTTAGGATGTTGTTGTGAGACTTTAAAAGTGTATTTAAAGTCTTTTTTTCACTTAAATGCCAAAAAAAAAAAATTTTATTCCTCATTTTCCACTAAATTGTTTTTTTTTTAAATTTAAAAGAAAGATCCACATCACTCACAAAAATGTCCATTGCTTGCAATAGAAATAATAAACTAACATTACTAATTTAATAATAATTTTTCTTTAAATAACATAAAACACAGCAGCAATCCGTGGCTTGCACCCGAGTGTAGGGGGATGAACTCGCTGACCCTGGAATCAGATAGGTTCGCTTTTGGAACGACTCTCTGGGAGATGTACAACTATGGAAGAATTAACAGGGTAGGATTCTGATTCCGTCCAACGTCTGCTTTGCCCCAGATATTACTTGCTTTAGATTTAAAAAATAATTTTGTTTAATAATAGTTAAACAATAATAATAATAAATAAATAATAATAGTTTAATTGAAATAACTAATTTGATGCAATAAGTTGGTCAATGATTTGTAGTCATTAACTGAGTTCATGGGAAATCATAATGGGGCCTTTGTTATTTCTCAGTTATATTTTTTGTTTTCTAATCTTTTTATTCAATTAAATTTAATGTAATTTAATTCTCTTTAATACTTCCACTCAGAATTCCTCCATCTTCATTTTCTCCTTTTTGCTCCTTCACTTGTCTTTGTCTTCCGACAGATTTCAATGGACTTTGGAGAAGCATTTCTGCCCCAACCAAAGCACTGCCCTGATGACATCTTTGCCATCATCAGGCAGTGCTGGGACCCCTCTCCAGACCAGAGGATCAGCATCAAGGACATTGTCAGGGACATCAGGCAGTGCATCAACAAAGGTTTGTTCGAGACATGATATCATCATCTTCTTTTTTTTATTTCTTTCAGTTGCACTGCAAGATGACGACCTCTCCATCTGTCCGTCATTGACGTCTTTGATAAATTGATAAAAAAAATAATTGAATGATAAACAATTATTTTACGATTATTGATCGAAAATCAATTTCATCCTCTGCATCCAATCGATCACTTTCTGTTTTTGTTAATTTGGCAAATCTTCTTCAACATTGTTCTTTTTTTTTTTTTTTGGCTGACCACAGGTGGCGGCATTTACAATGTTTACAACGATCCAGACAGAAAAGAAACTCTGAATCCCGGGTGAGGCTTCAACTTTAATGCAATGTTATGGTTCAGTGAATTAAAAATAAGGATGATGATTGTGATGACGACGACGACGATGATGATAGCGGTGTAATGATGATGACGATGATGATGAAAACTGTGATGACAGCTAGCTATTGACAACAGAGTAAACGTCTAGAGATGATCTGTAGCGATTACAATCCAATTACAATTTAATTAATAAACCTTCGAGGGTCAGGAGTCCCGTCGCAAGTCCGGTCAACGGAGTCCTGGTGAACGGCCATAACTCCGGCACCAGTGAAACGCCACTCATCGGCTCAAACCACTCGGATCACTCCTCTCTCCAGCGCAGCACCTCAGAGGATTCGAGGCTCAGCAACGCCACCAACCACACCCTCGTCTTCAGCTCCGGCGATTTTGGTCGGGACCGGTTCTGATTTTCTAGTTGTTTGAATCTCGTGTGGTGGTTTTATTTTTATTTATTTGTTTATTTATTTATTTGTGTTGTTTGCAGCAGATGGTTTAGATAGTTATTAGGTAGTTACATGGTTAATTTATGTGCAATAAATAATTGATATTCTTATTAAAACAAATAGAAAAATTAATCTAGCAATTTAAACCCAAAAGGCTTGTGCATGCAAGGACTAATCTCGAAGCACAGGTTGAAGGTGAAATTTTCCGACAAACCTCTCGGGCAGGTGAGCTCCGTTCGTCCGTGACCTTAAGAAGGTCGCCGCGGAAGCCTACGCGGTTAGTTGGCCAATCGTTCCGCCCGACTGCATTGCAGGGTCATTACGGAGAGGTGTATAAGGGAGAGTTCACCGGGGACGACGGGAGGGTCGTGCCCGTGGCCGTGAAATGCCTCAAGAAGTCGATGTACTTCAAGTACTACAAGGAGTTCGAGAAGGAGTTCAAGATCATGGAGTCGCTGAGGAACGACCACATCGTGCAGGTCATCGGACGATGCGATGAGTTCGAAGGTGATGATAATGATGATGATGATGGTGGTGGTGATGATGATGATGCTTCTGGTGGTGGTGGAGGTGATGATGATGATGAACTTTGAATTTATTTATTTATTCATTTCATTCATTTGAACTCATCATTAAGATTCACCATTAAAACTAATTAATGAGACTTAAAGGGGAATCTGAAGATGGATTGCCATTTAATTTTAAATTTAAAAGTAGTTTCCATTTAAAATAGTAATAAAAAAAAAATAACCAATGAAACAACCATTGTATTTGCACGTCAAGAGAGTCCGCAAGTTCTGGTTTTGGAATTCGTCGAGAACGGTTGCTTGAGAGATTATCTGAAGAAGTTCAAGGAAAGCATTGGCTTAAAACAACTACTTCAGTTTGGATATGAAATTGCACAGGTATGTTATTTGTTTCATTAACCTGGTAGTGCCTCTATCTCAATCCAAAATTCTGCTACCACTTCATTTTCCACTAATCGTAATCTTATCTTGCTACTTTATTTGTATCCTGTTTTTTGAATCCATTATGTCGTTATTACACTCCTTAAGGGAATACTCAGTACTCTTGACCTTAAACCCACCCCCAACCAACCCCTATAAACTCAGGGCATGCTCTACCTGGCCAGTCAGAAGATCGTTCACAGGGATCTGGCAGCGAGGAATGTCCTGGTAACGCAGAATCTCCACATGAAGATTGCAGACTTTGGCCTTTCCAGGGTCCTTTCTCAGGATCGCAACTATTACAGAAGTGATGGCAATAAAGAGCTGCCTGCTCCGTGGTAAACTATGTGTAGATTTGTTTATGTAAACTGTGCCTCATTTGATTACTTTATCTGGTAAAATTATTATTATTATTATTATTATTATTATTATATCAATAAATTATGTTGAGATTTTTTTTAAGTATGACAGATTTCATTACTTTATCTGATCTATAATTGCTTTTGTCATCATCATCACCATCTCCACCATTGTTGTTGATGCTCAAAGTTTATAGAAGAGCCCAAAAAACATTGATGACGCAAGTTCTCCGTTTAATTTGTGACACATTTTCATCAAATAATTGTCTTTATTAATGAAGTGAATAATTGCCGTAATTAAATAACAAGTCCATTTACTGCAATTCATGACAATCTCTAATATAAATTATGCATTTGTAAAGTTGCATAATTCTTGAATCAATCCTCGATTGAACCAATCAGTCAATCAATCAATATCAAGCAAGTATCGATCAGACCCCTCCATCTGCACTATTATAAATTAAAAAATAACTGTAACAGAAAACACGTCCACCCACCATCATACAGGTGCGCCCCAGAGTCCCTACTGAACCAACAGTTCACGGAAAAGACTGACGTTTGGAGTTTCGGGGTGACGTTCTGGGAGATCCTGAGCTACGGCAGTTCGCCACAGTTCTGCGAGGTGAAGGACCTGGTCTTGGAGCTCCACGGTGGCAGTAGACTGCCCTGCCCAAAGGACTGCCCTCAGTCTGTCTACACGTTCATCTTGAAGCACTGCTGGGAGTATTACCCTGCCAATAGGGAAGACTTTCAGACCATCGTCAATCATTACAGGCAACTGCTCGACTCTTGAACTGCTGAACTCTGCAACTACGTGTTTCTATTTCTGTTTCTTTTTTGTTTTGTTTGTTTTTGTTTGTTTTTTTTTTAAGTGAAAACAAACAAAATCCAAAAAATTATTGAAAAAATTTTTTGGGATTTTTTTTTCTGAGGTTGTAGGTGTTGGAACCTGGTACTTGGATGGTTCAGTTGTCTGAGCTACTGCTTTCAAATGCTTGCATGCGATTGCGATGATGATGACGATGATGGTGGTGGTGATGATGATGATGGCAATGATGAAGGTGATGGTGATAATCTAGGTTGTGGAGCTTGCAAACTGGGATATTCAATGCTTGTACATCAGGAGCATCATCATTTCGTTTGATTTAATTGATATTTCAGTTGAAGTTTGTTTTTTTATTCTGACAATTCATGTAATTGCCACTTTATTACATCTCCAAGTTATTCTGCAATGGAAGCGTCCTTCATTATTCAAAATACGTTGTTTGTATTTTGAAGACAAACTTTTTTCTTTATGTTTTTGTTTGTTTGTTTGTTTTACTTGTTCTGCATTTTTGCATCACACTCTCTTTTGTTTGCACTTATAAAGCGGCCAATTGTCAAGGAGGAGAGGTTCGAACTGAAGTTTGCACGAAGGCATTTTTTTCCAGAAAGTTTCGAAGAGTTTATCTTTGCTGACGTTGAGACTTGAACTGCTTCTAATTGCAAATCATTGGATGCTTTACCTCCAGCTGTTCATTTAAGCATCATTTTTCTGCACATTTATTTGTGTTTCTGACGGCAATTTTTGTAATATTTCCAATTCCGAGATAATGTCGGGCTGGTTTAAGAAAATCATGATTCAAGAATCCAGTGCTTTGAACGATGAACAATCAAGATTTTCAAGATAGTTTCCGTTTTGTTGTTTCAAATTTTTTTTTGTATTCAATAGTTGAAAGAGGGCAGAATGACCAGTTGGCTCAGCAAAAACTTTTGTTAGTTAGTTATCAGGTAATCAATCAGGGCTAACCAATCAAGTTAGGTATTAATATGGTCAGTGAGCTTATCTTTTTTTTTGGGGGGGGGGGGAGAGTAGTGATAAAAATGGGTGGGTGTGGGTTCCTGTTTGAACCATTTGTCATTAAGAGGCCAGCCTTCCTGCTTCAGAAGGTTTGCTTGGTTCAAACATCTGCATGATAGGACACCTGATTTAACAACAAATAACTGATAACACAACACTGCAATCATTCTTATCAACATTTCAATAGCACCAATTAAAACCAATTTATTTTATTTATTTTTTTCGCAATACGAATGTCAACAGAACTGGTTGAGGAGAGGAAAGTAATTTTCAAGGCATGCGATTTTAACTTATTAAATCCGAGAAAAATTTCAAGAATGAGAGACAAATCTCTCGAATCTCAGCGAGGAAGGGACGATAAGACAAACTGCTGCCTGACTATCAAATGATATTTCCAAGAATATTTTATAAAAAAACTAATATTTGTAAAAACAACTCTGTCATACCACTAAAAACAATCGATTCAATCGTCGTCAATCAGTTCAGCGAGTCTCCTCAGCTTCTCGGTCGGATCGTCGTGCTTGTCGAATGCTTTGACCAGATTCTCCCTTTGCTGGCCACCTGCCTGGAAAATTCTCATCTTCAAAGGGATGTACCTCACCTCGGACTCTTCCTCCTCGTCTGAGCGAAAGAACGAATTCATTTGAAAAAATCAAATCATTTATTCAGCATAAAACCTATTGCCTCACAGGATTAGAAACAATTCATAATAATCAAAAGATTAGGGGTATCATTAAAGTGATGTGCAAACTAAAGTTTAAACTCACCATTATCATCATTTTGTGTCAATTTTATCATTTCATCTTTTAAGAATGCAGGTATGACGGATGGATTGAACGAACAGTCCTTCATGTGGATTCTAAGGATGGACAGAGGACCTACGTGGGAACAACCCAGTACTCTGTGGGGACAGGCAACCTGGAAATTATGTACTTTAATGACAATTTGTTTGTGAATAAAATAGAAGTGAAATAATATTTAAAAAAATATCTATAAATAAAATGTTATTTTCTTCTTAAGTTTTTCATAAACTCAGAATTGCAAGAAGTATTATATTAATTTAAAGCAGATATCAATAACAATGCAATTGCATAAAATGTCGTCTGCCTACAAAATCGAATGCTATTTGAGAAAAAGCACAAAGTAAAACAAAGACTGAATGATTTGAACAAACAAACCTTCTGGTCCATGATTATGTTCTCCAGAATGAAGTCATGATGCAAGTTCTTTGGATGCAAGGTTGTCCTGCACAGGAAATTATGGAAATTGTAAGGAAATAACGTCCTCCATTCATAATTTACATTCTTGGTCACACAATACATGTCTCTTCCAAGACATATAAGTAAACAAATAAAACTGCTTAATTTCAAATTATATCACTTGAAATTCAATTACCTGTCTTCAGGACATGATTTGTTTTGTGCTAGCCAAGTTTCAATGCACTGAAAAATAAAACCTTCAATATATTTTACGTACATGAGTTTTGGATAATCACATTTGACAAATGCTTATGTAATGTGCTTAATTAATCCAAATTAATTATAACTCAATGTTCTAACTATGGTTGACCAGACTTACTGTTTTGCAATAGCTGTGACCACATGGAGCCCTCTGAGGATTGGCATAAACCTCCTGGCAGATGGAGCAGAAGAGATGTTGACTCACAGACTCTGGATCGAGGTAGTCCCTGATGCTGCAACGTATTGGTAAACCATTTTCAATTTCTTTTCATTAATACGTAACAACGGCAAAACCACCTCAGATCTTCTTGTTTTTCCTCATTTGGAACTTCTGGTTCCGCTTTCCTTTTCTGTGCAGATTTTCGCCGTGGCATATCTATATTCAGTTACATTCATTACTTAACAGACTGCAAAGGAGTCCTTGAACTTAAGGATTTATTTAAAAGCATTACCAGCGAATTAAAGTCGAGATTCTGAAGGTGCCAGTAAATATCAGGAAAGCACTAATTCCACTTATCGCGCCTTTAAGTATAAACAAGGTACCTTGTACAAATAATATTGTTAATTGACCTAGTGTTTCAAAAATGTAAATAAAGAATTTGATGAGCAAATCAACCAATAATCTTTTAAAAGGTTAAAAAAGGTATCGACCATAAAATAATAAATAACTTTGTAAAAATTTGTGCAAAGATCATGTATAAAAATAATCTCGATTAAAACATTTCGCTTGAAAGACAATTATTGATAAAGTTCACTTATTAAATTAATATTCAAATCATATAAATAATGTGGATATGATTCTGCTCTGGATTAAATCCACCTTCGCCTAGGCTGTTTATTTTCCTTCTGGATCTCCTTCGGTTGCGAGTCATTGCTAAGATTTCTCTTTATCATTGAGTTGTCAGCATGAGTCTTAATGGCCAAGAGTTACCAAAGTGATAGGGATCGTCATCGTCTCCGGATAGAGGCCCAATCATTTCTTTCAAACATATCACTGGATGGCACTCACCGTGACACCAACTACGGCAGGTTGGGGTTGGTAAACTGTCAGCATTTGGTCGCCCCTTTGAAAGCTGAGGGAGTTCCAGAACAAATTGAAGTTGGCAGAATAAATAGTGCACCTCATGGAACGATAGTTGCAGAAGATGGGACACAGCCATCAGAAAATCCTCAGTTAAGGCTCGAATGCAAAGATGTCAGGATCAGGTACAAGAGTGAAAATTTGGAGACGAATTCGCGGGACTTTTTCAACTCAATTCCAGCATCAGTTGATGATCTTCAAGTTGTGCTTAAGTGAGTTTCTTTAGAAACAGCTTTGCACTCTTAATAGTTTAAGCTAATATAGCTTATTAAGCAATTGTTGTAAGTATGTAAGTTCTGCATAATCCAGCTTTTCAGGGGCCTAATTTGTCAATTTAAGTGGTAGATAACAAGGAATTCTTAGAATCATGTTAAGCATAAATGAATAAATCATGTTTTTCTTAAAATCTCGAAAGAGCAAAAAGTGCTGCTTCATCAAATGAACACACGAGATCCAGTTGGAAGAAGCTCCTGTTTGCTTCCGTATCAATGTCAGAAGAATCGCATCAGGCACTGGAAAAGCCAGCCTTGTATGAAATGGCAGGTTGGAGACTAATCTTCGCTTCAAAAAATTATTTAATTTCTTTCGTTTAAATTAAATTAAATGATTAGTTAAATTGAGTTTGGTTTTATTATTATTAGTTAGTTATAAATTATTATTAATTAGTTATAAATTTTATTGCTTTATTGCTAATCACCGGCTCGTCTATGATTCACCTCTGATCCAACCTTATACTCAGCTATTTATATTCTCAGTCCATGTAAATTCATGGAACTAAACTTGATACGTGTGCTCGCATCACAGGTGACTTTGTGCCTCATCTGGGTCGCCATTCTCCTCTCAGTTCGACCAGTTCTGAATACTCCTTCAACAAAACACGATCTTCTCAGAGCTACAAGGCCTCCAACTTCTCACTGCAAAGGCAAAGCAGACTTGGAAACATTTTAAGGAAAAGGTCGGGACTTTGAAACGTGTGATTGTGTTGTCTGTAATTAGTTTTCAATTTATTATAATTTATTTATTAATTAATTTTATTATATGTTATTCTTTTTTAACGCCTCCTAATCGTGGCGTGATATTTGGTTGACACGTCAGTCATTATCGGCCTTATATTGTAAATAAAATTACAATGGGACGAATTTACTAAATGGCTCTTAATCGTTAATTCGTTTATTGTTAAATAATAAATAGATTACAATAGATTAAATAAATAATAAATAGATTATAATAGATTAAATAAATAGATTATAATAGATTAAATAAATAATAAATAGATTATAATAGATTAAATAAATGATAAATAGATTAATAAATTTTCTAAACTTAACTCTTAAATTAATTAGAGTGGTTATCATGAGGTCCAACAGAAGATCTCCATTCGTCATCTTCTCAAACATTCCTTACAAGCACCAGCAGAGGTGAGCAATGACTTAACGTTGTTGACCCAGTCATGCTAATGACCTTGGTGATGACCTCAGTCATGGTAATGATTTTGACCTATTAATGTGGTGACCTCGATTTAGCATCCTGGCCTATTAGTAAAAATTCTATGGCTTCTTTAACTTGAGCTGCAATAATATTATTACATTATCATTATTATTATTATTACGATTATTATTATTATTATGATTATTCAAAGTTTTGTAAGAATAATAAATTTTCTTAGAAGTATAATAACTTTTTAGAAATAATATCCTCTAGATTAACCAGTTAGATTTTAATAAATCTTTAACGAACTTTTACTTTATCATTTCAATGATTGTGCAAACCTTAAGTCAATGAATATCCGCCATTAGGGAGCAGGTGCACAAGAATCAGCCACTACCTGGAGCTGGAAGTCAGCTGAACATTCCAATGGAGGGTCTCAACTCAAACGAGGAACCGGTCGGTGCTTTTGCATCCTAAAATAATAATAATAATTTAAAAAAAAAATATTTGTCAATCCATTTCTCTCTCTCTCATCGCTTGAGAATACAATCCTTCTTTGCTTTTCACCACATGTTTACATAATGCTCCACTTTGAGGACCTCCTAAGCATATATATATAGACATATATTCATAGACATATGAACTAATACGCACTAATAATAAATTGCTGAATAATTTCAACAATTTTTTTTACAATAATTAAACTTTGATGATTTAAGCATTTGATATTTTTAAATGAATCAGCATAAACATTTTTATCTAGACCAACAATAACTCGAGGAGTGATGAATAATCAATTCTTTATTTAAAACTGCAGTGTGTTTCCTACGCTCACCTGTTAGTCCCGAGCCGAGCCACCATCACGAAACCAATCCAGATGGCTCCCATCAACCCCACGGACTCCGCCCACTCGTCTCCAGGTTTTAATTATTCAACTTTCAAATGCCTTGAAATTCAAACGAGTCGAATCAATTAATTCCAAGCCACGGTCATCATCTCGTTTGTCTCCCATTTTGAGTGCGGCAAATGCCTTTCAACAATTTTGAAGCGACGCTGATGATGATGTTGATTTGTTAAATTTAAATTCAAACCAACTGACATGGGGTCAGGGAAGGCCTCTTTCTTGAGCAGAGAATTGCTCTCCTTCAAGCGCAGTCTCTCCAGTTCGACTGGTGCTCAGCTTTTCAAAAGCAAGGACCCACAGACGGCACAGGCGTCTGCCAATAGAGGTAGCTTTTAGGCGGGCTCGTAGCAGCTTCAGAAGTCGGCCAATGGCACCGGGACCATCACTTGACTTTTAAATTTCTTTTCATTGCAATGTCTTGAAAACTTTTCTGTTCCTCTTTCTGGCATCTTTCTCGGTCTCGATTTTAATTTCAGTCTACCTCGGTTGGAAGCAGTACGTTTGCTTTGTTATCTGCTTTTGCACCAAATTTGTCGTCAGAATTAGAAAGTCTTACTCATTTCTTTATGGCCTGGCATGCTTCTTGTTTTTTTGGAGGTTTCAGGCATGAATTCACTTTTAAGCACTGAATTTTCATTTCATATTCATTTCTGTGGCTTTAAGAGCTGGTTAAATTATGATTTCCTGTTATTTTGGCTTCAAATTGAAAGTCGGAGATCCACAGAAATTTTTAAAAATATCTTAAATTGTTGCTTTGGAAATCTTCATGGTTAACTAATGTAATAACTATTATCAGTTTGGTTAGATATAAACTTTTCCATGCCGTGAATCACTCGCCAAGCTTACATCAGCTTGTCGTTGTTATTAAATTGGCACTAAACATTAGTGATATTAACAAGCAAAGATAGTAATAATATTAATAATGACATAACCAATGTCTGGATGTCATTGTATTAATAGTTACGTTATTATAAATTATGTTAATTAATTCGTTTAGAGTTCTTCCAAGCCACGGAGGAGATCGTGTACGACCCGAACCTGCTCGATGACCCGGAACTGAGGTCGGGAAAACACAGGACGCTGCTGACGTTTCCCTCTTACATGGTATTTGGACGTTCATTTTGCTGAGATGAACTGAGTGATTCAGAATGATGAATCTTATGATGAATTTAATTCAAATTTTTGCTAACAATTAAATTATTAATTGTTTTAATCTAATGTTTAGATTAATTATTGTCGGTATTGTATTAGTACAAGACCTTAAAGTTTTA
Source organism: Hirudinaria manillensis (assembly GCA_034509925.1). Classification (NCBI taxonomy): domain Eukaryota; kingdom Metazoa; phylum Annelida; class Clitellata; order Hirudinida; family Hirudinidae; genus Hirudinaria; species Hirudinaria manillensis. The sequence continues at coordinate 9,494,897 of CM067530.1, read as the reverse complement.
AAGACATTGTTATTATTATTATTATCATTATTATTATTCCTAAATTGATTGAAATTTCTTCTTTAAAAATGGTTTTTAATTAATTTTAATAAGTTCAATGGTATAGAAAATAATCTTCATTGACCCGATTATTATTTGGACGACTTGTTTCCAAAGACATCAATAATAGATTATGCAAAACCTGGAGACCTGAAGAAAGAACTGAACGAAAAGTTCAGAGAAAAATTCCCTCACATTCAACTGACTCTCAGCAAACTAAGAAGTCTCAAGAGGGACATGAAAAAGATTGCCCATACCAAGGTTCTCAAATCTTTCAAAATAATCTTCCAATCATTTATTCTGCTTATTTTAAATGGGCTGTTGTTGTTGTTGCTGTTGTTCTTGTTGTTGTTGTAAGTTTCTAAATTCATTCTTTTTTAATTCTTTTTTAGTGTGGACTTGATTTGTGGGACATTGCTCAGGCCTACGTGTTCTTTGAGAAAATCATTCTCAAGGTAGCTTCCTATTATATGCCTTTGTTATGCTTTACAATTCTTTTTCTATATTTTTATAAGCATGTATATTTATTTCAGCCAAATTCAAATTGAGCCAATTCATAAATAATTATAATAAGTAAATAAATCTAAAAAAAAGTCTAAGAAAAACAAAACATAAATAAACAAATAAAACTAAGATCTTCATTAACCAAAAAACATTCCTCATTTGGATGCAGGGTTACCTTACAAAACCAAAGCGAAAGTGCATCGCCTGTGCCTGCCTCATCCTCTCGGCCAAACTGAACGACATCAAACATCAGGAACTCACGAAACTCATTCAGGTATCTTCAAAGCAAAGTTTAAATATTCTACATTTTGTGGTTAATCTGAAATGATTAAGTTACGTTAATAAGGTTACCTTATTAGTTAGTTGAGCTGTCTTGCAAATTCGATTATTAGGATCGTGATTTCTTGGATAATGAAGTTGCAATTTATTAGTCTGTTCTAACTTTATTTTATTCTGTTTCTAATAATTAGGAATTGAAACTGGCAAATTATAATTTCTTTACCATTATAGACTTAATTGGCATAGCTTTAGGACCGACTCAGGTTGTAAATTACTCGATATTATTTGGCAGGGCATCGAGGAGACGTTCAAAGTTCACAGGGAAGAAATGTTGGCCTACGAGTTCCAAGTTCTCGTTCAGCTCGAGTTTTCGCTCCTCGTTCCCGATTCTGAAATTTATCCTCATTACCAACGACTGCTTTATTCCTCTTGATCCGAGGTCTGCACTCGAACTGGGGTGATGTTTAAAAAGATTTCAAGAAGGAAGATGAGGCCTCTTTGTCTTACATGACATCGTCATCGTAATCAGGAGAGGAATTTCAAGATGTGCTTTTCTGAAACTGGCGATGAAGTTTGTCTGGCACGGAAATTGTGGATCGAGGATTTTTTCCCTCTCTTAAGTTGTTGAAGGTGCCACTTGAATCAAGCAATGCACTTGCGCTACTGAGTTGTGATCGTGAGCTGTCGACAGTGTTTTTACCTTCGTTTTCGTCTTTCTTCAATTTTTATTCGACATAAAATCTGAATGTTTGTATACAAAAAAAATCGAAAAACAAAAAAAAAAGATGTAGAATTTCTCGTTTTTAAACAGGTCACTTGAGAAAGAATAATAAAATGCTTCTCGCAAAAAAAAAAACAACTGATTTGTTCGAAAAAGCGACTTTTTTGGCATTGAAAACGTTAATAATTGACAAAAACATTTCGGTGGCAATGCAGGAAACTAAATCTGGGAACAACAAACATTAATACGTTTGGAGTGCGAAATATGCAAATGATTCTTTGGGTCTTTGGTTGTTGGTGCATTTCATCTGCCGGCGGGATGGAGAAAATAGATTTTAATTCCCTTATCCATTATTAGGGGATTAGTTCCATGGTAGGAAACCATTTCCGCTAGGTCGGCGAAAGACTGCGGAATAATTTAAACTCGTTTACTTCAAGTATTAAGAAAATTGTACTTCCTTGCGAGTGAAAATTGTGAAATTTATGGTAATGTACCGACAAAATGGTCAACATGTAGTCCTATTATTACAACAATACTTCACCTGTTCCTCTGCTTTCTCTGATCCAATTGCAAATCTGTTGTCACTTCGCTTCCTTATCTGAAGGTTGTAAACATTATCCAAATGGAGAAGAGAAAGTGAGTAGGGGGTGAGCGAGGCTCCTCGCTGACTGTTTCGAATCAAAAATGTCCCATCCTGAAACAGGCGCGTGTTTTTTCTTATTTTTATTCTGATTTTGAGTGGTTGTTTGAATAATCGCTGCTATTAGCAATTAAATATTACCAAATAATTTTGTAATTCTTTAATGATCTCAAAATTGGTCACTACGCAGCAGGTTTAATTAAGCGGGTCCTCAATTTTGACCACTGAAATTAAGACTAAATATTCGAAAAACTGACAAAGTACTTTTCTATAGAATTATTTTTCTTAACTTTTATTGAAATAATTGTTGAACAGTCGAAGAAATGCTTCGAATGTTCATACGTTACTTGCTTTGAAGTGCTTACCTTTCCAATGGAGCGTAGCTTCTTTTCCGCATCATTTCTCGAAACTTCTGGCAAGTACCATGAACAATCCTCTAAAGGATCTTTACGAGGTGTCTCCTGGCATAGAAAACAAAAAAAGCCGGAAGCTTTATATTAATATTGTGTCGTATCTTATTGGCTCGTATTGTTAGGCACTATATATCTGTTATATTAATATGTTAGATAATATTATTGGTCATTGTTAATGCTAGGTAATATTAAAAGTTGAAAAATGAAGAGCTGAGTTTTAAAGATGTGAAAATAATGTGGAAAACATGCAACTTTTTCATGGAGTTAACTAGATTAATTTTTATCAGAAGGTGAAAGTTAATTAAGGTTAATTGTCAAGAAAATACAGAAAATGATTTCATCACTTGATTAGTCTGAATGTGAAATTGAAACCCAATCGATCTTTTCAATCAAAGAAAACGAAGGACAACATTTACTAATAAATTTGTTAACAATCCTTAACGAATTACATCCTTCTATTGACCTCCGCCGCTTTCAAGCAAGAATTCTACACCAAGCTTTCTTAACTAACAGGCCCTTAACCGCTTTGCTAACCATCTTCGGCTTGCATGGAACAATAGGACTTTTCGAGGGTGAAACTGATTTCGGATGAGTGTTTGAATGCTTCAAATTGATTTTTCCGGGTTTGGTTTCCGAGGCAATCGCCTGTTTTAGCGCTTCTTCCTTAACGAGTTTCTCGTCACTATGACATTTCGTCTTACATTTCTGTAATGAGCTGTCACTTTCATATCCATTTTTGTCTTTAAAAAATTTCCCTGCGACATTCTTTTCCCCAGAGAGGCCATTTAGCGGTGGTCGGTTCTTTTGAGCGACTACAGGGGAATTTTTGGACTCGTGTTTCGAGACAGAATTTGGCTGTATTACTTTAGTAAGGGAGACTTGTTTTTCTAATTTGTTCATTAATTCGGATATATGAGATTTCGCGTCTGACTTTGGCAATACCTTCTCAGATGGTGGCGTTTTGCTTCCCCGTTCTTTCTGATTCTTAGAGTCTGGAATCGTGGAGAAGTTTTTTCCCCGCTGTTCTATGCTGTAGGGAGAAACGGAGTCCGAAGGGGGCGCATATCCTTTATTGGGCTGCTTTGTTGTGATCCCTTGGAATCTTTTTTCAACGGTCCTATTGTCATCGTCCTCCTTGACTAGAGTGCTTTCAAAAGCTTTCAGTTTGTTTCTGGCATCCGCCAAGATGGAGTTCTCTTCGTTTGCTATAGAAAATTTGTTTTAAGTTAATGAATATGCATTATTCGAAGAAATAAATGAATCCGAGGAAAAACTGTTCAAAAAACTGTGCTGAGTGTTCAGAGAAATTTCGATACATTTTGTATTTGCGATTGAATTGTGATTGACTCTTCAAGTATACCACTTGGAGCTTCATCCTGCTTCTGTCCAAATTTCTGAACAGGAACTTTTAGAGGAAAGTGTAGGGAATAGTTGGTTTTGGCAGGAGGTTTTCCCGGAGCATTTGTGTTATCTAGTGGGAGATGGATTTTCAATTAATACTTTTCCAGCTAATAAATCTTATTCTAAACTAGTTATAATTAATTATTGTTAGTTATTTATTACTTCTAAATTAATTCTTAAAGAGCATGACTTATCAGAATTGAGACCTTGGATGGGCATTTTGGGAGGAGTATGCTTCCAGTAATTATTTCTGATTGGTTTGTTGTTTTCTTTTGCTATTAATAATATTTCATTCACTTATAAAAGTAATTATATTAATACGTTATTATGCATATACTAGTTTTTAATGAAGTAATTCTGGTTATTTTATAAAATGAAATCAGACATTTATTATAGATTATTTAAACAACAGAATTGAAAAATGATTAACAGTACTTGTTCGCTCTTCTTCAGTATCATCAGCGGAACTATTTCCAGCCGTCTTGTTTTGTTTCTGAAGAAAGGGAGCTGCTTTGGATAATGGAGGTTGTTTGATTTCTGGAAGAGGCTTATTTATTTCAGTTTTATTTTGCTTGAGAGCATTTCCCCCTAAAGACGAGGAAGGAGAAATATCTTCTGTGAAATATGAAAGTTATCCCTTTCAATAAGAACCATTTGTATGGGAATAACATTGATTTGGTCAATTAATTTTGTATCAATTATATGTAATTGTGGATAGAAGTCAAGCCCAGCTCAGGGTGCTATTCATTAAGTGATTAATATTTTCGATTCGTCATTTGTTTCAGCTCGAAAACTCTCCTCAATTACTCCTCAATTTCATTGACAGTAAAAAGTGTCGCCTATAATAACTAGGTCCTTTTTTTGGTCTCTCATTAAACAAATGATACTTTGGATGGGCATCCAAAAATGAAAAATAATGAATCATCATTTTAGGGCTTGTCTCACGATAGAACATAGCTCCTGCGGCATTTTAAAAAATTTTTTTTCTGAGAATTTAAACTTTAGCAACAATGAGACATTTGTGAAATTACACAGTATTAACAAGCAGTTATCGTCTGCAATAGTACCCGCCATTCTGCTCACCTGCATCTTTGTTCTTTAGCGTGACGTGAGTATAGGGAATTGCCCGATGTTTCAATTTCACTGCTGGATTCTCTTCAACAGGTTTGACCTTCTGAAAGTCATTCGAAGGTTTCGAAGTGTTTTTGGGTTTTTTACTGACTGGCAGTTGAGGTGGAGGTGAGTCATCTTCAATTTCATAGGAGCCTGTTGAGTGAGTAGTGAATCATGAATTGTTGCAAGCACTGGAACTAGTAACCTACTCACGAGAAAACGATTATATTATATTATATTAAAAGGGCCACTCGTGACCTTTAATTTTAATGTTCTCCGGGCTCTTCACTTTGTTGTAAATGTTTCGCTTTGTTAATAAATAATTGCTTTAAGAATAATGCGGGTGTATTTATGCATATCAATTAGTAACCTAATTCATTTATTAACGTACTAGCAAGCGAAAAAAAATGTACGATGGTCTTAAGAAAATCAATCGTGAATTGCAAAATATAATGATTCTAAAATTGACAGCGGAAAATATCATTGCAAAGTAAAGGGACCAACATTGCCTTTCGGGTTCTGGGGGCAGTGGTTTGTTTCTTCTGGGGGTTGGACTCAACTTTAACGTGGGCTTCGGTTTTTCGTCAGGAATAGCTGTTTGGGTTAAAGACATTTTTTGGTAATTAGTTAACATTCGGTTAATTCTAATACTGCTACTGGATTTCATTTTGTTTGTATTTCTTTGACAGCATTCGGTGAGCGGATGGATGGATATGGATGGTGACGGAGCATGAATAAACCTAGTGTTTGCAGGAATTTTCTGGATGGCAAAGAGTCGAAAGCTGTTCCGGAATGTTTCCTCGGGAAATTGGAAACAATTGGCTGCTGGTCTTCAGGTTCGTAAATTTCTTCTGCCAATCAATGAAACTACGATGTGCTTTCGAAACCATTTATGATTGAGATAAATGTAGAGGTTGTGTATTATTACTGTTCGACTCACCATTGTCTGAGGCAGACTTAGCCGGTGCAACAACTCTGACAGGAAGTTCTAAAAGCAATGTTGTCAGAGTTACGCTTGCTTGGTAATATAATTAATAGATCCGAATAAGTGATCAGATGGCATCATTATCATTGACAACTGTACCACTTTAACAACTACAAATGTCTACCATTAATGACTAACCAGGTTTTTTAGCTGATGGGTTTTTATGCGAAGTCAGTGGGATATCTTCGGCCTCCTCGTATATTTCATCCCTTTCTTCATTGGCTATTTGAGGTACTGTTTTAAGGTAAATTTATTTATTTATTTTATCTATCACATTTGATATTAATTACAATAGTATGTCTTCTTTTTTACATTGTAAATAATAAAACTTAAAATGTTGAACTGTAACTCTTTGCTACAAAAGGGGTTAAAAAGAAGCCTATCTTTTTTTCGGGAAACTACCATAAAAGTCATTAAACGTTAAACGTCATTATAAGATATAATTAAGAGTCGCATAAATTTTTCATTTTCACTTTTGATACTAAATTTCGCTACCTCCATAAAAGTAATTAAGATATAAATTAAGCACCTCTCTTTTGAAAATGAACAACTCGTGACATAAAATTAATAAATTAAACTATTGTTTGGCTAATTAATTAAATTATCGATTAATTATAAGAAATTAAAGATAAAGGCTCAGTTTTAAACCAACATGGTTTATTTGATGTCTTCATGGGATTATAGGTTTTGAAAGCTGCACTGATCTTGCCAGAGATCCCAGTTTTTGAGGGGACTTCCGGTTCTACAATTTCATAGTCTTCTGTAAAAAACCTAAATCCTCATTTGCTAATGTTACTGAATGTAATAAAAAAAATTATGATAAAAAAATTGAAAGGAACAATCTTGAGATGAGGACCATCTATTCTCAATAGCCTTTCCTCTGTAGTACGTCTAGCCGTGGAGTTTGAGATCTAGAACAGTTATAACTAAATATCCCTTAATTTATTGCTAGCACAGCCATAGGGGTTCACAAATACAACCTATCTTTGTCGCCTCTTGATACTTTTTCCAAATCCCCTTCGAACCATTTTAAAAATCCTGGTTATTATTATTATTATTTTATTATTATTATTTTATTTTTATTATTATTTATATCTATCACTGACATATCTTGCACAAATAAGGATGTACAAAGAATTCAATAAACGTTCAAAAACATCAAACGCTCAGCTCCAAAAATTGCTGCCGCTGGAAAATCTTTGCATAAAAATTATTAAAACTTTAAAAATGAAGACTCCAAACGACCTCTAGTATCATTTCCTTGAGGGGCGGGTGGGCAAGGCATCCTGGATCTGGAGAGCTGTGAATGGATTGAAAGTAAGAATTTGTTCACGTATTAATCGGACCGTTGACATTGTTTGGCAGACTGAACTGAACGACGAATCAACAAAGAATTAAAAAAAAAAGCTGGCATTGTACAACCAGCAATGAATCATAGTTCTCAGCCTATTAGACTTTGTTATATCGTTCTTCAAGGATTGCTCGTCACGCAAACAAATCTAATTATACAACGAACTAAGTTAAGTTGTTAATAAAGTTAATAAAATAATAGATAGCTAAATATTTTCTTATTAGATATATTATCAATTAAGAATAATCGTTTTACCAAGGGCAGCGTGGGTGCTGGTTTGACTTCGATTGGTTTGCCTTTCGTGACAGGCGGCGCAGGTGCTTGTTCACGTTGGCCTTTTTTTTGAAAAGGTTTCCGTTTGCTGACCTAGATTTTAGTCGATTCCAACAACATATCATTAAAATCACGATGTCTAGGCTTTTTTTCGGATATAAACTTTAAAATTTAATGAAAAATGTCTAATTCATTTACTGGAGAATCGATGGCTTCGTAATCTGGACTATCAGAATCTTCATCTTCATCATCTTCTTCTTCTTCAATCTTCGGCTAAAACAAAGTGTCAAATCAATTTTTTTTAAATGAAAAATGATGCAAGAAGCCACAAATAAACTTTAGATTCAAAATTCAGATTCATTGATGACTTTAAAACGGTGCAACCGTCAAACTGAACTACCTTATCTTTGACCTAACCCTAACCCTAACTACCTTATCTTTGGTCATCTCGTCAAACTCTTCGTAATCCTCGTTCTCAAATGAATTCTCTTCTATAACTGGTCGTTTGAGCTTCTTATAGTCGGAAACGAGTGGTGGTTGTTGATGGTTTGCTGCCTGAGTCCTTTGCGGCAGCTGGAGTGGAGTTGTCAGAGATTGTCAGAGAAGATTGGAAGTTGTTCGAAGTGCATTTTGATTTTTTACAAAAATGTTATCAATGCTATCAACCTTAACCTCCTGATTATTATTTTATTATCTTTATTATAGTTATTAAGTCATGCATTGGTTGTTTAAAAATTACCGCAGGCACTGAAGTTTCCTTCTGATTTTGAGGGGAACCTCGTGACCTTGGTGGCAATGGAGGACCATCTGGCTTCTCCACTTTCTCGTCTTTGCCTGCTGTTAAAATAATTTTATACTTAAAATAATTTTATTAAAAACAAAAAAAAACATAATTCATTAAATGATACACTAGCACTTTAAAATGTGTATCATCCATTAATCCATTCATCTGTTCGTCCGTCCATTCTCATCTCTCTCATCCATGCATGGTTTAAGTGCCTTAAATTGGAATGAGACATCACATTCCGTCGGTGTGAAGTAAAGTAAATTAAAAATTTAATTAATTAATTAAAATGAATCATAATCATAAAATTAATTAAATTCAATTTTTTACCTGACTGGAGTTCGCTTTCATTGAGATAAATATCCTGTGAAAATTATGTCATCAGCGTCACGTGACTCACCCGTCACCATTAAAAAGTAATGGCGGCTTGTCAAAATGCCTCGGGTCATCAATTAACAATGGTTTTAAAAATCAATTCAACAAATATCAACTCGAGGCCAAATATTTAGGAGATTTGTGATTATTATCGAAATTAATCAGTTAGCAGTATGAATACATAATTAGATATTTTACTAATGTTGTAATCACCAATATAGATGTGTTAATAAATATTTAAGCCTGGTAATTCATGGAATATTTCAAGAAAAGGTAGAATTTTATATCAAAAAGTTTTAAATTACTTCTATTTCTTCGTCAAATTCGCCTTCTGACCAAACTGTCTCTTCTGGATAAGGACTGAAAGTGGAGCCTGAAATTACAAATCATTCTTCGGTCAATGCAACGAAAAAAGCTAAGTTTTATTCGGAATGAAAATAATATAAACTCAAAAAAGTCGCAAAATCTATTATCATCAATGGGTAAAATTAAATTGAAAAAATAAAAACAGTTAATTAAATGTAACGAAGATATAAAAACTTCAGGCCATCTTAACTAGGGCATCGGTACAGAATTGTCCGTTGTTCTCCAATATAGATAAATGTGAGGTTAAACATATTTCACCATTTTACGTATTTTAACCACTTTTAATTTTGATTCAGTCATTTCAATAACTCAAATCAGTCTTACAATTATGTGATGGGATGTAATTTCTTATTTTTGCAGTTTTGAAAGATAATTATTCTCATCAAATAAGCCGTATAGAAACCAAATGCCATTTCCTGAGTAATGTATGGTTATCAAACAAAGGACAAATGACCTCTTTCAACTGCAGGGGGAGGTTCCACTTGTTAAGTACATAAATAGTTCCACTGAAGTACTATGAAGTAAGCGTTAAGATCTATACCTTCTTTCAGAGGCATAAATAACATTTGTATTAAGTGATATTAAATTGGTCAGATAATATTTTCATGTCCAAAAGTGAATAAACTACGACGTGCGTCACTCACGAGTCGTGACCAAACATTCTGACACAAATTATCTTGGGATCGACACTCGGTTTTTTTTCCTGGAAGGATTCCGAAGATCTCAAGAAATTTTCTCAAATTGCATTTATTTAATTGCGTTCTATTTAAAATGCTATTGGGAACGACTATTAACGGCGACGTCGTCTTAGCCTTTTTGCAAATATAATTTTAAATAACATTTAAAAAAAAACTTATTCACTGTTATCTTCGCTGGCGTGATCCACTGCCTCGTAAAGATCCTGATGAGTTATAATGAACAATAATTATACAAAATAGGTTTCTAAATCCCTTTCTGAATTCAAACCTCGCCATCTTCGTAGCTTGACTGTCGTCTGTTTGCTGCAAATAGGAAGTTGTTGACAAGTCAGGATATGTGACTAACGTTTAATGCACCAATTAATATAATTAATAGCTAATGTAAATGCTATTACATGATTGATTTTTACCGAAATAGTGGGTCGTTGCATTGAGATAATGTTGTTTTGATCACATGTTTAACCACTCATTGAATTATTCGTACGTGATCAATAGTGACTAATTTGGGCACAAGTAGACTTTTGCATCAATACTTATTAAGATTAAGTTAATAGCATGCAATTCCAAATTACAGTGATCATTTTATTATTATTATTATTATTATTAAATATAATTATAATTATTAGAAATTAATCTCAGTGGACTTTTTAACATGCACGTATAAGAATATTTCATACTTCGCCTGTAACAATACAACCTCAAATATTTTTGTTTAAGCCAATAGAAGAATTGGTCTTTGCATTATTGGGACATCAATAATTCTTCAAAGTTGTTATAAAAATAGAATGTCAACTTTGAAGCATAGCATTAACATTAATTGTCATACCGGATCAACAAATAATTTGCTCTGAGTATTTGCGAAGCTGAATTCAAATTAAGTCATTTATCAGATAGCCATAAGACATGCATAAAACCGTTTTAAATGCTTAAGTAAATTGCAAATATTAGGATGACGTTCACGAGAGATATTCAAAAGACAGCTTTGAATGAGGCATGAATGTTAGAATGTTCAAATCACACCTACCATTACCCGGCTCGTCTCTTATGTTCGCATTTTTCCGAAATAAGTTTTTAAACCTGCCATTTTATGCGATAAAATGTTTACAAATGTTCACCTCAAAATTGTTATAAACAACCCATGTGAAATTCTACCAACCCGGACATTTTATAAGTTATAAAGCTGCGAAAACAGATTCTTTTTGTCAAAACGAGGAGAAATTGCCAAATCTAAATCGATTTCAAACTTTCAGCTAGGCGTACAAGGAAGTTGGTAAGAGAAGACATTCACAAACGATGAAGATAATTACTCTGAGGTCTCTGTTAATTTACTCCGAATAGGCAGACTTCATTCACAAACGTTATGCTCCTTAATTTTTAGTGTTGCGAGCGGTTTTAAGTTGCTCTGGTCACACGAACTCGATTATGAATTGGCACGACTCTCCACAAATTTTTAGTCGCAAAGCAGAGCAGCATTCAGATCTTAGCATCGAATTGCGTCCTCTCTCCAAAGGAGGAAGAAACCTAAGAAAAAAAAAAACAGAAAATGTTTATCTGCCTGACACTAAATGCGTCTTTATAATGACGGCATAATTATTCACATCCGTTTCGAAAAAGCAAAAATATTTCAAACCGTCTATGAGCACATTTTAAAGATGAAAATAGCCGGAAACATGCCTGCCCTGGCAAAGTTCGCAGGGCCATCTCAAAAACAACATGATCCACACCATGACGCAGGAATTTAATGTAAGGCTGAAAATTTGGCGGACTATCACCGATGATCTTGAAACTTATAGAACTTATCTATTTAACTCAATTAAGTTTATATGACCATTCTGACGCTATGTCTTTAGGCTTCTTAAGAAACATTAAAGCTTTCAAATATTATCAAGTAATTTTATTACGTAGATATTTAATAAAAATTTAATATTTTAAAAAACAATGTCAATTAAATTTAACAGTGTATAGTGACTTTGATTCTGCAAGTCTCCATAACGCTGCTTATGTTTTTATAGCGATCTTTATTCTTTGCGCAAACCAAAACAACATGGCATCCCTCGATGACAAGGCATTATGGGAAGATGGACAGGTTTACATACGATTTTATGCAATAATTTCTGCTTAGTGCTGCTCGCATCAGGTTTTCGTTTTGCTCGGCATGCCATATTATAAATATTAGGTATGATGCTTGTGCTTACAATATCCCTAAGGTTTTTAATTTTTTTAATTAATAGGACGGTCTTGAAAAAGAAATACTTCGTATGTCCAATGATGAACTCGTAAGCAGGACAAGGTTGCTGGACAATGAAGTTAAGGTTAGCAATTTAATTTAGACTCTTAAGTTGCTTTGCTCTAAGTCATTATCTTAAATTTTTAAACAGATAATGAAGTCTGAGGTGATGAGAATATCACACGAACTTCAGGCTCAAAAAGACAAAATCAAGGAGAATACAGAAAAGATAAAAGTCAACAAGACTCTTCCATATTTAGTCTCAAATGTTATTGAGGTACTATTTCATAAAAGAATTTACAAAATGTGGCATAGAAAGATATAATATAAAGTTTTATAATATAATATTTTTATATAATATTTTAGATTATAATTATTTATATATATATGTATATATAATATAATAATATTTATATTATTTTTTTTGTGCAAATCATTGGTAAAAATTTGTTTTATCTCCAGTTGCTTGATGTGGATCCTCAAGATCAGGCTGAGGAGGAGGGTGCCAACATTGATCTCGATTCCCAGAGGAAAGGAAAGTGTGCTGTGATCAAGACTTCGACCAGACAGGTAAATACAAAAGCTTGGACTGTCATTAGTTTAGAGATTCTCTAATAATCTCAGAACAGAATAGAATTTTAATATTTAGGTGTTTCATAATTCATTCTTGTGAATTATTCTGAATTGCTACTAGCCATTAAATCTTACAAATGATGTTACGTCATACCTTTAAACCTACAGACATACTTCCTTCCTGTCATTGGACTTGTTGATCCAGAACAGTTGAAGCCAGGAGACCTTGTTGTGAGTAGAAGATAATTTAATTTAGCTCAGTTTGAGTAGAATAGAATTAGATTTACATACATTTCATTAACTATTTGAGTGTTTAATCAATAGTGGGCTGCTTCTATGGCAGCACTGTTAATGAAATTAAATGATTTTTGTTGAATTTCAAATATTTTCTCCATAATTTTCAGGGTGTCAACAAAGATTCATATTTGATCCTTGAAACGCTTCCTGCTGAGTGAGTAGCAATTATTTTTTGGATATCATTGTCTCTCAAGTTCTGGAATTTCTACCAATAATATTGAAGCTTATTAAATGTTAAATATTGTACTGAAATGCATATTTATACCTGTTTTTAACTAATATCCTCTAATTTCCAGATATGACTCAAGAGTCAAAGCAATGGAAGTCGATGAGAGGCCAACTGAGCAATACAGTGACATAGGTGGACTTGACAAGCAAATCCAAGAGGTGACCATCAACTGTTTATGGATATTAATTATGTTGCTTACTCATGCTCTCTTGCTGGCATTCAATATCTGTAATTGTTTAACTCTAGTCGTTCAACCATTTCAATTTGATTGTAGCTGATTGAAGCTGTTGTACTCCCAATGACCCACAAGGACAGGTTCACAGCACTGGGCATCCAGCCACCCAAAGGTTTGCAACCAATTAAATTTAAGAGATCAACAAATTAATATTTTAAAATTGACATTCAACCTTGATAATTTGACTCGACAGGTGTGCTGCTTTACGGTCCACCCGGAACCGGAAAGACTCTTCTGGCTCGAGCCTGTGCTGCCCAGACGAAGTCTACTTTCTTGAAACTCGCTGGACCACAATTGGTGCAAATGTTCATCGGAGATGGTGCCAAACTGGTCAGAGATGCCTTCTCCCTGGCCAAGGAAAAGGCCCCGGCCATCATCTTCATCGACGAGCTGGATGCCATCGGAACAAAGAGGTTCGACAGCGAAAAGGCTGGAGACAGGGAGGTCCAGAGGACCATGTTGGAACTGCTCAACCAGCTCGACGGGTTCCAGTCGAACCACGACATCAAGGTTTGATTTGACATTGTAGCTCCTCGTCCAATTCTTGTCTTCCCCACTACTAATCCCCATGTTTTCTCATCAGGTTATTGCAGCCACAAACAGGGTAGACATCCTCGATCCGGCCCTTCTGAGGTCCGGCAGGTTGGACAGGAAAATTGAATTCCCAGCCCCGAACGAGGAAGCCAGGGCGAGAATCATGCAGATCCATTCAAGGAAGATGAATGTCAAGTTGGTTCATTCTTTTGATTGATTCTTGTCAATGTTTAGTTTTATGAATTCAGATGATATTAATGTTCAATCATTCTCAATGTGTTCGATTTTACTTTACAGCAAAGACGTTAACTATGAAGAACTGGCAAGGTGCACGGATGATTTCAACGGTGCCCAGTGCAAAGCCGTCTGCGTAGAAGCCGTAAGTATAACGTGTTAAGATTCTCTTTCGATTGATTGATTTGGTGTCTGATTGAAAACGACTGCTCCTACAGGGTATGATTGCACTCAGGAGAGGTGCCTCTGAGCTGATCCATGAGGATTACATGGATGCAATCCTTGAAGTCCAGGCAAAGAAGAAAGCCAACCTCAACTATTATGCTTAATGTGCATGAATTAGTGTATCTGACCATTTTCACTTTTGACAATTGAGAAACACCGTTACAAGTTTTCTTGGAAATGTTAGAATAAATTTTTGTTGCTAATGTAAAAAAAAAACAGAAAAGGACTTCTCGTAAATATAAATGTAAAAAATAGGACCTAATTGGCTGGTATAAAGAGGTAGATCATGAACAATAAATCTAAGTTTAGTCAGAATCATGCCTCCAAAGGTCCTTCTGAAGATGGATAATTTCTTCTCCTGAGCCCTATAAGTATCACAAAGGGCATTTTAATGGTTGCATTAAATTCAGTGATAACTGGTATTAGTTCATTATTGAGATTAACAAAATTCTGGCCACGTCTGGCGACCCACATTTCTAAACGTTCTCAGCTGCAAACTCTTCTCCTTGGATGCCATTTTGAGCATGTCCAATTGTTTTTGTGTCAATTGACTAGAACAGAACCGAAGTTCTGACAGGTCCTCGTCAGATATTAGGGTTCTATGGGAGTGGAGAACAGTCAGTGGAGAAATTGTCTCCAAAAGTAAGAAACCATCAACCAACTCGAGCCAAGAAGCAACAATTCCTTCATCTGTGTCTTTGTTGGATTGAATTTTTTGCTGTGTCGATTTATGATCATTGCCAGGAACCGTACCTTTAACATTAGCATGTCATAGGTCGCACTTAGAACTAAGTAGCAAGCTTTTTGAAATGCAGAACTAACTCTCTTTGTGGCAGAAGGAATTGCAAAACATTTTGATATATCTAAATCAAAAACACCTTAAATTAATCCGATTATCAAATAGCATTTGAGCATTATTGAATCACTATTGATTGAAATATTTCCATGAATCACCTTTCCACTCTGTCAATTTCCAATTGAATATCTTTCCCCGGTTTCAGAGAGTTTGCCTTCCTCAATGGCCAAATAGCCCTTGCAAAATCTCCCAATTGGGTCAATGCCTTCAACATAAGAATGTCTGTCATTAACAAACTCAAAAAAAAAACATTTACAACATTAGTGTGAACAAATAAGTCGCAGTTGGTGCAACTAAGAGGTAAAAATTTCAATACAACAATCATGACCAGCATGAGACAAAGGTCAACTCACTCTTCCCTTGAAGAAGAGAGCCTTCAAATTGTTCTCTTCAAGAGCTAGAGCCTCATTGCAGTGCCTAATTGCCTTTGCAGAATGCATCATCTTTAAGCCACATAGAGCCACATTTACATGCAGTTTGACCAAGTCCTAAAAATTGTTAACTATAATGTCATAATTTGAAGGAGTCGATCATACCTAGGCTATTTATAGATTAACATTCATACAGCTTGTGGGTGGCATTAATTTTGGTTAATTTAAGAAGCCCTGGCTGTTTCAACAAAAACATCTTGAACAACTTTTACAAGTTTTAGTCAATTAGTTGGAACAAGTACAGTACCCCTGAAGCTCACACACACGGCACTATATAAATTGTATTATTATAAGATGTATTACTATTATTATTATATTACATTATATTAATAATTATTATACAATATATAATAATATATAATATTATTATATGTTTTTAATATATTATATTTATGTTATATATAATAATTATTATTACCATTATAATACTGAACAACTGGTGATCAATTAAAACCGACCGGTTTCAGAAGGTTTTCCTCATCTTCGTCTTTCTTGTTGTAATCATTCAAAATTGCCAGAGCCTGATGTTAAGTAATATTAATTACAATTACTGTCTAATAAGCACGTGTAAACAATGATCATTATAAACAACATTATCACCAAATTGGTCACATTCCCACACGAGGCTACAGCACTAGTGCTTATGCTTACATGTATCATAAAAATAATCATTAACAACTTTATTATTTGGTCACGTGAGGCATTCAAAACAACTTCACCTGCGTGAAAAGCCTGCTCGATTCTTGGAAGTTCTTCTTGTTAAAAGCTTTCCTTGCATCCTAAATGTAAATGACTAAAAGTTAATCTCATGACTTGTATTATCATAATTTATGATAATCAAACTTTTTAATAAATAAGATTCAAGACTGAACGTACATTTCTCAAGCTACTGACTGCCCTCATGACAACCTCCAAAGGTGCATAATTTCTTTGGCTCTAACATTTCATGAAAAGGATTAAAATATTATAAGCCGTCTGGAAAATGCCAGAATTAAATAATAATAATCTAATGATAATACTATTGATAATAATAGCAGTGATAACATACCAAAATTAATAATAATAATAGTATAATAATTAATATAATAATAAATTAATAAATAATAATAACAGTGATAACATACCAAAATTAATAAATAAAAATTAATTAATAAACCACATTTACAAAATAAAAAATAATTTTAATTGGTTCAATCACCATGGGTAGATTGAAGTACTCCCTGGCACCATCTTCAATCAGTTTGAAGTCAATCAGCTCTATGATGTAAAGGCCTGAGAGTCATTATCATAATTTTAATGTTATTATCATAATCATCATCATTATTATTATAAAACATGTAAATATATATGATATAGATATATATTAAAATGTTGTTATTATTATTATTATTTTAGAGCCTACAGGTGGCATTCTCAGGGACCCTGGGTGGACAGCCCCTCTTTCCATAAGCATAATCAGGGCTGATCAGGAATTTAGACACCTCCCCCTTCCTCATGGTTGATACTGAAATCTCGAAGCCTTCTATGACTGTCGAATCTCCTACAGAACAATGAATAAGGTCATGTCAAATAGTCCAGGTCACATAATCTCCAATGACAAAGGCTTCCTTTTATAAGGTTAACATTTTCTATTATTAGTTAGTTTTTATCTATTAACAGACACATGCTATTCCAAACTTAAACTTTGCATGAGGCAAAAATTCAACGAAACAAATCCAAATGTAACCCAAGTCAAATTTGAGAGCATTCCTCCTCTTTCGTGAAGAATCAAATGGCTCATCTGCATATTCCAAATAAGCCACATAATGGACTGAAAATTAAAATCAATTAACAGGCTAAGACTGGATGATCATATCAGTGCACATCTTGTTAGCCAGCACTATTTAACAAAAGATAAAAAAAATCATGAAACCAAAGTCAACACGTTATTGTGCAACAAACCAACAACACTTGATGCAGGCGGCACAATGGGACCTGAACCCTGCCTAAAAATCTGTTTCATCACCAAATCATCATCTGTGATGCCATAGAAGTTAGCAGCAAGTATTTCAAACGACGTTGTAATGTCTTCGCACATTTTTGGACTGAAGTCATCGTTAAACTGATTCCCAACTCCTCCATCGAGGTAAAGCGGCTCCAATTCTAGACATTTGATAATGTCGTTCGAGTTATTAATTAAAATAGAAAATCCAAATGAAAACTTTAAATTACGTTTAACGTCAGCAACTTCAAACTCCACTCCAGACTCACAAACACTAGCAAGGTCTAGCTCCTCTTTTAAAACAGAGACCCTGTCGAAACTTTCGTCGTCCATAGCTAGCAAGGACCTACGAATTCAGTAGACAAAACTTGTAGTTCTTAGTTCTGCTTCTGCACATGAAAAATTATTTAAGCCGACAGATTTCTTTCAAATCAAATCCCAATTCTCATCACAAAGACTCTCAGCGCGAGAAAACACAATCAAGTCCACATGCTTTTCCCGCAGAATTCCCTGTTTCATAAAACTATTATTATGGCTTAATTTACTCATAAATCTATTGCTTAGTAATTTTAATGAGATTAGTAATTTCAATGAGTGTGATTTTATTGCTTTCAGTATTTTTGTTACTACGACAACCAATATCGAACAGGCAGATAACTTCTTCGGAGAGAAATATGTCTTGTGAGATTAAAGTTGATTGTGATGAATGTGGTTTGGACCACGAAGCATCTGCAGGTAATTTCTGGTACGTTTCTGATAAACTTACCTTAAAAAATGATTTGAAACACTAAGATAAGTTATATTTTTCCAAAGAATTAAAAGAATGTTTTGTCATGTTTGACAAGTGTGGCGAGGGCAAAATTGCAGCTTGCCTTGTTGGACGAGCCTTGAGAGCTTTGGGACAAAATCCATCAAACTGTTGCATTCAGAGTTTACTAAAAAAGTTTGACAAAAAAAGTTGTTATAAATTGTGAATTGTGTGTCAAATTTACGACTCAGTTCAAGTGAAATTTATTATTTTTAGATGATGATAAAATTGATTTTGATGAGTTCAGATGCATAATATCACGTTATAAATTCAAAAGTGAAAGGGAGATGCTTGATGATGTTGCAGAAGCATTCAAAGTATTTGACAGAGAAGAGGTGAGAATTTTTCTTTTATTTCTGAATTCAGCCAATTATTCAACTTGCTGATTTCCAAGGAACTGATATCCTGAGGTGAATATTGCTGAGTTGTTGAGGCTTTGAGATGCATGAAATAACCATTATTTTAATATAAATTAATTAGAAAAGTCATTATGTGCCATGTTTTTTGTCCATCTGTTTGTCAATGATTTGATCAATGGTAAAAAAAGTCTATATTCCATCTCCTTACTTTCCAGATTGGCTCAGTGAGCATGAATGAACTGAGATGCTGGTTGGAAAAAAGTGAGGAGCCTCTAACAGAATGTCAGGTCAATGAATTAGTGAAAATATCAGGAGGGAAGACAACAGACGATTCATTTGACTATAATGGTTTGCAATAATTAGACTGTTAATTAAGCTATTAAACTATTATCTTACCTATCTTTTGGACACTTGAAGTTATTGCAGGCTTAAATAGGAAAATATTTTCTGTTGGATTTTAATGCTGATTTTGTTTTTAAGAAATGACGAGGTAGAATAATTTGTAATAAGATAATCAAATGTTATTCTGCAAAATTTATTCCTTATCTTTAAATCATAAATATATCTTATTATTTATTAATTGGTAATTATTATTAATATTATTAATAAGTATTAATGCAGAATCAATTGCACAGCAGAGATACTCATGATGTGCAACTAACACATAATGAGATTAGTTTTTCACATTTTAAAATGTAACTATAGAATGAAATATAATGGAATATAATCTTATTTATATTTTGAATACATTGAAAATATTCTTTTAAGAGTTCATCAAAAGGATTGTCTTCTTGCAGCAGGTAGAGTGACTCAGTTTTCCTCGGCCAAATGTTCAACTGTTTGTCACTAAAATAATAATTTGAAATCTTATGTTCATTTTTTGGACAATTTAATTTAACTCTTAACAACTTGTCTTAATTGCTTGATTAATTAATTTCTTTGTAACCAAAATTTGGGTGAAGAAAACCACATTGTGGGTCTATTTGGAGCTACTCTTTTGGTTTGTTCAAGGCCATATATTTTTAATGCTTGACTAAGGTTTATATGTTCGTGTCTAAGATTCTAAAAAGTTTGTGTAAGATTCTAAAAAATGCTTCGTTATTTTGCTGTGTCTAGGGATTAAATTTTCTCTTGGATACTTGTTTTTCGGTATCGGATTCATACCTCTGCCAAGTGGTACGTTGTCTTTAAAAAGAGGAACATTCATGTGCTGTCATCGAAAATCTTTGATAAATCTGTTTCGATGTACTTCTTGCTGTTGTCCTGGATTTGGATTTGGTTATGCTGCTCACATTTTTGGGCTAATATTTTTCAGAATGCATTTGTTTTCTCCTATTGGTTTTTGTGGACCAAAACAATTGACTGATAAACAATATTATTCAGATAAACAATTAATTTGCGATTATCGATCGTAAATCAATTTCATCCTCTGCATCCATTCGATAGGTTTCGGATGCTTTTTACTAATTTGGCAAATCTTCAACGTTGTTGATTTTTTTGGCTGACCACAGGTGGCAGCACTTACAACGATTTAGTCAGAAAAGAAGCTCCCAGTCGTGGGTGAGGCCTCAACTTTGCAATGATGATGATGATGATAATAGTGGTGCAATGATGATGATGATAGTGATGACGACAGAATAAGCGTTTAGAGGAAACCACCGGAATCACTCCTCGCTCCAGTGCAGTACCTCAAAGGACTCGAGACTCAGCAACGTCGCCAACCACACCCTTATCTTCAGCTATTTCAGTCGGGAGCGATTCAAACAACTACTTCAGTTTGGATATGAAATTGTACATTATTTATTTCATTAACCTGGTATCTCATTACAAAATTCTGGTATCATTTCATTGTCCATAAATCGTATCAATTTATTTGCATCCTGTTTTTGTATTCGATTCGTTGTGCCCTTGTACACGAAAACAATGTCACATCGCCAACGAACATGGCACTGCACATCATAAGTTACTACTTGTTATGACGTCATTAAGATCTTCAAGTGAAGTGACATACGGTAGGCAATGGAGCCGACCAATCAAGTTAAGCAAATTAATGAGGTCGGCGGTCAGTGACCTTATTTTTTTTTCGGGGAGTAGCAACAACAAATTGTGGGTGTGGGTTCCTGTTTGAACCCAGGGCCGTTAAGAGGCTGTTGAAATCTCTGCTTAAAATGGCAACTCATTGATGTTCTTGGTCGACTTCGGTTTCACTTTGAAGGAATTGCAAGACAAGAAAGAGGGATAGGATAAGGACGAGTATGTTGCCAACCAATTGAGACAGCAATCTGCAAGCGTCATTTAATAAGAATAATCATTAAATTCGTTTTCTTCGTGACTCTAGTTAATTCGTTAATCTTAAATTATTACCAAGTGATACGCCAATAAGTTGACGTTGAGATAAATTGAACAATTCTTAAAATCAATTCACTGTGTACGCTCAATGTTTTTCGTTTCTGTGTACAAAGCAGAGACGTAGGTTGAGTAAGAGGTGCACATTGTACGAGTCGTCAATATTTGGGAAGCTAGGAGCTACGATCATAAAAAGATTGATATGTTGCGATCTAAAGGCAACTTAATCTCTCAAATGAATCACTTTATTGAACAGACACCTGACATTCAAAAGTACTTAAGAAGGAGGAATCTTGTAACGTTCTTGATTGATTTCCATCTTCCTCATCGATAGGATATTCAGAACTATTATCAAAACCGATTGTCAAGAACCTAAGTAAGCCGCTCACACTAACACGTGCTCGTTCTGCTCTTCATTGTGATAGGTAGAGAGGCTCATTATGTTATTTTATGAGGATCTTTCTCATTGGTCTCGTGCAATGCTGATGTTAATGTTGTGTCCTGAAAGCCTCTCCATGATCCAATCACGACTTCGCTGGCAACTTTTCCATGCACACACGCACCCACACCAGCACAGCTCCAAAGTTCCACACGGAAAATACAAGAAGTAACCTCATAACCAGAATGCAGGCATTTGGAGGCGCGTAATACGACAATGTTATTCTGAAGTCATCCGAACCCAATTCCTCCTCCATGATCTGTCATTCCGTTAGTAGATCTTTTCAGCAACCATGTAATCCGAGTTAATGATGATTTGAACGAATATTAAATGAAAATATATTAATTAATTTATTTATTTATTAATTAATTAATTTATTTATTTATTTATTTATTATTAACATGCGGATGATATCGGCGAATGAAGTCGCTTTGGTTGTTGCTTTGGTTTGTTTATCTAGTTTATTAGAAACACCGCGATCATATAAAACGTCACGAGCTGGGAAATGCTAATCAGAATGAATATTAGGTATATTAAATATTCCATAAATAATTATTATTCTAAATAGTTTTCATGAATTAACTACAAATTGAGGATTAAAAATAAGTAATTCGATTTGTCAAGAGACAGCGATTATCGATAGTTTATCGTTTTAGTTTTTGCTCCGTGAAAAGTCAACTTCGAGAAAAAAAAATTTCCTTATATGGTAGAAATGTCTTGCATGCTGCACACCTGTGATGCCACTTTCAGTGTACAGGCATGCTTCGATGAGAGGTACACAGCTGAGCTCGAAAAGTGATGATGATGATGTACGATGTTTTGGTGACGATAATCTTGTTGTTTGAGGTGGTAATGGTGTCTTAAAGATGACTATAACGATAGTAGTCAAATAAAATTGGCCACCAATATTAAAATCTTTTTTAAAAATTAAGTTATTTATTAAGAAAAAATCGTTTTAATATTGCCACAACATTTTCAATTTTCATCTCACGTACTCCAACGAAAGCATACACCTTGCTCACTCGAGGTATAAATAGCCGAACCTTGTACGGTCTGACAAGAAAATACTGAAGCAAAGAACTAAGTTGTTCGGATCGAGTGTGTTTTCAGCCAAAAGTCTTACCCGAGGAATTGTTTTGCTGTTTATAAAGGTTTGGACAATTACTTAATTTGTCGCTTGCATTACTTTTCAGAAGCTTGTTTTTTTTTCTAGTTACATTAAAAGCATTAAAATAAAACAAAAGGCATAGAATTTTCGACCGAAAGGTTAATATTAATTATTACATTACTTTTAAGCGTCAAGTCCCGACGAACGAGGTGACAGACGAACAACAAAGAAAATCATTTCCTGGTTCTGTCCCCGTCAAGGCAAGTGTCTGTTAGTGCTGGTTTAAGAAGCCATTTTGTTCCTTACCAACTATAAATTACATAAGTACCAGCAAATTGAAGCTTATAGGCTGAATGATGTTATAATATACTTTTGCGCGTTAAATAGAATCCATTTGAATTATTGAATTTATTTGTTTTTGAACTTATAAGTTTGGTAAAGCATTTGCTCGAAAGTATGCGAACAGCTTGCTAAAAATTACCGCACAACATTCGGCGCCAACTTGTGGTTATTATTCGTGCCTAATAATATTTAAGACCTTTTCATTATGTGATAATATTCCACGCTATAACTATGTAGAACATACTCATAAGTATGTAATAGTATTCAATGATAAATGGCCATGATATATCATTATATAGTAATGGAATTGTGAAAACAAAAATGCTGAATAATTTTCGATGACCTTTCATACTTAATGTATGTTAATTTAACAACATTTTCTAAATTCGCGATTCATTACATGTTTCTAGAATTGGTGATGATGATGATGATGATGATAATTATTATGGCGTCGATATCGAGCAGTGATAATTATTTACCACGACTAAATTAATTGGACGAATGAAAAATTGTTGTAATAAGTGACAAAACTACATGCATACATCGGAAATAATTGCAAAATATATCGTCAGTAAAAAAGCGATTTTGCTATGATGACCATTCTAGTAATGATGGCGATGATTATGATGATGATGGCGATGATGATGATGAGGAGAAGGAGGAAGGTGACGAAGACGAGGTTGAGAATGATGATGATGATGATGAGGAGGGCGATGACGATGATGATGGAAACGGTGACGACCACGTTGATGATGACGATAATGATGATAACGACTATAACGACGATGATGGTGGTGATGAAAACTATAAACGATGACGACGACGTCGACGGTGACGATGATGACGACGATAACGGTAGTAGAAATAATGGTTATGGAATAGACGACGACGATGATGAAGATCATCCTCTTCATCTTCATCTTCGTCGTCGTCGTCGTTTCCATAACCATTTTTTCCACTACCGTCATCGTATCGTCGTCGTCAGCATCGTCGTCATCGTTTTCATCACCACCATCATCGTCGCTATAGTCGTTATCATCATCATAGAGCTGCTTAAAGTCCCTACCAGCGACGTTCCAATCGTCTGCAGTTCTTTATATTTATGGTTAAATGACATTCTAAATTTATATTCATTTTTATAATTTTTACAATTTTATTATGCATATGGAAATCTTTTATAAAGGTTTCTAGTAACGGAGGATGGTCAGGTCTAGAACTCGATTTCACAAGCAACCATAAGTGAAACTGAGAATTTCTCAAGCTTTGTTTAACAATATGGCTACGAGTGACAGTGTCTTAAACTTAGGTAGAACTGATGACTATACTATACTATAATATATATTAAATGCATCATCATGTATTAGGGTTATGTATGAAGCAACATTATATGTTCAAAGTCGCTCCTAAAAAGTTTTCAAAATAGTTGAGAGACTGGGCTTTATAGAGTCATTAGGAACAAATTCAGTTTAATTTAATTTGTATTCAGAAAGTTTATTCAATAACAATATTCACGCATCCACAGAAATGAACGGCTTGCAGCAGACTATTGAGTCATTAAAAGGATTGAGTGAATCGATAAATGAAGCATATGAAGTAAGTTCAGTAATTATTATAATACATATTTATATAGAACGTTTAAAATACCATATATGCCTTTTGACAGATATCCGAACAAGGCTTGGATACGTTTAAGAAAATAGCGGAAGTTCTGAGGTCCGCTAAGTTATTGTGAAAATATTAAATATATTGACATAAATTTCATGTGCATTTTTAATATCAATTAATTTCCGTTAATATAATTTAAAAAAATCTTATAAATAATTAATACTTTAGCCGTTACATGCCAAATGTATCTGACCCAATTATTTTTGAATTGGATGAGGTCTTATATAAAAACGAAGATGTGACTGTTACAGCTTCACCGAGTTAGCGCATAATTTAAGAGTTAATTTGTTTTAAAATTCATTTATGCTGATGAACAACATTTTATTCATTTAGAAAACTGTTCGAAAGAAACGACGATATTTCTCGTCGAAAACTGTTTTCATCCATTTTACAATGTCTACAGTTGCATTGTACGGATTACATATTAAATTTTAGTTATATTATACTATTTGTCGTAGTACCAAATGGTAACACTTGGTAACATAACCTACTTGATAGTCACGTATCGTTTATTTTCTGCATTCGTTTTTCTCTTCAGCATTTAAAAGTGAAATGTCGCGTATTGGACAATGTGTTTATACAGTTGTTAAAACATTCACCTGATTCTTTGTTAATTCCTTCAAAAAATGAAAGCGTTTTAAGGTTCGTCTGATGTGTTGATTTTATTTATTCTGAGGTGCAATTATTTGTGGTGTTTTCAGTTTTATTTTGGATCTAACACTTGGGAGAGTCGGAATTAATCTGTGCCGAGGTTTGAAATTTCTGAAAGTGGTGCTTGATGAGCATAGACAATTAGTCGAATCCAGCATTAAAAGATGGAGACCAGGTTATTCCTCACTTAAAAAATTAATAATTCTAAAAACAGTAAAATATGTAAAATTTTTAACTTCAGCTTCTGAAATATATTTTTGGCTATTATACCTGAAAGACATGCCTGAACCGAAACATTCAAAAGATTTAAAATTGATTCAGTGGACATCCAGATTATGTAATAACATTTAAAAAAAAAACTTTCAGTGAATGTCGTTTTATTAATATGTTTTATAAGGTTAAAAATTTGTAATTAATAGGTGGTATTATAGCTGAAAATTATCCCATTGAATCAGGAGATGGTATGCAAAAAGTGATGGACAGTTTTAAAAAAATACAAGGGGTACTAAATTATGCTTTTATATAACTCTTAAAAAATTGTTAAGCAATACTCTTGAAATCTTAATATGTATTCCAAAGTACCTCCTTGACTTACAAACTTTGTTAGTTTATAGACTTCGTTAATAAATTTATAACTTTTTCAAATATTCAGGCAAAATTTGACTCAATGTATCTCTGTTTCGTGCAAGATCTTGAGTCGATGTCCGAAGTTCATTATCTCTACAAATATTTCTCTTCTGCGCAAAACGAAGAACAAACGAAATGTCTTTCGAGACGATATTTATTGGCATGGCATGGTGTAGGTCACAAATTAATTAAATTACATTAATTAATTAATAAAATAAAAAGTGGAATATAGAGATTCATGAGTATATAATATAAGATAGAATATATCCGCTTGATCAGCGGATGCGGCCCCGTTCCAGAGTGGGTTGATCCAGAGTTAAGGGGGCCAACCTTTTGAAGATCCATGCCAGAAAGCTATTTGACTTTTAAATGATAAATGTATTATATAATTGTAATTATTCTTGCTGAATATATTCATAGGACCTCGAATACATAGATC
Source organism: Hirudinaria manillensis (assembly GCA_034509925.1). Classification (NCBI taxonomy): domain Eukaryota; kingdom Metazoa; phylum Annelida; class Clitellata; order Hirudinida; family Hirudinidae; genus Hirudinaria; species Hirudinaria manillensis. The sequence continues at coordinate 9,468,349 of CM067530.1, read as the reverse complement.
AGAACGATGAAATTGGAGCAAGCTGTCTCTCACACTTTCAACTAGAAGCATATGATATTGATGATTACCGACACATTCTACTCAAGGTAAATACAAATGTTTATAATTTCATTTTACAATAAGTTTTGCACTGTCCATTATTTGGATACAAGCCATTCTAATAGTTTTCTATTTTATTATCATTATTAACAATTTCAGAATTGCGATTATTCTGACGAAGTCATGAAAATCATAGACGCTCACCATTGCAATGACTTAGAACCCCTTATCCCGGGAATTAACGTTGAAGAGTCAGAGATTGATGAAGATAATTATACGCTAGAAAGATTTTTGTACAACGAATACCTCATGACTCTCTACGTGTTGGCAAAGATATATGATGCTTGCGTGAACTGCAAGGAGCTTGTAAAAGTCTGTTTTCAGATTATTTTTCAAATTTTCAATTTAAAAAAGATATTCAAACTCTGAATCTAAATTAAACTTTAATAAGCATATATATTTTGTACATTTATTTATATGCATTTTTTAAAAATATAGTGCGTAACTTATTATTTAACAATCATTTTTAATTTTAGTAATTCTCCTTTTTAACAATAACTAGTGTATATCAAAAATTACATATATATACATTATACATAACATAATTAAAGGTATATGGAGATGTCGTCGGTTATGATGGACGAATTTTCAGGATTTATTTTACCAAAATAAAGTGGTTCCTTAACGACAGACTGTTTCGTCCCTCAAAGCGTGGACCTCTGCCATGGTGGTTCAATACGCTCCTAAAGAAGTGGTGAGTTAAGACATTTATGAGGATATTAGAAATTAGAAATAAAAACAACAACAACAATAATAATAATATTTTTTAGTCCGTTTTTACTTACATCAAAGAACAACTACTATTTACTCGACGATTTGGTTAAGATGCTGAAAGGAGAAGATATTGACGACGTGTGTAGCGTTTTATGGTTTCATCTATTTCATAAAATGTTTATTTAACTCTTAATAGTTAATAAGTTCAACGATATTGTCATATTGAAAGAAATAATTAACTCGTATTTTATATCTCCTTAAACTTAGAATTACTTATAATTACTGGTTACTTCAGGTTACTTGGGAAAGAGTCCACTACGCTATCAATGGACATGTGTACTACTGCTTCCGAGAGGAGAAATCATTTTATTTATGAGGAAATAAACCAAACTTTTGCTTTTCAATTTTATAATTAAATATTAATATATAATAATTATGCAAATTATAAGCAGTTATTTCATATGAATAATATGGAATAAGCTCAACTTTTGTTTGAAAATATCAAATGCTGGTAATCTTATGAATTCAGTTCTTAGGAACTGTTCACCAGATGACCTTTCAGTTTATTAGAAGCTCGAATGTTGTTTAGTTCAAAGCACGTTTTGTTAATTTACACAAATCTTGACATAAGTACAATTTTTAAATATTTATGATAATTATTGTTTGTGAAAAAGAATTTATTCCTAAGAAATAATCTACGTTTGGGCATGGCAAGGTTATCCCTCTGTTCTGCATTTTAACGATGTCGTGTTATTGTTAACATGAGGTCTTTAAAGGAACTCTATGAATCTAGATGATTTTAGTTTAGTTTTGCCTTGGTAATACATCCTCGGCTCATTGAAGCAAATTTCTGTTTCTTCATTTGAATACGCCTGCTTTCATTCTATAACTGTTCGGTATTTCGAGCCCAAACGCATTATTTATTGGCTGACAGGAAATCTTGCACTGATCACTTAGACAACACTTTGACAATTAAAATAACGAAAATAATTGAAATGACGAGACAGCAAGGATTGGTCCTCGGGACATCAGAGTGACTTGAGAAAAAGCTGCTGAAGGGAGGCAAGTGACTGCTACAATGATCGGCTACGATGTCTGCGACGTCGTCTAAAGATGGCTGAATAAAGACTTCATAAAAGGTTGAATCTTCCAAATGATCGCATTCTGCATGTACGTGCTCCAGTATGTCCCTGAAGCAGTTGAGCACTGTACCTATCAACCTGCACGGAGAAATGACTTCTGTAAAGCTATTCGTGAAATAGAAAACAGTAATTGATAAGTACAATATAATAAAAATATGAACTTAGTTTCAGTCAATCATGGATTTATCCAAGCATCAAAAACTTATTGCGTACAATCAACAATTCGTCTTGTTCCTATTATCTTCAGGATCGTATTCAGAATGCAAATTGCAGAGCAACCCCTAGCAATGCGAGATGGTCGTATGCTTAAACACCCGTTTTAACCTTTAGCTGCGTGGCTCGCGCCATCCACGATTCTAGAGGACGCTACCGTTTGGTATTCCAAAGAGATGTTCATCGAAGCTGCATGCTAATTAAGAATGACGTCATCATTAAAACTTCAATTAATTAAACCAGTTTCGTTCAGCTCAGTTCTTGAAAAGTCAAAAATAAGATCTTTTCGTAGATGTGACGTTCATAATATTCACTTCCAAAGCACGCCAAGCTTTTCCTGAAATGACTTAGAAGTGCCGTTCAACGAGGGATCATTACCATGCCTTATTATCCTCCAATTGAGACCAGAATTCATTGAGTGAATTCCCGAGTGCATCCTTTAACCCTTTACTGTCGATTCATTTGCAAGTTCCAATCGATGACCATCTTCGTTGGAATTAAGATTTTGAAAAATAACAACCGATGCTAACTGGCATTAGCGTAAAAATTAATCATCCAAGTTTTGTCATCGTTATTATTATCGTTATCAATATTATTATTATTATTATTATTATTATTATCATTATCATTGTCATTGTTATTATTATTATTATTATTATTGTTATTATTATTATTACTATTATTATTATTATTATTATTATTATTGTTATTATTATTATTATTATTATTATTATTATTATTATTATTATTATTATTATTATTATTATTATTATTATTATTATTATTATTATTATTATTATTATTATTATTATTATTATTATTATTATTATTATTATTATTATTATTATTATTATTATTATTATTATTATTATTATTATTATTATTATTATTATTATTATTATTATTATTATTATTATTATTATTATTATTATTATTATTATTACAGATAAAGGAATAAGTTACGGGCTAAGCTAGAACAGCATCAACTTTATTTTTTCCAGAGCAATTCTAATAGGAGGTGATTTTACTTATTTCGCTTCGTAAATCATGAAAAATTTCTGGAAGCAGAATATACCTATTTGTAATGATTCGAGAAGCAGTGTTACCTGCAGGCACTACGTAGATTATTGGCGCTAAGAAATTTCTCAAGGTATTTGGTGAGGGCCTCTGAGCAGGAAACTGTGGTGTTGATGAACGACCGGAAGCAGGTGTCTTTGGTCTGGAATGTTTCCATAGAAACGGCGTCTGTGTAAAGAGAAAATGGTAAAATAGATCAAACGTAATGGCCGCCGTTGTCTCTCGTCGTCCGCGTTTATACTCGGGGAGAGCATGATAAGTTTCCAAAAGACAGGAAGATTCCGTGCAAATCTCCGTGATTATTGTTCGCGTGCTATTTGCAATGACTGATTGTAATTATGTAATGAGGAGGACATTTTCAAAAGATTTGTACGTTTTTCTTAATATTAGTATTTAATATTTGCAAAAGAGTTTAGCAGAAATTAACTCCCTCCTTCCCTTTCAATCGAGGTCACCTTATCGGAGAAATAAAAACCAAGGATTTATCAAATCATTTCAATGAAATAGATTTATTGAACTTAAAATGTCGGACGATTTTTTTGAATTTTAACTCCATAGAAATCCTTATCTTGAAGCTCCTATCATCGACATCTGCTCGCACTGAATCAGGTGAACATATTATCAATATCAATATTATTAATATTAATTACGGTTTATATAAAATATAAATACAACTGTGTATCATCATTCTTTCATCAATCCTTCCGATTATCAGCAACTTTATTGGATTGAGTTTGATTCCTCATTATCGCCCATCCTTGTCTCTTTGGATGGCTCGCTAAATTTTATCGATGATTCAAGTCGAGATATTTGTTTTTTAAAGAAAATATTAAAACTATGGGTTTGTACGACAATCACTCTTTTTATTAAATCAATGTTATTATTAGTACTTTTATTTTAAATAAAGAAAAGAAAAGAGAAAATTTATCAGCTCCAAAAATAAAATCGCCAAACCAGAAAAATGAAAAATCTTGTTTGTCCAAGCGTGAATTGATGATTTAAAACCACTGAAGCGAATCCAGACGATGAAGTGCGGTAAGCAATGAATTGCTAGGGGAATGATTGAAACAGATGCACACCGACTGAGACAAACGTGGCTTTATCGCCAGCCTTATCTTTGTTATCGATTGCTATCAGTCCGAGTGATGAATTAAATCCAAATAAAAATACACTTTTAAAGCTAAATCGATTTGTTTTTTTCCTTAAATTTATAATTATCTACAAAAGAAATCCAAAAACATTTCTATGAAAAAGCTACGAGTACCAGCTCCCGGTTTGGAATCAATTGAGTAGTCAAAAGTTGGAAATAGAATCTCAAGGTAGCAGTTTGAAGAGGATATAATGAAGCTTAAGATCTTTATTTATCTTCATAAAGTGAGTCCTGGGTGGCCAAGTTGGGTGGGTGGAATTGGGTAGGGTGCTGCTCATTTCAATTTCACTGGACTTGGAAGAAAAAAACGAAGAGGAAATTGTTTTCACGGGTTGTTGATAATTAATTTCAAGTGTTAAAAAAAGACGTATCTTTATGTATAAGATATATTGCTTTTATTATTATTACACCTGTAAGGTGTGCCATAAACTTAAGGTGGGCTTCTCAGATATCGGGTACAGTGAGCCGGTCGAACGCCTTGCTTAAATGTTTTGAACGAAAGGCATGGCACGCAAAGCATTTCCCATGCTGTGACAACCTCCTATTTCTATCGCAGTTGTCTTTCAACGTTTCATCTACCATTCCATCCATTGCATTTATTTTGCTCCGTGCAAATACATGCTCTCTGTCACTCCATCGTCTCGAAGCGCAATTTTAGCAGCTTCCTTTGCAACATCAAATGAGTGTGTGTCTTTCTTCTCCACCCCACTCCACCCTCTCTCTCTCTCTCTCTCTCTCAAAAAGTTAAAAAGTTAATTTTAAAAGAAAAATAAAAGCAATTCTCCAAATAGAAACTTTTGCTCTTTTCTTTCCTTTAGAGACGGATGGATTCTCTCCATCCATCTTGGAGTTGCTTCAGCAATGAAAACGGCATCCTCCACGGAAACTCTCCTTGTTTCGTCTGGCGTCGTGCAAAGAATTTTTTAATTAATTTCCTGGAATTTTAATGAAAAAAAGACATCTTGCAGAAAATAAAGCTCTGAAAAGGGAAGGGTTTTTTTTTTACCAGTCACTCAACTACGTATATTCCTTTCTTGTCCATTAATGCACAGCTGCTACTGTTGTTTGCAATCTGAGAGTTTTGCCTCTTCAATTTTTATTTAAAATATTATTCAATTATATGATATTATTATTATTAACATTTACACTATTATTATTATTCACCAAGTGACGTTCCGCTGGCCAATGACATCATGGAAATAATTGTAATGTAGTTAATGAAATGTTAATTATTATAAGTACCAATATTAATGATAATAATTATAACAATATAATTTTAATTTGAATAAAAACAGATATATGAAAATAAGCAAATAATGCAATTTTTTTAATGGTCTTGAAAAAATTTAATAATTATTTAAAATATTTAAATTAATAATTAATAATAATAATAATAATAATATAAGTGTTTATTACAATAAGATCAACAAATAACAGCTAAAACTAATCAAAAACCAGCAATTGGTCAATAACTTTCAGCCAATGCCGTTCTGAATTAAATCCAGAACTTGAAAACAGTTGGAAAGAAGCGAAAAGAATTCACAACTCCTTAAAAGTACTGTTATAAAGAAGGCTTCCATTTCAAACCAACGCCATAAAATGCCTAATGGTGCTCTTCACCAGACATTTCAAAGGAGACAAGACGGTGGCTCCAGAATTATGGTAATAATAATAATAATAATAATAATAATAATAATAATAATAATAATATTAATATTAATAACTAGTGGTGTCCAGCCACGCGTTGCTGTGGCTCAATCTGATTATTAATTTTATAAGAAAGAAATTTTCTAATATGTTTATTTTTACTTTTTTCACAATGCTTGAGGGTTACGATATTTTAAGCTTTTTAATGTCTCTCTAAAGTTTATTTACATAGATTAGGCCATGACGTCGTCGTGGAAAGATGGCCGGATTTGCGAAAAAAGCGTATTTTTACATGATGTAGTTGTGGCACATATATGAAACCTATATACAAACACTCCCCTGATCGAGTACTATGTTGTGTCAAAATTTCAAAGCAATTGGTCAAGTACTTTCAGAGAACATTTGCATGTTACAAACACACATTGCATTTTTATTTATATAGATAATAATAATAATAATGGTGATGATGATATAACAATAATAATAATATTATTATTATAAAATCACATGAAGTATGTTTAATGTAATCATGATACAATGTTGTAAAGTAAATTGTTAAATAAACTATAAGACAACATAATTAAAAATAATATAGTATATTATTATTATTATTATTATTAATGCCGTTGTTGTTTGTATATTTAACTATTTTTATTATCATTAATTTCAACATTTACGGCACACGGAGTTGTTTAGCTCTAAATATAGTAGTGGAGATGCCGATCACGATGTATGCTATTAATAAACTCGGACTGGGATTGGTCGGAGGAACTAAAGTGGAACTCAGGAGAGGTAAACAAACCACCTGGTTGTCATGGTTACGACCCGATGGAGCTTATCAATTAGAGTAGAGTGTGAGGTTTTTACTATTCTATTCCGAGACGTTATTTCTTCCTTTTTCTGTTCCATCCATCAGTTCAAGTCTTGTTTGCTCGCTCTGTTTGTTCTCGTATTTCTGTGTCTGTTTGCTTTCTACTTTCGGTTTTTGGTTATAATACCTCGTTGTTATTCGGCCCTTTGTAACGCCCTAGTACTTGAGACAATTCTGACACACTGGCAAAAACACACGTCGAGATACGATGGCTTTTGGTGGTAGTTGATAATAATGATGATGACGATAATAATACTAATTATTATTTATTATTATTATTAATTGATAATAGCAATAATTATTATTTATTATTATCATTATTATAACTTGGTTAACTTGAGATTTTGGACGTGAGCTTTGAAAGGGATACTGGAATCCATTCCTGATGTGCTTCTGTTGAAAATATGCTTAATAAAGGTCCTTGTATTTAATTAAAAGTTATAAGCTTTCTGCGTTTCTGACCCTGGATTGAAACCGAAGCTGCTTTGTTATTGTTATTGTTGTTGTTGTTGTATTTTTTTTAGCAGCTTTTGTGTTGCCGGTGTTGAGACGTCTTGTTATGGCCGTCAAGCAATGGTGTAAATAAAGTGCAAAATATTTCTTCACAGTACCTGGGCCAAAAACAAATCTTTTCTGTCTTCCAGAGAAGAAGAAAAAAATACTCAGGGGCAAACTTTTGACTTTTCCCGTGCTCTCTTATAATTTTCAATCGCGTTCTTAAATTACTGCGTAATTAATTGTGTTTTTTTTTTAAATTTTGTATTTTGGAATCCCTAGATGTATGTCTCTGCTGGTTGAACTCACACACACATACATACAAGCACGCAAACACAAACACACACATAAACAACAGAAAAGTGGACCATCACTGACAACTTGAGGTAGTCTTACAGCTCCTCGGTGGTTGAAAATAAATTGAGAAACCAAATCAAACCAAATCAAAGTGTCCCGCGAAAGCAGACGATAAAGACGTCGATTTGTGAAAATTTATTTGTTATTAATAAACTTTATCTTTTATTAATGCATATGGCGATCTATAAATTAACTATTATTATTAATTTCTAAACTATACAGTATAAATTGACAGACTACAGAGCACTCCATACATTACTGAAGCATTATGGTGGAGATATGTAATAGCAATTAATTTAAATTTTAAGTATACCATTAATAATAATAATAATGAATATATTTTTCATTATATACTTTTTAAAAATAAATTTATAACAACGTTATAATAAGTACAAGATGTAAGACCATCATAAGGATAATAATAAATATAATAATAATATAAATATTAAAATTATTGCAAACCGCGGCAGAGTTTGGCACGCTTCAAGGATTCTTTAGTAGCGTGGTCCCTGAGTACCCTCATGGCGTCCTCGTTACCATGGCATTTTCTCCTCAAGTTGTCCAAACAATCTTTAAACTCACTGCAATGCAGGACGATCATTAGAACGATAACCATGTTGTAATTTAAGTATTAATAATTATTAATAATTTATTTAGAAATTAATGTTACCTAATAAATGCTTTTATATGTTAAAAAGATGTACATAATTGTATAATTGCAGTATACGGAGACTTTGAATGATTTAATGATTTATTTATAAATCATTGTATTGTATATATACAGTTTTGTATTTAAAAAAATAATTTGTTATTTATTTTAATTTAATAATCTATTAACCTTAACAATCAAATAATCTCATAAATTCACCAACCATCATCAATAACAACATCATCATCATCATCGTCATCGTCATCATCATCATCAGGACTATTAAGATTCAATCCAAATGTGTTTCTGAAAAGTATGTAGTCACGTGACTCCAAGTGATTGTTGTTGCAACCATCACAACACTCCATCACAACAACTGGTATCACCTGTGCGAGTCATGTGATCAAACAATCACAACAAAGATTTTTAAATAATTAAAAATATATTAGCATTATATTAGCATTGATGTTATTGTGATATAATAATAACATTATTGCTACAATCCAAGCTTTAAGTTGTATTTAATGTATTATAAATTATAATACATTCTATAATAATAAAACATAATTATAACAGCAATGCAATTATTATTACATAATGATAACAGTAATAATTAATTAATATTATATAATACTTATATAATAATTACTATTACATATATTAATTATAAAAAAAATATATATAATAATATATAATTATAATATATAATTAATATATAATATTATTATATAATAATATATAAATATTTTATATAATAATTATATAATAATTATTATATTAATTAATTATGTAATATTATCTAATTAATTAATAATGTAATAATATATAATTAATTAATTATATATATATATATGTATGTATAATATATATATGTATAATATATATAATAATAAATTAATAATATATATTTTATAATTAAATTAATTATTATTATAATCTTTTTATTATAATAATAATTATTAAAAACTATTATTATTATTATATAATAATTATTATTATTATTGGTGGCTGTTAGATCGATTACAATTCACACCTCTTCAATCATTACTGTTGCCAAATAAAAGAAAGAAAATGTGATTAATGGCGGTAAAAAAAAAACTATTATTATTTTTCTCGGAAATTTATAAGCAATTGAAACATCTGCCCAGCAGAACGGGACCCGTTAATCGAACAACTCTTGGAATTTGGAATCAAAATCTTATTCTTTTGCATTTTCCGACTTCAACCAACTTCAATTGATTGAACCAATCGCTGAGAAATCATAGACATTTTGTCAACAATATCATTTTGACTTTAATGTGATTAATGGAATTTAATTTTAATTTATTGTAATTTAACTTAACAAATAAAATTAATTTACGATGATTCTTCTGGCTAACGACTAACCATTTTGAGGCGTCAATAAATTATTGGCTGACCATTTAATTTATTTATGAAATTAATTTATTTAACTTTAATTGGTTTAAAAACTTGGATGAGTTTTGCTCTGACAAATTTCCAAACGTTTATTAATGGAGATTAATATTTAGATTATTAGCAAGATTATTAGTAAGTTATTTAATAAATTTCAATTTATTGTTAATAATTATATAATAATAATAATATATAATAAATATATAATAATAATTACATAATATAATATATAATAATATTAATAATAATATTTAGATTAATAACAATAATAAGATTAAGTTATTTAATAAATTCCATATTCAGTTCAATATTATTCCACAAATCGCAAAGGTAATTGAGAAGAGGAAACTGATTCCAGAGTATCGTCAGACGGACACGATTCTACAATAACATCTGCACTAGACCGGGTTTTCCAGTTTGAGTACGAGCTAATCAATATTAATCAGTACAGTCTTATTATAGCAGCAGCCTAGAAATTATATTATTGTTATTTTATTATTATTATTATTATTATTATTATTATTATTATTATTATTATTATTATTATTATTATTATTATTATTATTATTATTATTATTATTATTATTATACACATTTTTTCTGCTTCTTCTCGGTCTCACAGCCGGTGATGAATGAATGCTGAGCACTACCAGTGCTCTCAGCAATTCACCCAAGAACTTTTCGAAGAATGTGGGCAGTGCCCAGCAAGGAGATCTTCTGAATCTCCGAAGTCTTTGGTCGTCCTGGTATCAACTCTACATACTTTGTAAAGTCTTTTCTTAGCGTTCCGAGCGCTCCTACAATTACCGGAACGACTTTAGACTTCACTTTCCACATCCGGTTGATTTCAATCTCCAGGTCCTTGTATTTGCTAATTTTTTCAGCTTCTTTGAGCGCGATGTTCTTATCATCCGGGACGGAAACATCAATTAGCATGCACGACTTGGATCTCCTGTCATGGATAACAATGTCAGGTCTGTTGGCCAATATTTTCCTGTCCGTGATAATCGCATAGTCCATAGAATGGTGTAATCTTTTATATTCGTCACACTTTGGGGCGTGTGCTCGTACCATTTCTTTGGAACTTCCCATCCTAGCTCACGGCATACAATCCAGTGGATGTAAACTGGCCACCTTATTATGTCGGTGCAAATACTCAGTTGCTGCTAACACAGTGCAACCCGACGTTATGTGGCTTATCGTTTCTTGGGCCTTGCCACAGATCCTGCAATTGCCATCTATCTGCTGCTTCAATATCATACGTTGATGGTAACGTGTGTTTAGTGTCTGGTCTTGAGCTGCCATGATCAAACTCTCAGTTTCGCCTTTGAGCCCAGCGCTTCTTAACCAAGCACAGCTTGCTTCTTTGTCCACCCAATTCTTTTCTAAGTTACAAAAGAATTGTCCATGCATGGGCTTTTCCCTCAATTCATATATTCTCTCCTTCTCCATGTTGTCCTTTAACATTCTTTCACGGATGTTTGAACTGTGGGCAAAAGACAGATATTTATTTTTAATTGTCTTTGCTTCCTTAAGGAGAGAATATTTTGCCTTCCCTGCTTCATGCTTTTTGACAAGACTACAGAGCCTGTCTTTGCCCTGTTCAATATAATCACTCAAGTTAACCATGGAGCAGCTGTAAGCAGACATCAGTTGGATAAGTCCCCGGCCTCCATTGCGTCTCTTAATGTAGAGTCGACTAACATCTCCTTTTGGGTGATGAAGTCCATGCATCGTCAGCAACTTTCGAGTCTTGCGATCCATTTTGTCGATTTCAGACTTTCTCCAATCAATTATGCCAAAGCTATAGGTGAGCACTGGAATTGCCAAAGCATTAATTGCCGATAACATGTTCTTGGAATTTAACTCTGACTTGAGAATGAGACGCACCCGACGGTAATACTCTCTATTATTATTATTATTATTATTATTATTATTTTCATATTAATTCGATGGGCTCTTTAAAATAAACGATGTCATAAAAATTTAAAACAGGTTAATGCATTTTTTCAAAAAGCCATCTCGGAATTAGTTTATTTAATGGATTTTCAATGTTCTATTTATTGTATTTAAATTCCATTAAATTTTTTTTTGCTTGAAAAATTAAATTATAATCTCTCTCCCTCTCCCTCTCTCTCTCCCCTCTCTCTCTTTCTCTCTGTCTGTCTGGCTCTCTCTCTCTATCTCTTTATCTCTCTCTCTCTCTTTCTCTCTCTCTCTCTCTCTCTCTCCAAAACAGAATATCAACTAAAAAAAAATAATTCTAAATTTAGTCTCGACTGAGTCCCTAGGTTTATTTCGTTACCATGGTGATGAAGGGAGGCATTCTCTGGAAAATCCGATGTAAATAAAAACTCCGAGGAGTTCCACGTTGCTTTTGCGTCTGCTTTTGAAAGTCAATCATTTTCATCCTCTCCATCCATCAAAGACAACAACAACAACAACAACAACACTTCAGAGGCTGTACCGATACGTGCTCGATCACAGAACCAACAAAAACAACCGTAATTACAGATCACGATGAAAAGTATTATTTAAATCATTGAAAATAATTAAATTCTGGTTGTATAATTTAATTTACTCTTCATTTATTCGCATTAATAATGCATTATATATATATATATATTTATTTATTTAAATTTAATTTTATATTTAATATATATTTATTTATTTACATATTTATATTTATTTGAATTAAAAGAATTTTCAGTCTAGATATGTTATTTTAATTATAAACTGGATAAATACAAAAAAAGGATTCTACGTTTAGAGTTTATTACTACCATGTGTTGTATTTCTTAAATATATATTCAACACAGCTTTATAATTGCAAGTCTACCTAACAGTCATCAAACGCTTCGTTAACTAAGCGTTAGCAAGAATCCTAAATTTGCTTAATTTGTATAGCGCCACAAGGCGCCTTTAGACGAAGGCACATTCTCTTCCAAGGATTTGATTTCAGCAGTCTATACTGGGTTTCGAACACTGCACTTTACGACTGTCTCCATTAAGAAAACTCGAAGGTACGCAATCATCGGAGCTGACTGGCACGCAACGTAAACTGAAACATCGTCAGCATCATCATCATCATCGGCATCGGCATCATTATCATTATCCTCATCATTGGTATCGAGACAATGCCAAAACCTCGACCAAATTCGACAGAGAAAATAAAAAGAAAAAAACACGAAAATCCCTGAACATGCCTTGACATTATGTCGGAATGCCACGAAACAACACAACACATCCTCTTAACAGGGCACAGTATTCAAAGGGACACTGATAGCGACCTCCCAAGTAAAGCATGTGGCCATGTGCACGTGTACGCAGTGTACGTAACAAGCTGTACAGCTTGCTTAACCCTTATTGTACGTCGTTGGAAAGGAGGGAAATCCAAGTCTTGGAAAGAGAGCACAGTTCGTCTGCTCATCCAAGCGCACATCAAAGGCGCTCTGCGTCTGCTACCTGAAAACAGTCACTTCCGGTGTTGGGATTCCGAGAATGATTTTTATGGGTCGGTACGAGGTTGGAGGCTGGTTGGTTGGTGCTTCTCAAGTGACATTCATCAGCTCCACCGTTTATCCATTCCTTCATCCATCCGCCCATCAATCCATCCATCCATTATTCATCAGCAGCTAACAAATAACATTTAACAGCCTCTCCTCACCAATGATAATCCTTTTGTGATCGAAGTGATGATAATGATGACACATTGTGATGTATAACAGTTGTAATTAAGTGGATATTGCAGACTTATCGTTCCTGCTTATCTCTCGATCGCCGCCATCCATCCATCCATCCATCCATCCATCCATCCATCCATCCATCCATCCATCCATCCATCCTTCCAACCGTCTACCACACACAGGCACGATTCCTTCTCCATACACATAAAACCTCTCCGGGACATGAATAATTAATTAACCGGCAGGGTTCCTTGTTGTTGTTGTTGTTGTTGTTGTGTTGTTGTCGGTCAGCCTTTCCAACGGAAGAGCAGATCTCCAGGTCTCTCAACAGGCCCTCGTACGAGCAAGTTTCTCGTTTCCATACGTTCCCTGAGGTTGCATTCGTTAGTACGGAAGCTGCAAAAAAAAAATTTAAAAATGAATTTCGGGTACAACGTGCCTGCCATCTGGTGCCGTGCGCCTTGCTGAATTTTGGATTAGACTCCCTACCGTCCGCCCAGAGAGGAGTGGATTGATGGATGAATAGATGGATGGATTGACATGATGGCGCGATGACGACGACGATGATGGTGATGATGATGATGATGCCGATGCCGGGTTCGTGTTTGGATGATAGTATCGTTTCTTATCTCAAACGTTGATAAGATTCTGAGATATTGGCCTAACGTCAAGAGCTCAATTAAATGTAATAATATTCTTGATGATGACGACAATAAAAATTGATGATGATGATGATTATTATAATGATGATGATGACTACGACGAAGATGATAATGATGATGATGATGATGATGACGGTGACGAGAGGCTAGATTTAATGTCGTCGACGATAATAACTCGACAGCTGCGAACGACGAAATCGATTGTGACGTCACTTCCAGTCACGTGACAAAGATGGATGACGTGGACTGCGAGCGGAGCATGAGAGCTCTCATTAGCTTGCTTTTGAACTTTAACAGGACGGAGGAAATTTTCGTAACGGAAAACAAGGAAAGACTGGAGACGATGACGACGAGGACGATGACGATGATGATGAAGATGAAGATGAGTTCTGCGTTAGCTTTTAAAACGACGCACTGTGGAATTGAACGTAACCAATTCAACATTATCACAACCAATCATCATCATCGTCGTCATCATCATCATCATCATCATCATCACCAATAACAAGAACCTCGCGAGATGAACGATTCCAGAGATCATTTGTACTGCAGGAAGTTGAAATACGGGCGCCTGCTTTATAATAATGAAGCTAATGATGACGACGACGACGATGATGATGATGGTGGTGCTTAAGTAAGGACCAGACAAGAAGCGATGCCGTCCTCTTGTTAGAACATGAATCTGACGAATGTATTACTGAACAAACGATCAGACGCAACAAAAACAACAACTACTACTACAAGTAACTACAACGAGACGGAAGACAAAAATCTCAAAGAACACTCTAGTTTTTTTTTATTTTTACTTCAATACCTCAACATTGCAATGACTTTTTTCCACGATTCGCTGACGACGACAGCTGACGACGACAGAGACGCCGTTAAAACAACAACAGCAGAGCATCAGTACTGACACGGGCATGACAATAACACTCATTTTTCTGTCCTTCCAATTTTGTTTGCCTGTTAAACAAAAAAAAAAACTCACTCGAACTGTGCAGCAAAACCATGACGAACAAGCAGTAGGTTTCGAGAGATGCGAGTAAATCCGACTTGTTCGGCATAAAATTATCGTTCGCCTGACATCAGACTTCCCAAGCGCTACACACGCGGCGTCCGACGGTTTCAAAGAGATCGACTAAGCTTCCTCAAGAGTAGCCGGATAGCCGACCGTTATCATGACCCCGAGAAACTCAGAAAATGAGCCTCCGATGAGTTCCTATCAGTCGATATCTCGGCTTATTGCGATGGAGAGAGTGATTGAGAACCGGGAAGAAATCGTCGGCACCCGTGGCTCGAATCGAACGACGCACGATTGGGATGTGAACTCGTCCGTCTTTTAAAGGAAAACAGCCGACGGTGTGTTGTGCTGCGCACCGAGAGTAGACCGTGATAGACTGAAGGACTGACTGACGGACGAACGGACGGACGGACGTCTGAATGGATGCAGATGCGGATTGACAGATGAATGGCCGAACAGTATGGAAGAATATGCACGGATGCGATCCTCGAACACTGCAGTCCCATAGACGGCCAAGGAGAATGCAATGTCCGGTTTCGTTTCCAAAAAGCAGACCTGTGTTCGGCTGAGACTCTCGGTATTAAAGCCGCGCTGATGGATGGAATGAACGACCCTCCTTTCCAGCTGATTTACCTCCTCCTTCTCCTCCTCCTCCTCCTTCTTCTTTTTCTTCTCCTTCTTCTTTATCTTTTCCTTCTCCTTCTCAGTCTTCTTTTTCTTCTCAGCGCCACCGGACTGCAGCGCTTAAACACGGCGCCTCTTGCCATCTCGGCGAATCGCTGACCCGGCCCTCAACACCACAAGTGAAACTGATAACAATTATTCAGACGTTATTTTTTTTTTACTTTCTGTTTGTGCGTGTGTTTGTGCGTGCGTGCGCGTGTGAACACTTCTACGATTTTTGTAGATTGTTCCAATATCTCAGGTTATTATTATCTCGGTAGTGCAACAAATTGCAACACATTTGCGATCGGAAATACTATAATTATTCCTCATTTCCTAGTTCATCAAATAAAAAGAGGATTTTATAAATTTTTAATATTATTTTTTTTATTTCTTAGGCTTTGATTTACCTTATCATACATCCATAATCGCCATCTTCGTCGTCGTCATCGTCATGCTAGCGGTATTGTTATTGTTGATGTTTACGTACTTATGATTATTATCCAGCCAAGCTTTGTTCCAGGAACGCAAAACAGTGGGTCCCTGATAACGAGGTAAGATTGATAACGTAATAATACACGTCTCGACGTATAATTTCCACGTAGGAAGGAGAGAACAATGAATGAAAGATGAGTTCTTTCCCGTTCCTCTAGGGCTCGAAAAAATTGCATTTTAAAATATAAAATATAAAATAAAATAATAACAATACTAATAATAATAATAATAATAATAATAATAATAAAACGTCATCACATTTTCTCGATACGAGCGAAAAATTACCATTCCTAATCATTTTTAGAGGAAGCGTGGAAAAAAGAGCGGAAGAGAACTCCATAGGATAGGTTAAGGATGTTATTAGTGTACGAGAATTATGGCTAATTATGACTATGTGTACATAACATGTATGTGTGATGTTTTACTGTATTAATTAATAATTAATAATTAAATATATTTAATCATGTTAGAGGTAAACAAAGTAAAGTGTTTTGTATTTACAGTGATCGGTGTTTTGAGTCCTAAAAATTAAAGACGTCTAATTGTATCAATCTTGAAAATATTACGAGACTTTTGCAATAAATATTAAAAAATATTACCCAAAATTTTTACCAGAACAGGCACAAACTAATTGGCAATAATATTAATAATAATACTGATAACAATGATAATAATAATGATAACAATAATAATATATTTTATATCATTTTTACGTCTGCCGCCTGGAATGCAAGGCAATATTTCTCATGTTTTCAACTAAGGACGTGTTTTCGAGTGATTCCAGGAGGTGGAAAAGACTGAAAAGATTGTCGAAGGTTTTTGGAAAGATTTGGAAAGATTCAAATGTCAAAATCGAAGGTTTCGTGGGTGTCAAAACATTCAGAGAGATCCTGTACAATGGAGTTTCGAAAAAAAAATAGTTGAAGAAAACGAGGAGGAAGCAAATAAAAATGAAAAGCGTCACTGCTATTGTCGAAAGATTCAATAATTCTTCAATGTCGGAAGGTCTTTTTAGGTTTTTTTTGGTCTTCTTTTCTTCTTTTCTCCCTTGGAAGGTTGCTCCGAAAAGCGGAAAATTGAGCAGAAAAAGCAGCAACAAGCGATGAACTCAAGACGCTCCAGAATTAAAAAATAATAGTAATAAATAAAAATAAATAAATGCAAAAAGAAGTTGGATTAATTCCAAATACTTCGACATCTTTCAACGCCGAGACATTTTTAAGTCTAAAATTCTTTTCAAGCCATTTTAATTTCATATTCCTCATTATTCGTCCTCAATTGTTAATGATTTCAGAGAAAAAAAATGGATAAAGATTTTTCTCAAAGCATTTTTGAGTAATTAAGTATCGATCGATTGTCTCAGTTCAATGATTTTTATTTCAAATTTTTTTTCTACTTCCTCTCTTTTTATATGAAAAAGAAAACTCCAGGAGTTCTTTCGAGAGAACTTCTAATCGAGAAAATAAAAATCAGTTCATTGTTTCCGCTAAATTAATTAAACGAAGCGTCTTCAAACGTTACTGAAGAACTGGTCAACTGGCCAATCCACCAGCTTTTCTTCAATCTTTTGCCCCATTTGGCATCAACCACTCGTGAAACTTCAACCGCCAACCAAGGAGGCAGACGCCACCAACTCCCAGAGCATCAACTCCAGAGACTTTCAAACCTGCTCTGCACGACTGAACGAATGGCACGGCATCCTTCAATTGCTGCCTCAGCTTAGATCTTGCATTCATCACCCGCATTCACTGAAACGCCGTCTGGATCCCAAGCAATAATAAGCTTGGAATAATAACGATAATAATAATAATAATAATAATTAAAAAGGAAACAAAATAATTGCTCGATGAAAAGGCTGTGACCTTCTCCCGACCATCACGAGTGGAATGAACCTCGTTTGACGAATCGTCACCTAGCTCAAACCGTATTTTCCGACCTCACAGCGAGAAACACCACTAAGGAAAAGTGAGTAGCGATGGAAAAACTCTGCAACTCGTGAGCGTTTCCAGTCTCCTTGCAGACGGATTTAAGGCCCAGGAAGAAGGAAAATCTCGGATCGCCTCATTTAACGAACACCTAAAACATTCACCAATATTTTTACTTTTTATTTTCCGAGATTTGACAACAAAAGCGAGGAGTAATTTGGAGCTAAATTGGAACTGCATTTTCGGCCAATTTTTTTCAAACTTATCATCTAACTGACCTGCTCCCCCAAAGGACCTTCCTATCAGAAGCCTTGAACATTTAAACTTTAATAGTCACAAAAACAACTGCACCATTAAATAATCAATTAATTAATAATTTGTTATTATACAAGTTAAGTTAAAGACGAAATCTATTCAAAATCGATCAGATCAACGTTGGCATGGAGTTGTTTCTGCTGGATCATTCTGTTCTGAACTTTCACTCCTAGACATGCCATCCTTTCCAAGTGGATCTTCTCACACAGTTCTGCATTGTCTCTCTAAGAATGAAATTTCAACTTTTTCATAACAAGAGATTATTTTTGAAACTTTCAAGTACATCATCACATCATGATTAACATCAAGAAAACAAAACGATAACAAAATGATATCCTGGCAGGTAACAATTACCGAAAACATTTCATAAAAACAAGAAAAAACTTTAACATAATCTGGGGATTAAAAATGCTGCAAAAACTTAAAATTGCATATTAAAATAAAATATTTAAAAAAATACAAAAATCTGCATAGGCATTAATGCAGACTTAAATTGCTACAACAACAACAGAACAATAACAACAACAACACCTCACCTCCAGCTTTGCATTCTCCTGCTGATGCTTCAGCAGAAGTTCCTTCAACTCGTCAGTAGTGATATCATCATCAAGACTGCCCGAGGAGGAGGAGGACAACGATGAGGAGGAAGAGGAAGTCTCGAACGCGTCGTCGTGTCTCATCATGTGCAGCTCCGAAATGTCCTGCTGGAGTCTCTCGATTTCATTCCTTTCGGTTTCTATTTTCTGCCTCAGTTCATCGCCTAATCGTAACAAATAAAAATAAAATAAAATAATGAGAAAAAAATTAAAATAACATTACATAAAATAAAATAAATAAAACAATAAAACGTAATATTGTTTCAACCTATGGCCAACAGCTCCTCTTCCTCCATCATGAGACAGTTGTACTCCTCCAGCAGTTTGTCGAACAGTTCGCCGTGGTCCACAAACTCATCATCCTCCGAACTTTCCTCAGAAGATTCTGCAAAAGTTGAGCCTGGAATTCAAGGGGACACAAAAACCAGAAGATCAGAACAGGGCTGCGGTTTTGAGAAATCGTCAAAAACAATTTCCGCCAACAAAACAAACACACAACAAACAGCAAACCGCCGTGCTTTCTTTCATTGTGTCATCTCACGATCGGATGTTGTTTTCATTTTCGCAAAGAGAAATTCAAAGTTAAAGTCGCACAAATTGAAATCAAAAGTAAAATTCCCAGACCGTCGACGACGTTCGACTCGACGAGAGATCCACGAATGTCGAGCTGTTGAGTCGAGTTCTTGGGACTCGGAGATTCTTCTTCCTCCCCCAAAACTTCGTAATCGTTGTCGTCCGTGTCTCCTGTTTTTAGTGGCGAGGATTTCTTGTCGCTGTCATCGTCGTCCTCCTCCTCTGCAACGTCCGTGTAAGGATCCGAGCTGTCCTCCGAGGCGCTGGCGCAAGAACGCGCGTCTTCCTGCTGCTGTTGTTGTTGTTGTTGTTGACCTCGTTCGTGAAACTGGTTCTCGACCTCTTGACCTGTTGTTGGTTCAACTTCATGTGGCTCGACAGATGGTGTTCTGTCGACGCTGGTTCCCTAGTACCAGAAGTATCATGTTCACTCTACTATTATATTTTCTCTAGTATCATATTTATCATATACTAGCCTCTGGTTCAAGCTCAGAGTCGTGCCTCAAGTCATCCTTGAGCTCCACAGGGGCAACTGAGCTTTCCTCTGGAGATACTTTCGGAATCGCAGGTACTTTGTCATTCGATTCTTGAACTTCTTTTGAACATTTTTCATCCTCCTCCTTCTCAACCTCTCGTCCAACAACTTCGCTCGCGACTTCTTCGGGCTCGGCGACTTTCTCCTCTTTCGCGACTCCAAAATCGCCGACCTGCTTGCCTTCGACTATGGGCTCGCCGATGCCCTTGTTGTGAGAGAATCCGAGGTTGTTGTCCGCCTTCTCGAGGGAAGTTCTGCTGGGAACATCGCCCTTGTCTGCCCTCGAACTTCTCTCCGAGGCGCTGGAGGAATGCCTCTTGGTGGATCCTTCTCCGTGAAGCATCTTTTTCCTGGAGTGTGCCTCCGGAGTGTGATGCTTCTTCTCGGATGACCTAAGATGCTCCTTGCTCCTCAGTTTCACACCCGCTTCCGGTTTTGTTTGATCCCCGGAGAGGCTCAAGCGATCCGTCTTGTCCTGGATCTTGGACAAGTCGGCACTGGATGACTCGAGCGAAACCTTTGACGAAGATTCGTGATGGCCGTAAGGAACGTGAGACCAGGACTTCTGGGATGAAAAACTCTGCTTCTTGTCCAAAGAGACCTCCGGTTTTGCAGGCTCTTGTTCCATTTGGCGCAAGTGTTTCAACTGGAAGGTAGGTTCAACATGGATGAGGTCAAAATGTCAGACATTGGTAAAATTAAAATTTAAATTAAAAAAAAAAAGCCAAATGTTAGGAAATTAAAACGAATGTAAAACCTTTCTTTTAAGTTGAGTGACGATCCTTTGGACCTCCCAGAGTTCCTCTTCCTTTCTGTGATCTTTGACCCTCATCAGTTCCTCGTGCATGTGATTCAATAGCGACTCCTGCTTCTTTAACTCTTCCACGATGGCAGACGGACATTCGGGCAGGTCCAGAGTCCACCTGGAAGTTGCAGGTTTCAGAGGTGGTACGTACCTGTATATGTTAATGAAGAGAAGCAAGGTTATGATTGAATTTCATAGGACGTGCAAGTATTAAACATAATGGTTAAGTAATTAATAATAAGCCACTAATTAACATAAGAACATTTTTAAAAATTTATAGAATAATAATAATAGCAGTAATTATAATAATAATAATACAATTTAAATAATGATATTTACAATTGGCATAATTATTGTATAAAAAAATATGCAATAAGAACGGGCATTTAGCTTTGGACTGACTTTTTGATGATGGTGTCCTTAAAGAATATGTTTGAGTAGGTGAACAGGACATTCAGGACTCTGTGACTGATCTTCATCGTCGGACTGAGAACAATGGACACGTTTTGTAGACTCATCTTGTTAAACTTTTCCTTAGATGGATAATAAAGAAATGAAATGAAAACGGGCTGTTCATCAAATTATCCGTTCATTGTAATTATGTTGTTATTATTATTATTATTTTATTTGTGTGTATAATTTATTCTGTTAATTTATAATTATGGAATAATCATGGATCGAATTATAAATGATTAAAGAAATTAAATAGACTTTTGAACAAATTAACATTTCAGTGGCAAAGCATTTAAAATAAAATAAACATTCGAGAGGAACTCTCGAGACGATGACAACCAATGCAATCGACGCAATCCACCTTCTCGATGACGTGCGTCATGTGAACGATGACCCAAGAGAGGAGGGTTCTGTTGGCAGCTGGAAGCTCTTGGATCAACTGGAGAAACTGCTCGACTTGCTGTTTGACGTTCTTCGTGGCTGTTCAAAAGTAATCGCAAGAAGTCGAAATTAGAAAAATTTTAAATGTCAAAGTTAATTTAAAAAAATGACACGTTATGCAAATGATATGCAAATGAAAGATGGCTGAATAGCCAGTGTTCCTGTGTGTGGCAGTCATTAAACATCCCATCTGCAATCCAACTTACAGAAACTCAAAGTACCTTTTTGATAATGACCCAATTACTCCGATTAATTAACAAATTCACTTTTAAACACTCATTAAACAACTACTCAGTAATAAAAAAGATTTAGTGGAAATTGAAAATTAAACAAACAAACAAATAAACAAACAAACAAAATCAAAAAGACCCAGTCTGACCAGATGCCTGCTCGAACTTTGGAACGAGTTTGGTGGTCAGTATTGGCTCCGGGAGTTCCCTGAGGAAAAGCTTGAGGAGACTGGCAACGACATTGGGCTCGTGGTCCACCAGGTAGACAGTGGCACCTGTGTTGTACAATTCCTTCAACTGGGTCAACTTGGATTTGACACCAGAAACTCTGTAGATCCCCTCACAGGCAAGACCTTGGAAGGTTGGTAGACTTAATGATCATTTATGGTCATTTTGCTCCTCTTTTTTCCTCATTTTGTTTTAATATATTTAAGACGTTAAGTTATTAATTTCTGCTGTTGGAAAAATAAGCAGAAATATTCAAATAAATTTAAAAATAAAATGCTATGCATGACTAACTCATTATTACTAACAAAAGACGTTCTGCTACAGAGACTTATTAGAAATTATGCAGAAGCAACAACTGAATCTTGTTTAAATATATTTCATAAACAATAATATTTCATTCTTATAAACAACAAACAAACCATAGAGCTTACCATATTCAGAGATATAATCAATGCATTCCCTAACGACAGCTGGCAACAAAATTCCGTCGTGACTTGGATTCCTTTCCACTGCCAGAGTCAGTGGAACTCCAAAGACTGTCTTCTGCTCCTCTGGCTCTGAACTTACAGCTAAACAGTCAGTCAAAGCACTGATCATTCACTCCGTTCATCTTGGAGTTCAAAGACTTCTTACCATATTCTCCACTCTTGGGCAATATTTTCTTTTTCCACTTTGTTTTTCCTTCCTTTTTTGATTCTTTGTTTACTTTCTTCTCTTTCTCATCTTGTTTCTTCTTCTCGCTGCGCTCTTTTTTTTCCTGGTTCAAGTATTAGCTCAATAATAATATCAAATACAAAACTCTGTAAATGTTTATTCTCAAAAGCCAAAAAATAATTAGGAGAAAAGGGATAACATAACAGTAATAGCAACAGCAATGAAAACCTTCTTTGTGAATTTAAATGGCTTTGTCTTCTTAGATTTGCTTTGGGTTCTGAAGGAAAAACTAATGTTGATTAATACATTTAAATGTGTACAAAAGTTCCTAGTGGCCTTACTTTGGAAGGCTTTCACACAATTCTTCAGCGGAATCTTCTTCCTCAAAGATTATATAACCCTTGTCTTTCTTATCCTTTTTATCTTTTTTAGATTTCGAGCCATCTTTTCGTTTAATTTCATCGACTATAAAGACAACCACATTTTACCTGAAAACGAACATAAAGCACTTCAATGCATCTAACCAGCTACTTCTTCGTGACTATCAGACATTTGAAACCTTTAATGACCACGAATAACTTGCTATTTAGATTGCCATCTTATTCTGTTTACATTCGTGATAGATAAGACGAAGCAGTCAGAAATTATTATGCAATAAAAGTGAAATCGAATTAATGTTAGTAAAACTCTTAAAACTTTATTTGCTAAATCTGTTTTTAGTTTTATAAAATGTTATCTTATATACCATTAACTATTTAAGTCAATTTTTATTAGGCTGTTAAATCTAGAATTTATTCAAGCAATTGTATGCAGACACTATTACAACCCACCTTTATGAGCGATTCTATAAACTTTAGAGTCTAAAAAGTTAATCAATACATTGCGACATTTAAATTGCCGAAATGTGCTGATAGAGGAAAACTACAATTTTGAGCCACTTCGAGTGGCTTATTTTCGCATAGGTTGTTTGATCGGTAGGTTTGAAATTGAAAAACATTAAAAAAGCTGATTTCTGGAATCAAACTGGATTCTTTGAATCAATAGTTGGCATTGGTCTAATGCTACTGCATGCTGGTTCAATTTGTAACTTTTGTGTATAGCTCATTTCTTTGCAAAATTATCCGCAATAATGCGAGCATTTTAAGTTTACGAGTAAATTAAAGAAAAATATCTCTTGAGTGAGGCAAGCATTTTACGTATGAAGTAAGGGCTAGTCTGAAATTGGCGTTTATGACATTTCAAAGTGGAATTACTCACATTAATTCTTCTTGAACGTTATTTCCGCTTATGTTAATCAAATGAATATAATTATCCACTTAGCAGAACTATTTGCTGGGTTTTATTTTTATATAAATGCGACGGGTTTTACCTGAGATACTTGATATTGCTTCTTTAACATGAGTGACTTTTAACTTATTCTATGTTCTTATGGATAGGCAGTAGTAGTTTATTTTAAATATTTTGAAATTTGTTATGAATTGAATTATCTAGCATGAAATACTATTAATGCTAATAATTTATTATGGTAATAATAATGTAATGATAGGTGAGGTATGACAATGATTATGGCAAATTTTATTTTCTGACTACAAGTTAGGTAATAACATTTTGATGAAACAATAATTGCTCGAACTTTTATTTTAAAAGATGTTGACATGGTGAATAGAAGCTACTTCTTCAGTCCACTTGTGCAGTTTTCTCTTTTGACATGGAAGAATTTTATTTTGATTAAAAGAAAATTCTTGACAACTTTTGCTTCCATTCTTATGGCAGTAATATTTCCAATAATTTTGTTAATCATGAACTTGTATTTTGGTAACATTTCCACGCATGACCCTTCTACCGAGCCACCTTTTGAGTTGTTAGATAAACTTGGATTTTTGGAAACTCAACATTCAAGGTCCTTTTTGGCTTTTACTCCTATTAACGATGTTACAAAAAATGTAGTTGAAAGAGCTACCTCTCTTATGAATGATAACATGCAAGGTGTGTTAGATTCTGTTTGATTATGTCTTATCATGTTTCAAAGTATTATTCATGTTATTTGATAATCTTGCAGCTTATGGGTACAACAGTGAAGTTGATCTTGAACAAGCAGTGAAAAATTATTCAACTGTGATTGGAGGTGTTGTGTTCCTAAAAAGTTCATTCAGTGGGGATTATTTCTCAGAAAGTATAACTTACAAGATTAGACTGAAGGAAGATCAAATTAAATGGTTAACAAAAGACTTCATGCCAAATAGTCCCAGCCAATTTGGGAAGGGGCAGAAAAACGTGAACTTCAGTCATAATGGACCCGGTAAATTGACAATTTCTTATTTCATTCTCAGCTTTTATCTTTTACTTGGCTAGTTGCAATCGTGTTAAAATTGTGGACAGGTTATTTTCATCGAGGTTTCTTAACCATTCAAAGGACCATTGATTCGAGCATAATAAATGTGCTTGGTGGATTGAATTCTTCAATGAAAACCTTCCTGAAGAAATCTGCATATCCAGGATATGTTACCAACACCTTTTCTGAAGCTTTACGGAATATTTTTCCAGCATTCACGATGATTGGATTCTTCAACTTATCCTCCTTAATTTCTACCGAAATTGTTGATGAAAAGGAGAAAAAATTAAAGGTATTTATTTGATTTTAATATTCATCTGAGATGGATCCATGTGCATTATTTAATTATAAGGTATCAGGGTCTTCATTCACAGGAATAAAAAAACTTATTTTAAGGCAGCATTTATTTTTAATTATGCTTCTAATCAGGCAATTGGCATTGAATTGTTATAATAAATAAAATTTCAAGGAATACATGAAGATGCTGGGTCTGAGGAATTGGGTGAATTGGTTAGCTTGGTTTTTCAAAGGTGTCTTGATAATGGGGTTATCTTCTGCTTTGATTACCATTGTTTACCATGTGGATGTGGAGAACAAGGCTGTGCTGTCACATACCTTCCCAACAATAACATTCTTTTTCATCTTTCTGTATTGTCTGGCTTTGATAATGTTCCATTTTGCAATAACCACGTTTTTCAGTAAAAGTGAGTTTAAATTTCTTTAAATTTGGCAGTTAAAAAATAACATTAATTAGTGTCAGGCAATCAGTCTGATTGAATGGTTATAGTGTCCATTTAACCAGCAAAAACAACACTCCTGGCTGTTACAATAATCTATTTTGTGAGTGCAATTCTTGGACCTTACCTGAAGTCTGGTTCATTGAAAGCTCTCTGGGAATTTCTCATATATCTTCTTCCAAATCTTTCTATGGATTTGGGCTGCAGAATAATATTAAACTCTGAAGGAGCTGGTCAGAATGTATATAGTGAAGTAATCTTTACAAGTTTTGCAAAGAAGTTTTGTATTTCCAAAGGCACTGGTGTTCAGTGGAGTTCAGTCTCTAGAATTGATGGAGAAAGTGGATTCTCTTTATTAAATGTATTTGGAATGTTTGTGCTAGACTTGGTATTATATGGAATTATAACATGGTATGTGGATGCTATCTATCCGGGAGAATTTGGCTCTCCTCAACCATTCTACTTTCCTTTCCTGGTAGGTCTTATTGCTACATGTAGAGCATTAGACATTATTATTGAAGACCACTTTATATTCAAGAAACGTTACTGGTGTGGTAATGCTCAAACATCCGAATCAGACCAATTGTTTGAGGAACCTCCAAACTTTGGATCAAGGGCAGAGTTTTTTGAATCAAATAGCCCTAATTGTGCAATTGGCATTAAAATTAGAAACTTGACAAAGGTTTATAAGTTATAAATTGTTGGATTAATGTGTCAATAAGAATGATAATGATCTCTTGGAACGACTTGTAGGTTTTTAAAAAGGGATCAAAACCTGCTGTAAATGGTCTGAGTTTAGACATTTGTGAGGGCAACATAGTAGCATTGCTGGGACACAATGGAGCTGGTAAGACAACTACCATGTCCATGTTAACAGGTACTTCAAATACTTCAGATTATTGGGAAGTTAATAATGATGGTTTACATGACTTTACTTTTATCAACTTAATCATATGATGGTCCGAGCATCCATATCTCAAGTGGCTTTTTTTTCTATTTTTAAAAGGATTTTTCCCACCAACTAGGGGCAGTGCCCTCATCAGTGGCTATAATATCAAGAACATGGCTGACATCAGAAGAAATTTGGGATATTGTCCCCAGTCTAACATCTTGTTTGATAATTTGACTGTGAAGGAGCACCTTTATTTTTTTGCAAAAGTAATTTTTTCTTGTATTTATTTCACTTAAGAATGATTTGTATTTTGAGCTTATAATTATTCAATTTAAATTTGAGTTACGGTTGTCTGCTGGCACCGGACTGCATAATGTCTCAATAAATGATGCACCAACTCCAAAAGATGCAATTATTTGTAAATAATGAACTATTTCAGTTGAATTGCAATGAAAATGTTGAGAATAATGTCTCGGATACCATCGATACTTTACTCCTGACAGATAAGAAGGATACAATCTCTAAAAAGTTATCAGGAGGTATGAAGAGAAAGCTTTCAATTGGCATTGCTCTTGTTGGAGGCTCTAAGGTACTTGAATATGTTGCTGATGATATTACTTCAGCTCAATTATTGACTTATTGCTGCAAATTAATTATTCAAATAGTTTAAATCAAAATGCCACAAAATTGCTTTACTTTTTTTACTTTTTTGAAAAAGTTATTAAATTCTTTGATCAGAAAGAATGTTAATTATAAAGGCCATTGAAAATCTAGAACTTGTGCATTTTGTAGTTTGTGATTCTTGACGAACCATCGTCTGGATTGGATACTGAAGCAAGGAGAGAAATTTGGGACATTTTGAAGTCTCATCAACAGGGAAGGACAATGATTTTGAGTACTCATTACATGGATGAAGCTGACCACCTTGCAGATAAAATTGCAATTATGGCTGAAGGGGTTCTTCAGTGTTATGGTTCATCAATGTTTCTGAAGAAAATATATGGTTAGTGAAGAAAACATTTTTGAATAGCTTTCCATTTTGCTAAAAATCTTCTAAAAATGGCTCAACATATGTTTTAATTCTTTCAAATACATTGAGAAGGATCCATGACCCGTCTGGCACTCTAATTTTAATCAATATAAATACGTTAAGTCAAGGTTAAAATAATGTAATATTTCTTGACAGGAGTAGGTTACCATTTGACAATAGTTACGAAAGAAGCAAGTAATCCTTCAGAGATCTATGATTTTATTACAAGCAAAGTACCAGATGCTGAACTGAAAAGCAGTGCAGGTGCTGAACTGACATATCACTTGCCAAAGGATAGTTCTTACAAATTTCCATCACTTTTCTCTGAAATGGAATTAAATGGACACAGTTTTGGTATTGATACGTTTGGAATTTCCATAACTTCTCTGGAGGAAGTTTTTATCAAGTCAGTTAATAATTGGTTCTTTCAGGTCACTTAAGGCCTTGCCCATGCTGTATTCACATCTAATTTCTCATATTTTTTTAATAACATAATTTTATTATTGATCAGAGTAGGAGAATTGAGTTCTTTTGAAGAGAAAGATGAAAGTGATGATGAAAAAATGACCATGAATGTGCTACCAAGAAGAGATAATGCAATGCCTAAAATAGGTTGTGGCAAAATTTATAGATATTAAATTATTCCATATGTTAAACATAATTTAAATTCTCTTTTCTGGTGAAGATGTTGATGGGTTCAAAAACAGAGGGATGTCTTTGTTGATGGTGCAAACCCATTGCATGTTAACCAAACGATTCCTTCATTCTTTAAGGAACAAAAGGCACACATTGGCACAGTTCTTAACTCCAGCCTTGTGTACAATCATTGCATGTATTTCTCTCAATTTAAATGCAAATATGCTAGCCAATGAACCACCAGCATTGACTCTTGATTTACTCATATATGATTCTCCGGTGACCGTTTATGCCTCGATTGATAATAGCACTTCCAATAATCTACTTGACTGTTATATAAAAGCCCTCAATACAATGCCTGGATCTCATGTTTATTTGAACAATCAAAGTCACAGAAGCTATAATAGTTACAAAGACATGGACAACTACTTTCTAGAAGTTGCCGAACAGAATTTGTATAATTACCGTCAAAAATATCAGGCGGCCACAGAAATTGGCCCGGATTATTTCATGGGATTCTACAACGGCTTTTCCTATCACTCTATTGCTGTGTCCCTTGCTCTGGTAAACAATGCTTGGTTGAAATGTCTTGTCAAACCTTCCCAATCAAACTATGCAATTAGTACCATCAATCATCCAGTACAAATACCATTAAATGAAACAATAGAAGAAATTATGTTTAAGTCGACTTCGGTTGTTTTGACATTTTCTTTCTGGATGATTATTGCATTGGCTTATCTCCTGTCTTCCTTTTCTCTGTTTTTGATAACTGAAAGGACATCAGGTGCTAAGGTCAGTCAGTATATCAGTGGAGCAAGATCCTGCATATTCTGGCTTGCATCATTAACATGGGACTCTTTCAACTATTTGGTTCCTTCAGTCCTGATTATTATTATCATTGTTGCATTCCGAATTGATGGTTATTCTTATGGAATGATTCCAAGGTATTAAAAGTAACTTTTGAATTTAGGGCTTAAATTTAGATTAAATGCAGCATTTTGAATTAATTTTGAAATTTTAAATTTCTGTTTTGAATTTAGCTATTTATTTCTGGGACTCGTAATGTATGGCTGGTCATCTCTGCCACTGGTATATTTATTGACCTTTTTGTTCTCTAAAGCCACGACCGGCTTTAGTTGGATTTATACACTACTTATATTAAAAGGTTGCTTTTAATACTTGTTAATTTGTAAAATTTCTGTCTCAAAATGAATGTATCATTTATTATTGAGGTTCAAATCCGATGCAAATTTCAGGATCTGTTTTGATCATTGTCCTGGTTTTACTTTCAACTATTACAACGATCGGTCCTGATGTTCTTAATGTTGTGGAACAGATACTGTATGCCACTATGCCAACGTTTTGTTTAATACAAATATTTAAAAATTTACTCTTCAATCATGCCTTGGTTAACTATTGTAGCACTTTGCCTCTTGCTTCTTTGTGTTCAAGAGCAAACTCTTTTGGCATGCATAACAAATGCTGCCCAAGTAATTTGAGTTGCCTCCTTGAAAACTGTTGACGGATTAGATGAATAATTTTTCTTTTAATTGTAGAAAATTGTGAAGCAAATTGTTCATTCCCTAGTCATAATTATCTCTCCATGGGAGAATATGGCATAGGGAAGGCCCTCTTATTTATGCAAATACAAGGAACGGTTTTATTTATGATTCTGCTTCTTATTGAGAGCGATGTTATAAACAGCATTAAAGCAAAATTCTCCAGTAGGATGCCTTATTTTCACACCGATTCCGAGATCAATTCTTCAGAAGAGGAAGACAGCGATGTATTCATTGAAAGGCATTCAGTAATCAATTTACTTCAAGGAGACTTAAATTATAATTGGAACGTCTTGATATTAAATCAGCTGACGAAAAGATATGGTCGTAATGTCTTGGCAGTCAACAATATTTGCCTAAAGGTAAGTGTTGGTTATGAAAATAAACCTCATAATGTCTTACCAACTCATAGGTCTTAACAACCAATTATAGGTCCCATCGGGGGAATGCTTTGGACTCTTGGGTGTTAATGGTGCTGGAAAAACATCAACTTTCAAGATGATGATTGGACAGGAGGCCATTACTAGAGGAGAAGTTTATGTGAATGGAATTAATGTGGCTAGAGATTTGACCAGAAGCAGGAAATACATAGGATATTGTCCTCAGTTTGATTCACTCTTTGATCAGCTGACTATCAAAGAACATCTGCAACTCCATGCACGATTGAGAGGCATTCCAAGGAGGAGGGTGGAACAATACGTGAATGTTATTATGCAAGACGTCATGATCACTGAACATGCCAATAAGCAAGTACAAAAGCTGAGGTGGTGTAATTTAGATATTGTGACATTTACAAGTTTTACTCTTAAATTAATCTCAAATTGTTTTATTTAATCTCATTTATTTTATATTTCAAACAACATCATTTTTCACAATTTCAGCGGAGGCAACAAGCGAAAGCTTTGTGTTGCAATAGCTCTTATAGGACGTCCAAAGTTACTATTTCTCGATGAACCAACTACTGGAATAGATCCAGTGGCAAGAAGAGATATGTGGAACCTGTTATCACTTATCAGGCAAAGTGGAAGCACCATTATCCTTACTTCTCACAGGTGAGTAATTTGTTGAATCTTTGATTATTTTCTTTCAATTCACAACACATGAATTACAGCATGGAAGAATGCGAAGCATTGTGCACGAGACTGGCAATCATGGTGAACGGGCAGTTCAAATGCTTGGGAAGTGCTCAACATTTAAAATCCAAATTTGGCTCAGGATATTCAGTTGCTCTGAAATTAGTTTCAACTCAAGATCAGTCAACTAACGTGGCTGACATAACTAGGGTTAAAGAATTTATTTTGAGCCACTTTCCTGGAAGCACACTGGAATATGAAGGAGAAGGCATGCTGAACTATCGCATTGACAAGTCAACTCGAGATGCAAACTTGTCCAACATATTTGGACTGCTGGAAGGCTCGAGGAAAGCTCTAAAGTTGGATGACTACTCAGTTGGACAGGCCACTCTAGAACAGATCTTCATAAAATTTGCCCTGAACCGACAGCAACTTAAGCGAACCCACCAATCAGATCAACTGGTATTTAACCCTGCCTATTCTGAAACGAGCATCCTTTAGCTGCCTTACAATAATCAGCATTTATTGTTTGTCCCTCATGTTTACAATTAACTATTATAACGACGTGGATTTTTAAGTAATCATTAATTATCTTGAAGCGGGTGTTTATTGTCACGGGTGATTCTTTTATTGGTTAAGGTATTCCAGTTGTGGCATTCTTGTCTCGTTTCTAGTATTGTTATATTTAATTGATTGATTGATTGATTGATTGAAAGTTTGACGAATCAGGTGTCAGTTATCTTAGCCTTCTTTTGTATTAAAAGGAGATTTATTTTATGGCTTTAAATGTTATTTATCTGCTTCAGATGTTTCTCTGTAGACGTGAGTGTTATTATAATTACATTCGATGAGACATCGGATAGTCGCCGTTTCCACTATCTCCAAACGTTTATAAATTTAAATATTTGAGAGTTTTTTATCAACCAATTGAGCCGACAACTATTAAAGGGCTACGTGTTTAAAAAAGTTTGCAACTTCGGATTACCCGTAATTACTTTACAAGTAATTTAAATTACCTCATCTTAGCATTTCGACCATCTATATTTTGTGGACGTGCTAGTTTAGGTACTCTGATTCGATTCACGGAAAAAAGCGTGAAGAAAATCAATAATGCAACTCAAAATTTTCAAATGAGACCGTGGGAATCGTCCTACGAATATTGATTTTTTTTTTATTTCGTTGATATTCAGATATTTGCCGAGGCAATTCATGATAATGAAATTAATATTTGATGATGATAATATTAGATATTAGTTAATTAAATCAGTATTTGAATATTATTAAAGTGGGCTTCAAGACCATTGCGTCATTGAAGGTGACCTTTCTCTAAGAGAGAAGGTGGTTTGGATGAGCCACATTTATTCCAAATACATGGGCCAACTGAATCAATAGATGGCCGTAACAATAACAATGGGTTGAGTGAGGTAAGGATTTACCTGTGGGGCAATCCATTCGACGCCAGCCCGTCGTGGTCCCAGCAATGGGATTATCAGGTGGAAGATGATTAAATGTTAACAAAGTAATAAAGAAATAAATTATGAAAAACATTTTAGAGCGATTAATTTGGATACCGCGATAATTTTAAATTGGCGGACAGATATCTTATGAAGGTGCATCAAGGCTTGGCATATTTTAATAAATTATGATTATTGCCAGAATACCTGTGTAAATGTGTCATAAAAATAATTATTATAACGATATTCACTATTATAATAAGTCCAACAACAGCTTTCCACAACAGCGGTTGCCTTAAGAGCGTACACTAGCGTGCATTTAAGGTATAAATAGGAAAAATCCAATAAGGATTGGCAAACATTGCCATCTGCTTGTTTCTAACATCGCCGAATATAGTTTGAAAATATTCTCTAATTAAATTTACCGTGTTAGAAGGTTAGATGGGGTTTGTTCTATTACCATATGGCTGAACCTAAAATCAAATCGCACTTGGTATGATTAAATCAGGAAATTGTATTTGATGGTTTTATTTGCAATATGGATAAAATGATTCACTTCAAAGTGAAAATCCCTTTAAATAGCAGCCCTGTCAAAGAACAATTTAAATTGATGCCTAGTCCAGATGAGAAAAAATGATGGTGGAGGAGGAAAGGGGGATTGTTTGTTCAGCCGCTCTGGATCGCTGGTTGCTGGATCAGTTGGGTTTTGACAACGTCTTTAATGCAGGAGACTTCTAAATCTAGCTCTCTTCTTTACTTTGCATGACGCAATAAAATTTCAAAATCTTTATGAGTGACACAATGTATGTACTTTTTTTTATGATGATTAGACCGAATTATTCCGTATTAAATTCAGTTTGGCATCAGTTATATAAATATGTTTATGTGAGAGTTTAATTTAACTAGTTATAAAGTAACTCCAAATATTTTTCACATATTTTAAGCCAATGGCTGTTGGACAAAGCTGCCGTCAATTTTGGCTCCTCACTTGGAAAAACCTGATTCAGCTGAAGAGACATCCGATTCAAACAGTCGCAGTCATACTCATAACTTTAATTCTTCCTCTGCTTCTTTTCACCTCGAGGTTAAAACTCAAAAATGGCACAGTTCATGGACCCACCATAGAATCCTCGTTTGAAATAACAACAAATTATGAGCCAACTGGAATAATGCAAGCCAAGCAGGTATTGGCCTTTGCACCGAATAACTTGAAAACGCAAAGAATAGTCGATAGAGCCGTGGAACTCATGAGCAATGGTCTTGTAAAAGGTTGTGATATTTAACGATAACAATACTTACAAAAGTCCAACCGATATCATATTGCAGCTCGCGGTTATGACAATGAAACGGATATGGTTAGGGGTTTGCAGAATTCCTCGATGTTTGGCGGAATTGTTTTCCTGGAGAGTTCTTTCAGCAATGAAATTGACCTCTCACGCAACATAACGTATAAGATACGACCGAAGGAAGATTGGAGAAAGTGGCACACTAACGAGTTAATTTCAGACGAACTTTCTCACATCGGGCCGAGACAAAAAAATGAACCTAAGGGGGGACATAATCCAGGTAAACTCGCCGTTTCTTTTGCTAATATTTTAGGCTTTCGGAGATTTTAATGATTTCAATGTCTAGTGTTAGCGTGCAGTTGATTGTGAAATATCAATCCTCCCAACAGGTTATTTTGATAGGGGCTTTTTGACAATTCAAAGAGCAATTGACTCGAGCATCATAGCGGAACTCGGTGGAAACATCTCATCCATGAGGACATTCCTTAAGAAGGTTGCTTTTCCTGGATATTCGGATGATAAATTCGTTAGAATTTTGCAAAGCCAGTTATCGACGAGCACCGTATTCGGTTTCTTCTATATTTCCTCAGTTGTTTGTAGCGAAATCGTCAGCGAGAAGCAGAGTAAAATCAAGGTATTCCTCAGTATTCATAAATTTCACTTGAAATGACCTTAAAATTCAGGCTTCGTTATAAATGTTTCTTTATTCGTAATTTACTGAATTGAATTTTAAATGTAGGAATATATGAAGCTGTTGGGCCTAAAGAATTGGGTAAATTGGTTGGCCTGGTTCTTTAAATATGCTATGTTAATGGGATTGTGTTCCGGTCTTATTACACTCATATATCACGTTGAAGCTGAGAATGTTTCCCTTTTAACATATACATGCCCTTTATATACATTTCACTTGATTTTCTTGTATGCTTTGGCAACTCTGATGCTTTTCTTTGCAATCACCACTCTGTTCAATAAAGGTTAGTGACGTTGAGAAATGTACTAAATAATAAACTAAGTCAAAATAACTTTTACATCATAAAACTTTTTAATTTTCTCTGAAAGGAAGGGTAGCCTCAACTGTTGGTTCGGTAATATTTTTCTCAACATATGCACTAGAGATGTACCTGAGTTCTAAATATGACTCATTAAGCACCCTCAACAAGATCTTAATCTCTCTATGTCCCAATATTGCCTTTGGCCTTGGCTGCAGGATTCTGTTAAAACTTGAAGGAATTGGTATAATGCTCATCAGATGAAAATGATTTTCACTTTCTTTTTATATTTTTATGTTTTTTAGCTGCTGAATCGATTTAATTTTTTTACATAAAATTTTATTAAAATCAGGTGTCGGTGTTCAGTTCGAAACACTTGGCAGAGGCTACGGTATTGGTGATAGATTTTCTATGCTCCATGTTTTTTGGATGTTAATCTTAGACATTCTGTTATTTGGATTAATTACTTGGTATATTGATGCCATTCACCCTGGGGATTTCGGCTCTCCTCAACCATTCTACTTTCCTTTTTTGGTGGGCTTCATTAATATTTATAGAATAACGAACATTATAATTGAGACTTCGCGTTTTATCAAGAAACGATACTGGTGTGGAAATGCTTCAATTCCAAAATCTGATAAACTGTTTGAAGAGCCTCTAAGTTATGGATCCAGGGCAGAGTTCTTTGAACCAAACAATCCTAATTGCGGAATTGGCATTAAAATTAGGAACTTGACAAAGGTTTATAAATTGTAATGTGTCAATAAGAATGATAATGATTTTTTGAAATGGTTTGTAGGTTTTCAAAAAGGGATTAAAACCTGCTGTAAGCGGTCTGAATTTGGATATTTGTGAGGGCAACATAGTAGCATTGCTGGGACATAATGGAGCTGGAAAGACAACCACTATGTCCATGTTAACAGGTTTAACAATCTTTAATGAACAATTCTCAAACAAGCTATTGGCTACATCTTAATTTTTGCGTGTGTTTGAAGGGTTTTTTGTTCCAACAAAGGGCGATGCTCTGATAAGCGGTTTCAGTATCTGCCAACATATGGATTATATTCGACAAAATCTTGGTTATTGTCCACAGGTCAACATTCTATTCGACAACATGACTGTGAAGGAGCACCTAATCCTCTTTGCAAAGGTAGTATTTTTCGTGGACTTAGAGCGTTTGATAAATTTTAGAAAAACAAAAATAGCTCAAGGACGTAGAAAATGATGTTAATTCGGCAATTTCAAATATAATGACTGCCGTGTCTCTGGAAAATAAGAAGGACACACTTTCTAAAAATCTGTCTGGAGGTATGAAGAGAAAGCTTTCAATTGCCATAGCTCTTATCGGAGGATCCAAAGTAATCGATATTTGCATTTAAAACATATTTATCTTTTAGTAATAGCTGTATTTCCATAGTTTGTGATTCTTGACGAACCATCATCTGGATTAGACACTGAAGCAAGGAGAGAAATTTGGGACATTTTGAAGACTCACCGACAGGGAAGGACAATTATTTTAAGTACTCATTACATGGATGAAGCTGATTATCTTGGAGATAAAATTGCCATCATGACTGCCGGAGTCCTGCAATGTTACGGTTCATCAATGTTCCTAAAGAAAAAATATGGTAGGTTTGTAAAATAAGTAGGAATAACGTTTGAGCTCACTTTTAACTTGAAAGGCTAAAAATCTGCATGAAATTTATGTGAGGATTTCGTTTATGAAGATTTTCAGTGCAATATAATTGAGAAATTTAACTTTTGGTTTAGAAATTTTATTAAATTTAAGTCGGTTACGCAGGGATTGGGTATCAGTTAACCTTACTGAAAAATGAAAGAAGCAATCCTTCAAAAATCTACGAACTGATCACAAGCAAAGTACCAGAAGCCGAAGTGAAAAATAGCGCTGGAGCTGAATTGACATATCACTTGCCGAAGGAAAGCTCTCCCGCCTTCTCTTCTTTGTTTTCTGAATTAGAAAGAAAGGGCAAGGATATTGGAATCGATGATTATGGAATTTCCGTGACAACCCTTGAAGAGGTTTTTATCAGGTAAATGATAATAAAAATATTATATTATTGCAATAGTAAATTAATATTTTATATTTTATTATTATATATTATATTATCACTAATAACCATTTTACTGCCATACATAAGGTGGTTAATCCACCCCATATTCCAAATGCTTTCTGCTCAACGCTTGTTACAGTGGAGATGGTATCTTACTATAGTCGGTTCTGGCGCTCTACTGTAAAGAATCAGGAACCGGTTATTGTAAGCTCCGGCGGTTTAAGCGTTAAGTACTACAACACTCGACATTGTTGCATGTCAAATTCATTCTAAATTTTAATGAGTCCGACTTTTGTAACTCATTTCTACATTCTTTTAGAGTTGGTCAATTGTGCGAACAAGTCGAGGAGCGAGATGAAAGTGACAAATTGTTTGGCAATGAAACCGTTAATTTGAGTGACTCGAAATCATGTGATTTCACGGCAGTGGAAGAGTTCGGTTGGTAAAAGTTGTTGCTGGCGATTGCTTTAATCCCTAAAGTTAACTTAGCATTTTATTATTTATAGGATTTACAAAGCAGTTCGGGATTAAAAGCACGGTGGCCAAAGTTAGTGCTATGATACATAAGAGATTTATCTTCACCAGGAGAAGCCTACTAATCACAACCCTACAGATAATAGTTCCGATACTTCTTGTACTGCTCGCTTGTGTTTCTTCAAAGTCCCTTCTCGAACATTTAGATTATTCAGATCCGCCTCCCTTCAGTTTGGATCTCTCCAAGTATGAAGATCCAATAACGGTCTATGGGATGATTGACTTTGATCGTTCTAATGCATTACTTGAATGCTATAAGAAGGCACTCTTTAAAATTCATGGGAAGCACGTTCAACTGAACGTTAATCACAACTACAGTAACGAAACAGATATGGACAATTACTTCATTAAATTGGGCGAAGAGAACTTTGAGGATTACAGAATGAAATATCAGATAGCGACAGAAATTGGCCCAGATTACTTCATGGGATTCTATAACGATGAATCCTATCACACAATAGCCATAACACTATCACTCTTGGACAATGCTTGGCTACGTTGCCTTATTGAGCCATTTCATACGACTGTGGAATATGAAATAAATACGATCAATCATCCTATTTTAGAGGTTTCAAGTATTGAAAGCAGTGAAAAAATAATTATTGCGTCTAGTATCGGATTTTACTTCGCCATTCTAGTGAACTATGCCTTAGCTTGTTTGCTGGCAACATTTTCAGTGTTTTTGGTTGGCGAAAGGAAATCTGGAGCGAAGATCAGTCAATACATTAGCGGGGCAACCTCCTATACATTCTGGCTTGCAACGTTCATCTGGGATTGTTTTAATTATTTGATCCCTTCTATAGCAATTTTGATTATTATTGCAATGAGTGATGTTGAAGGTTATTCATTCGAGCGTAATCCCAGGTAAGGAATTAGATGCTAATGAAGTAACTGTTCCATTTCGTCAAGATCTAGTTAGTACTGATATTTTAAATACCTTCACAGTTACGTATTACTGAGCATTTTGGCTTATGGCTGGGCTTCCATGCCTCTTGTATACTTGCTGTCTTTTTTGTTTTCTAAAGGTGTTACTGGATTTAATGGAATTAACGCGATCTTTATGCTGACAGGTAATATCTGTTTATGCTTAAGAAATATGAGGATGTTAATGTAAATCAATGTAAATGCAAATACAAATAATGTTATAATATACTAACAACAAACGAATCTGAATTATGTTGCATTGCTCGCGATTCTAGGAATTGGTACAACGATTGCTCTGTTAATAGTGAGGATTTCCACCGATGGTTCCAGAATAGCAGAAACCTTAGAATGGGGTTTCTACATTTTGTCTCCTAGTTTTTGCTTAATTAAAAATCTACAAAATATTCTGTTAAATTATGTCATGTACAAGACTTGCTCTTCGATATCAAAGTATATTCCACTTGAGTTACTGTGTTCCGATGCTACCCCCATAACTAAAGTTGGAAATGAATGTTGTCCAGGTAGTTATTTCTTTGGATGGTAGTTTTCACTTTTCCTTCGAGTTAATGATAGTTCATGAATTGATTTTATAGGAAAATGTGAAAACTCACTTTTAGACGAATGTTTAGCTCATCAGAGCAACTATCTTTCCTGGAAATCTCCTGGCATTGGAAAACCACTGGTGTTCATGAGCATCCAAGGATTTGTCTTTTTTGTAATTCTTTTTCTAGTCGAAAGTGACATTATAAAGAATATCAAAAGAAAATTGCATCCTCAAATTGTGTTAGTGAATGCCACAACGGATATCAATTCCGGTGATGAAGATTGTGATGTTAATGAAGAAATTAATTCTGTTACGAACTCAGCCATTGAAGATTTGCAATCAAGCAAAAATGTTTTGGTTTTAAGGCAATTGGTAAAAAGATATGGTATGCAGACGCTGGCTGTGAACAATTTGTGCCTAAAAGTATTGAATTTTCTACTAATTTATTTAACTACATTTAGACATCCTAATGATCACATTAAACGATTTTAAAACATTTAAAGATTATTTTGCAAATACACATTAATTCAATTTGGCATTCAATTAGTCATTTTTTTATTAATTCGAAGATTTAAAATTAGAAAAGTATACTGATAGATCATTTTGACCAATTGAAGGTGCCACCAGGGGAATGTTTTGGACTCTTGGGTGTTAATGGTGCTGGAAAAACATCAACTTTCAAGATGATGACTGGAGAGGAAGCCATTACTAGAGGAGAAGTTTATGTGAATGGAATTAATGTGGCTAGAGATTTGACCAGAAGCAGGAAATACATAGGATATTGTCCTCAGTTTGATTCACTCTTTGATCAGCTGACTATCAAAGAACATCTGCAACTCCATGCACGATTGAGAGGCATTCCAAGGAGAAGAGTGGAACGCTATGTCGATAGCATAGCAGAAAAGATAAATATTCAAAAACAAGCTAATGAAAAAGTCAAATCTCTCAGGTCCATTTTGCTATTGCCTAGCAGTGTTTCTTAGATGCTCTAACGTAAAATAGTCGCTAACTGAAAATAACTGAAAATTTTTGAAAAACTTGTAAAACGTTTAAATTCATTATGATATTTAGTGGAGGCAACAAACGAAAGCTTTGTGTTGCAATAGCTCTTATAGGACGTCCAAAGTTGCTGTTTCTCGATGAACCAACCACTGGAATAGATCCAGTGGCAAGAAGAGATATGTGGAACCTGCTATCACTTATCAGGCAAAGTGGAAGCACCATTATCCTTACTTCTCACAGGTGAGTAATTTGTTACAAAGTCGAATCTTTGATTATTTTCTTTCAATTCACAACACATGAATTACAGCATGGAAGAATGCGAAGCATTGTGCACGAGACTGGCAATCATGGTGAACGGGCAGTTCAAATGCTTGGGAAGTGCTCAACATTTAAAATCCAAATTTGGCTCAGGATATTCAGTTGCTCTGAAATTAGTTTCAACTCAAGATCAGTCAACTAACGTGGCTGACATAACTAGGGTTAAAGAATTTATTTTGAGTCACTTTCCTGGAAGCACACTGGAATACGAAGGAGAGGGCATGCTGAACTATCGCATTGACAAGTCAACTCGAGATACAAACTTGTCCAACATATTTGGACTGCTGGAAGGCTCAAGGAAAGCTCTAAAGTTGGATGACTACTCAGTTGGACAGGCCACTCTAGAACAAATCTTCATAAAATTTGCTCGCACCCAACAAACCTCCAGTGATGAGCCAAAACGAAAACTCTTCAAGTGTAATAATAATAAATGTTGAATCGTCGACTTGCATTTTTGCTTTTTGAAGATTTCTGGCAGTATTGCTAAAATGTTTCAATTTATTCATTTCAGTTATTTCAACTAATACTTCGACTATTTTCTAAAAATTCTTTCTTTTTTTTTTATTTAAAAAAAAACATATTTCTGGAAATAGGTGCCCAAATCCTAAGTAATAAATGTGTATGTATTTTGAAAGACTTCAAAGCGGGACATTGGTTCAATGTGATGATTCATTGGTTGTTAAATTGGGTTATTGTATTTCGTAATTCCAAGGCCTAGCAAGTTTTTACAATCTTCGGGAGCATTCCGTCGGGAGAAATTAAAACGATGACTTTAAGGCATTATTTTCATTGAACACTTTTATTATACCATTCAATCTAACTTTATTAATCGCTGAAGCCACTGCCCTTCGGATAAGATTTGGTGGTCCATTGTAAATTGAAACAATCCCTCCCGCTATACTGGAGCCTAACGAGGATCGGCTGCTCCTAATACGAATGCTATCACTATGCCACTATAAGCGCGAAAATATGATCACTTCCATATAAATTTCCAAATTCTCGTACAAAATATTTCCAGAGTTGTGATGAGTAGTCTATAAGATCATCATTCAAATCGGGAATCAATAGTAGTTCAATAGCAAAATTTTTTAAATTTTAATACAATTGAAGAGATAGAAATTCTTTCAAAAACTGTAGGTCCTGCAAAAAAGGCGAAATTCCGAAAAAAAAAACGGCTTTCTAATTTTTGAACTCAAGAAGATAGCGTGTTTTACTGTAAAATTCATTTGGAATGTGATGGTACAATGCAATTAATCTATTTAATGTGATATTTATTTACCCTTGTTTTGTCTCACGTGGACCATGAGCCCATAAATGCAGCAATCATCGGACCACACCTAAGCATATCAAAGGCATATAATCTATCAGAAAAGATGAAACTGTGTCTGGTGACAATTGTGCCGTAGATGATGCAACCACATGATGATCACAGGATCGTGATTTGCCATAAATGATTCGTCCGTTCTATTAATGCATATAACTCTGATAACACAACTTTATTATCCCATATCATCTTTATTGAATTAAAATGATAAAGAATCACTTATTATAGGATTCCATTCATTTATTCTGCGCTCCTCCCCCGAGGGCGCTTGTGGCAGTATAAGGTGGGTTGCAAGCACGACACCTGGTGAAGGCGAGGGCCAATGCTTCAAATAACTCAGAACAAAAGTAATTCTCAAATACATCTGTGATGACATAAAGTCAATGCACACGAGAATTTTCGTACATACTTTTATTCCGTCATTTAGGTATTTAGATATTTTAATAGGTTTATTTAATCTGTTTACATTCCAAATATATGCAAGGAGTCTACATATAACAAAGACTTTAATAAAATTTATGATAATGTTGCCACTTGTCACTTAGAAAAATTGATAATAAGTCTAATCCTCACGGTTTCATTTTTAAATAAGACGAAGCAATACTGTTTTGGAGTTGACATGTCTTTTATCGTTCGTTTGCTATTCCAATAAGCGGAGCGAGACCGACCGGTGTCCGATTTAAGTAATATTAGTAAAATCGTCTGTCGGAGAAAATTCATAGCACCTTATTATAAAGTTAAAATAAAGTCGAATATTTCTTCATTATCGGCGTTTATTGTTACATCTGTTTGGACTCGCTGCATATTTCAAATCATGGGCAGTGATTATTTGAATGATGCCATTAAAAGAACAAATCTCTATCGTATGCGATCAGTATGGCTACACGGCTATATTTTACCTTTCATTATACTTTATTTAGTGTGGTGTTATGTATGGCTGGCTGCTTTAGGTTTTGTCGATTATTTCGAGGCTGGCATGATAGGATTTGCAATTATAGGATTGTTGCAAATTTTATGTTGCTTATTTTGTCATTGGTTTGTGGAAGTGAAATGTCTGCTCACATGTGCAAAGGTTAGATTCTGGTTCTGTTGGTCATGCACATATCGAATAAACAACCAATTAATAAAACCAGGTGAAAAATATAAATGAAGCCTCATTTGTTCAAGTTGTACCCACACCAAACAACGGGCATACAGAGCTTGTTCCATTGCAACAACAAAAAGTAGACTGTTTGAAGTTACGTACAAATATATCAAATTTGTTAAATTGAAGTGACATTTCAGACTGAACAAGGAATCTCGTATTGGTTTGAGTTTCAAAAGACTGTTTTCATATATGATGCAAATGAAAAGAAAACATTTTCTGAGGTTCTTTATCCTACAAACTGGGATCTTTCTAAGTACATGGAGTGGAAAGGGTACCAGGAAGATGAAGACATTAGAAATGCAGAAAAACATTATGGAAAGAATAGGTTTTTGTTCAAACCATTTATAGATCCAATTTATGTTAATCATAATATAGCTTATTTTTTAACTCATCATTTTTGATGGATCATTTTCAATCACAGTTTTAATTATGAAGTTTAAATTATTCCAATTATTCCAAGATGTTTAAATTTGAATTAAATGTTGAAATTCAAAACAGTTTGCAGATGGATGTCCCAAAGTTTTTTGATTTGTTCAAGGAAAGAGCCACTGCTCCATTTTTTGTTTTCCAGGTGTTCTGTGTTGCCCTCTGGTGTCTTGATGAGTGAGTATTCAATTAATAATTATACATTCAAGAGTTATACCCTAATATATAATATTTCATTAAAAAAAAACTATATTAACATATATGCTTATTCTAAAATTTTTTATCAAGAAACATGTATCTTTAACATAAATAAAATGTAATAATTTCACGAATGCTCAGCATTTGTATTGGCAATTTCAGATGATGATTTATGGATTACTTAAATAATTTTGATAAAATGATCGTAATGCATTCTTGTAGGTACTGGTATTACAGCCTGTTTACACTGGCAATGTTGGTAGTTTTTGAGGCAACCCTAGTACAGCAACAATTAAGGAACATGACTGAAATCAGGTGCATGGGCAACAAACCTTATCTCATACAGGTATTATTTTTGGTGTATTTAGTGTAAATATACTGGAATTTTGCAACACTCACTGACATTAAGATGAGAATGCTCTGCTTGATGATGTTGAATACATGCCATGCATTACGAAAGCATTAATTCTTCCATGGTTGAATGAAATCATGTCATCTGGTTTTCCTTTTTCAAATCCATTGATTGGTACCTTGTTGTGGGTTCAAACATTGGTCCCAATAGACCATACTCCAGTCTCAAATGCTGATTAAGTCATATATCAAATGATGTTTTTCAATTTTTAAATTGGCATTTTTTTCTTGGCTTTTTGCCTGGCATTGATTACTAATCTTAGAAGGACATTTAAAATGTTGAAATCACGTTGCAAAAATTGATTTATTATTAAATTTTTAAAATGCTAAAAATGGTTACATTGCAATGATGTACATGATGATGATGTATTTGTGGAAAACAAAGGTGAACTAAAAGTCAAAAATTCTCAACATGTTGCAGGTTTATAGGAACAGGAAGTGGCGTCCAATAATGAGTGACCAGTTGGTGCCAGGAGACATTGTATCCATAGGTCAGTAGAATCAGATGATTGTTGTTGTGATGATGATGATGATTATTGTGCATTAATATAGGTAGAGGTGTGGTTTTTTTGTAATGTCTTAATGTCAGTCACTCACCCACTCACTCATCTGACCACCCAAGGTGTGGTAATACCAAGTTAATGCATGCCATTAAGTATTAATTGCAACAATTACCTTGATTTACTGATCAGAAGAAAATTCCGTAAATATAAATATTCGACTTTGGATATTAATTTACACGGACCTGCTACCT
The DNA here is from genome assembly GCA_034509925.1 of Hirudinaria manillensis. Classification (NCBI taxonomy): domain Eukaryota; kingdom Metazoa; phylum Annelida; class Clitellata; order Hirudinida; family Hirudinidae; genus Hirudinaria; species Hirudinaria manillensis. The sequence goes on along the minus strand of CM067530.1, from coordinate 9,423,598 downwards.
ATTTAATTATTTATAAATTAAATAATAATAATAATTATATGTTTTCATTGCCGTTTTCCATTGTTTATCTTTTAAGGAAGGAACCAGGAGGGCAGAATGGTTCCCTGTGAGTTGCTGCTTCTTCGAGGTTCTTGCATCGTGGATGAGTCCATGTTGACAGGAGAGTCCGTGCCTGTCATGAAGGTTGGTTGGTTGGTTGGTTGGTTGGTTGGTTGGTTGGTTGGTTGGTTGGTTGGTTGGTTGGTTGGTTGGTTGGTTGGTTGGTTGGTTGGTTGGTTGGTTGGTTGGTTGGTTGGTTGGTTGGTTGGTTGGTTGGTTGGTTGGTTGGTTGGTTGGTTGGTTGGTTGGTTGGTTGGTTGGTTGGTTGGTTGGTTGGTTGGTTGGTTGGTTGGTTGGTTGGTTGGTTGGTTGGTTGGTTGGTTGGTTGGTTGGTTGGTTGGTTGGTTGGTTGGTTGGTTGGTTGGTTGGTTGGTTGTTGGTGTATTGGTTGGTTTTCTGATGCCTCATGCATGGTTAACGCTGATCTACTTTTAACTCTTATTATTACCGTTGTTATTGATAGGCTATTGGTGTTAATTGTTAAGAGGACAGACCCCTCTATTGACAATGTAAACATAATAATAATAATTCTAATCATCGATAGAACGAATAATTCTAAAACTTGTGTCCAATCTGTTCTTTTTGTGAGTGAATCTCAGAATATGTTGTTGTACAATTTTGGATGTTGTTGCACGTTGTAACCCAGGAATCGATCGAAAACTTGGAACTCAGCGGAGAACTCGACCTGGAAGCTCACGGAAAGCTTCACGTTTTGTATGGCGGAACCAAAGTCGTGCAACATTCTCCACCTGGAAAGACCAGCCCTGGTCTCAAAGGTTTGGAAGGACTGCTTTCCATTGATAATAATTGATAAACATAATCATTATACATGATTTTTATCATTTCCTGAGCAAATATTTGCTCAGTTCGTAATAAAATTCCTAAATTATTTTAATCTTTAAGCATTCATGGAATTATTACTAAATTACAAACCATTTTTATTCTACTCATTCCTTCTGCATCTTCAGCCACAGACAACGGTTGCGTTGGTTTCGTACTTCGCCATGGTTTCGGAACCTCTCAGGGCAAACTGTTGAAAACCATTTTGTTTGGGGTCAAGAGGGTCACTGCCAACAACATTGAAACATTCATGTTCATCCTCTTCCTCCTCATCTTCGCAATCACAGCAGCATCCTACGTTTGGGTTGTTGGTAAGTTACTTATTAAAGATGGCCGATCAGTTTTTTTTAGAGGGGGGGGGAATTAAAAATTTAAACCAAAGTTAAATTAAATATTGAATTACAGTTAAAGTTAAATTAAAGATAAAATCGAAACAAATTGATGTTATTAAATTCTGAGAATTTCTATTTCTCAGAAATAACATTTCTTTTATGTGTAAGATGAATATAATCATCTTATGCTAGCTAAATGCTGGAGTATTACGTTAACAGGCATTATTTATATTATATTATAATTTATTAATTCTATTTATAAATTGTCATCCAATAGGAAGTAGGAATCCATCAAGAAACAAATACAAATTATTCCTTGAGTGTACACTCATCCTCACTTCAGTCGTTCCACCCGAACTTCCAATTGAACTGTCGCTGGCTGTCAACACCTCTCTCCTGGCACTTTCCAAGCTCTGTGGGTTTCAAGCAGTTGAAATGCTATGATTGTTCATGTTAATCACTATTATTAATTAAACATATTACACTTAAATGTTATGTAATAACGTTTAATTAATTGGTTTTCTTATTCGTTTTTCCTGTTACTTTTGCAGACATTTTCTGCACTGAGCCCTTCAGGATCCCTTTTGCTGGGAAAGTGGATATTTGTTGCTTCGACAAGACAGGAACACTGACGAGCGATGATTTTGTCGTGCAGGGAATCGCAGGAATCGCGTTAGTGGCTTGGGCATTGTTGTTGTTGTTGATGTTGTTTGTGATGACAACAAAGATGTTTGCTTATCTGATCATTCAGTTATTACTTTCAATTGTCATTGAAACATCAGCCACTGTGCAGATGTTCATGAAGGTTGCATCAATGACAAACAACAAAACAATGATGGTGATGATGAAGATTTTTTTCAACAGGGAGTGCGAGGAAGACGGGCTTTGTGCCCCGACGGACGTCCCCATCGAGACCACCCACGTCCTCGCCACCTGCCACTCCCTCACGCAACTGGACGACCAACTGGTAGGGGACCCCCTGGAAAAAGCTACGCTCTGTGCCATCCAATGGAATCTCACGAAAGGCAATGATTATGATGATGATGATGATGATGTGATTATTATGAATGATAATTTTTGAGAAATTATTACTTTATGCAGGTGAGACCTGCATGGTAATGCTTCGATGAAGTATTTATATTATTGATTGATCTTATAAAATTAAATGTTCTCAGTTATTTCTTAAGTCCTTATAAAAAATTAATTCAGAACAGCAATGAAGATAATAATAATAATAATAATAATAATAAATTATGAGTTTCCAGTCACTCAAAATAAAAACCATTGCACTGAACTGCAGGTGATGCAGTCGTACCAAGGAAGTCCAAGAGCATGCACGGACTGAAGATCTACCATCGCTACCACTTCTCCAGTGCCCTCAAGAGGATGTCCGTGGTGGCGGGTCACACGCCAACAGGGTCGGTGGAAGTCGATTACATTGCCACCGTCAAGGGTGCTCCCGAAGTGCTGAGATCGATGGTGATTGTTTTGTTGTTGTTGTTGTGGTCATACTTCTAGGGATCATCTCTAGTGCACTTTGCCTGGACATCAGTCAAAACTGATTCTGGTTGATACTTTTGTTGTTTTTTTTGTTGAAGTATGTGAGTCTCTCAGAAAAAGCTTCTTTTTTTTGTTTTAAGTTTGGAACGAGGAATGATTTCATCTTAATTTCATTTTATTAAGTAAATGAATTGATCTCCAATTACTAAATAAAATAATAAATAAATTGTTTCTGATTGTTATTAAAAAAGGTTTGATTTCTTTTGACTTCAGTTGTCAGAAGTTCCCTCGGATTTCGACCAAACCTACCTCAACTTTGCCAGGCAGGGGGCAAGAGTTCTCGCCCTGGCACACAAAAAACTCGGAGTCTTGTCTCATCAGCAGGTCGTTTGTTTGCTTTTATTTTTTATTTTTATTTGAAAGTTAATAATCATGAGACAAATCTAATGAATCAGGTGAGAGATTTGAGTAGAGAGGAGGTGGAAAGCGGACTCACGTTTGCAGGATTCCTGATCCTGTCGTGTCCTCTCAAGTACGATTCAAGGGCAGTCATCAAGGAGATAATGAATTCGTCTCATCACGTAAGAAGAGAAGATGATAATATATTTATATTGATTAATTTAACAAACAAATTAATTAACTTAAACAGCATTAAAGCATGCAACTGATTATCACTAACTTCCTGATGACAACAACACATGGAAATGCTAATTCAACCATAACCACGTTTTATAATATATCGATAACATACCTGTTGTGGTTCATTCAGGTGGTGATGATAACAGGTGACAATCCCCTCACAGCCTGCCACGTGGCCTCTGAATTGAAAATCAACAAAAAGCTGCCCACGCTCATTTTTACTAGGCAAAAGGATGAAGGTTGCTGCATTATTCATGTGATTGCATAATTTAAAACCTCATTATAATTATTTATTAATTACATTTTATGCCACTAATGAGATTCAAATGATAAGATAATGATAGAAAGTTGCTTTATTTGTCTTCATTATATGAAGTATAGCAGTTTTGTTGAATTTTATTTGATAACATGGTAATTGTATAATATTGATATAATAATGATAACAATAACATTAACCAGTTGTATAATATTGGTATAATAATGATAACGATAACATTGACCAGTTGTATAATATTGGTATAATAATGATAACAATAACATTAACTAGTTGTATAATATTGGTATAGTAATGATAACAATAACATTAACTAGTTGTATAATATTGGTATAATAATGATAACAATAACATTAACCAGTTGTATAATATTGGTATAATAATGATAACAATAACATTAACCAGTTGATCTCAAAATCTTCAGAGTGGATGTGGATCTCAGTCGACGAAACTTTGTCTTCACCGATGCCAAGGGAGAAGAAAGAAGTGCAAAGATTTGTTTCTGAATACAACCTTTGTTTGACAGGAGAGGTAATAAATTATGATAATCTTCTGTTTAAAAAAACACTTATTACCAAAAAGCCTCCATTATATTGTATATAGTGCACTGGCTGACCTGAAAGAGTCTGCATAAGCTTTATTCACACATCACGACGAACCAAAAAGGTACACGAGTATTAGAAGCTGACAATCTGTCAACAAAAAGCTTCCAATGTCGTACGGTCATGCAACACAATCAATTCTGCAATGTTGTTATCTGAAACTGGCAGTCTGTATTATACTGTGGACATTGCACCGAATGACTCAAAAGAACATAAATAAACCACAAAATACTAACATTAGGCATGCATCGCAACCAGCCTAACAGCACATTGATTATTCAATGCTCTATCTTATCTGCCACTTTCGTAACTTCCAGGGCATCGACTACCTGGTTAAGACCGACGGATCCCTGTTCGATCGGATCCTTCCCTCAGTGAAGGTCCACGCCAGGGTTGCACCGAAGCAGAAGGAGTTCATCGTCACCACGCTCAAGAGACTCGGATTCGTGACTCTCATGTGCGGTGACGGAACCAACGACGTCGGGGCTTTGAGACATTCGCACGTCGGTGAGCAGGACTCGACTTGATTGGCTTATTTGAAGTATTATTGCAAAAATTTGTTTATAATTATTTAATACATTATCCTATTATACTAAATTATTAATTTGTTTATAATTAGTATTAAATTATTACTTTTGTTTGATGAAATAAATTTTCTCTGCTAACAACAGTTCTTATGTTGTAGGAGTTGCATTGCTGGCAAATGCTCCTGAAAGAGTTCCAGAGAGAGATCCAAAGAAAAGGAGGGATGAGGTGAATTGATGAAGATGATGATGATGATAGTTGTGGTGGTGGTGGTGATGATGACTATATCAGAGGTGGTGGTGATCGTTATAAAAAATTACATCAATAACCAAACAAATTTCATTTTATAATATTCTGAATCTTGCAATCATTTCTTACCTAGCCATGCCTAGCCAAACTTAATAAAAATAAAGTAATTATAACATCTGGTAATTAATCGATTAACTTTTTTAAAGCAGCAGTCAAGCGCATGCAACGGCTCATCCGTTGATGGAAAGGGTCAGTCCAAAGATGGCGCTTCCTCTTCCTTACTGGCAGGCATGACCCCGAGGACCGGGCGACCCCACGAAGCTCGATCGAGGGCGGGAAGGAAGGCGGTGGAAAGCGTCCCGAATGAAAATGTTCCCATGACTGCCTCTGTGAGTTTTGTTTCTCCACGTATCGTTTGTTGATTGAATTATTATTATTATTATTATTATTATTATTATTATTATTATTTTTTTTTTTATTATTATTATTATTATTATTATTGTTGTATTGTTTGTAATTAATTTTGGGTTTTATTATTTACTTTTGATGATTTTCTCATTTCTAATGTGAATGTTTTATTATAAAATTAAAACAAGAGTATATTTTTTTTAAATGATTTTCTTTATAATTTATCAGGATCATTTACCATATAAGTTCATCAAATGAGCTTGCAACATTTTAAAATTGCAACATAATTGAATCTTAATTTAAAATCATCATCACTATCATCATCATCATCATCATCATCATGATTACGACACAGCAAAAGAAAGTCGCCGAAATCCTGAAAAAGATGGAAGAGGAAGAAAAGTCGCAGGTGGTGAGACTCGGAGATGCCAGCATCGCCTCTCCATTCACTTCCAAACTTTCCACTGCCATGTGTGGTTGGTTGCATTTCATTGTTTCCAGTCTTTGCAGATGTTTATTTACATTTAGGTTTTTACGTTTAAATTACATTTTTATTTATGTTTAAATGTAATGATAATTATGAAAGCAGTTTGATTACAGATGATTGTGCGGTTGTAACTAAAATTGCTGATATTACATAAATTCATTAAATATATTTATGTTATAATTGTTGTATTGCAAGACTATTATATACTATTACATTATAAGTGACCAAAAAACAACATCATAAAGTTCAAGCTTAATGTGAACCTCTTCCAACCAATCGCAGTGTGCCACATAATCAAGCAAGGCAGGTGCACCCTGGTGACCACCCTGCAGATGTTCAAGATCCTTGCACTCAACGCCCTCATCCTGGCTTACAGTCAGAGCGTTCTTTACCTGGACGGAGTGAAGTTCAGTGACACTCAGGCAACCATGCAGGGACTCCTGTTGGCCGGTTGTTTCCTATTCATCTCTCGTTCGAAGGTGAGCAACTCTGAGCTCGTTGCTGATTGGTTCCGGAGTTGATTGTGTTTATGTCAAGAATTGTAATTATATAATATAAAGAATAAAAGAGATTCTATAATTTGAAGTTCTTGAAGCAACAAATTGAGGTTGATTTATATCAGATGTTGCAATTGGTCTGTTGCCAATTTTTTAGATATTTCTTTTTTGTTATTTTATTAAATTAAATAATATTTTGCTATACTAAATTGTCTTTCTAAAAGTGCAGGTTTCCTAAGTGCTACATAGTTAGGACAATAGCTAAGTTCATAGCTATTAATACAGATGGAGGTCCTTTATATCTTAGACAATTAGGAGTATGGTTAGGAATACAGCTAGGGTTCATAGGATCATCTTTGTTAAACATTAAAACAAAGCTTAAACATGACTTTCTTCATCCTCCTTTGCAAAGCCTCTCGAAGTGTTGTCGAAGGAGCGCCCTCTGCCAAACATCTTCAACATCTACACCATCCTCACCGTTCTGTCTCAGTTTGCAATCCACTTCTGCAGCCTCGTTTATCTCAAACAAGAATCCGAGAGCAGATCTCCGGCCAGGTTCGTTTGGAAGGAGGTGAAGGGCATTGATGATGATGATGGTGGTGGTATTGATGATGATGATTGCACTGAACTGATGCATGGATTTGCATTTTGCCAATGTCAGGATTTAATATCAGTAATTAAATTAATTTAAAGTAAATGATGACTAGTCATGTAGTGCAAAGATACTAAAAGTAAATGTAATAATAATAATCTTAATTAATTAATAAAAATAATGTATTATCTAATTAAATATCAAAATATGTCTTCATTGTCATCATCATCATCACCAGGACTGAAGAGTTTGCAAACCTTGACGAGGAATTCAAACCAAATCTGATCAACAGCGTCGTTTACATCATCTCCGTCTTCATGCAAATCACCACCTTCGCTGTCAACTACAAGGTCTGATAAAAATTATTATGCTTTTGTAATATCAATCATTTATCAATTACTGATAACATGGTTGTTCAATTGATAACTTGTTATGGCTCTTGCCTGACATACGTTACCTTGTGGCAACATCCTTTATTGTAATTACTATTAATTGGCATTATTATTATTGTTATTATTATTATTATGATACCCTTTTAAGAATTTTGTCAGCCATTTCTTAGTAATATGTATTACTAATAATATATTATTATTATAATAAATAATATATTATATTATAATTATATTATATATTATAATATATATTCTGCCCAATATTTGTTTATGTCCTTTTTTAAACCTTCCACCACTCCTAAACTCCACAGGGTCATCCATTCATGGCCAGTCTGAAGGAGAACAAGGCCCTATTGTACAGCCTCCTGTTCTCTGCTTCTGCTGTTGTTGGACTGGCCACTGGCTTGTTGCCTGATCTTGCATCCTACATTGAACTCGTTGATCTGGATTCAGAGGTACACGTTACTGTTACTTTGCTGATAATGTGCAATTTAGGCATAATATATTATAATATTATTAATAATAATAATGTTTTTTTTAGTACTATTTTTATATTAGTATTATTTCTTTATTATTGCTTTATATTTGTTTCATTTTAAAAAGTTGGAATCATTGCTGATGTCATCCAGATTACTCATATTTTCAACCATCTGCTCTAACATCTCGATAATGTTTTTTTTTTTTAAATTCCAGTTTAGGAAAATTATCCTCGCCGTGTTGGCTCTGGACTTTGTCGGTTCACTTTTTGTCGACAGAGTTCTCCAGTTCGTCTGCAGCAAGGCAAAACTAAGAGCCTCGTTCTCATGAATTATCCATTGAATTTCATGAATGGTTGTTGTACTTATAATGTTGCACTTTCAATTCAATGTCTTCTCAATTCTATTCCTTGGATATTTAAATATAGGCAATATGGATGAGATGGATTTTAATTTTAAAATTGTCGTTAATTTGAAACATTCTAAACCTCGCCGAGGATCATCATCATCACTTCATTGGAATCTGAAGATTTGTTGTCACATGTCGTGTGTTGATGGAAATTACAAAGTTGGTTACTGGGATCGAACTTTACTTGTTTTTTTTTTCTTTTGTGAAATTGATTGTCCTCATTGGCGACTTTTTCTTAATAAATTATTATTATAAAGATTAGAGATTATAAAGATATCTAGATGGTTCAAGTGTTTTGGAGAATCGTGTGTAGGGGGGGGGGTTATTGATGCAATGTAAATTCTTTGGGTGAAATATCTGTATCCGCAGGCTCATTCGAGATGAAGCGATTTGTTTCTGGGTTATCAATTCGGGAAAAGGTTTTTGGACTGAACATATCGTGGTTATCATATCATATCATAGATTTTATCTATGGACGATTTCTTAAATACATGAAATAACTCGCTATGAGGCTTAAACTCTAAGCCACCGCCTAAAATATTTTGAGTCTGATCGACGGGATCAGATAGAGAATATTAGGTTAAAAATAATACGTTTTAAGGTCTGTTGCTGTGTAGTTAATCACCGAAAAGAGATTTTTGTTTTGTTTTAACCGCGATTCGATGGGACTTCTTTTTTTGTTAGCCTTGAACTTTGCCTATAAAGGTAGCCAGAAAGTTCAGAGTTTGCAGCCATGGATCGATTTTGGGTTTGTGGACGTGTGCTCTCAAAGAGATCGGTAACTGGTGACAACTTTATTTAATTTTATTTTTGGGCTTTAAATGCTTTAATCTTTGAATATTAATGATTGATTTTGCTGCCATTTTCGGTAGAAACGCGCAGGCCTGATAATGTGACGAGTGAAATATCATCCTCCTGAAATGTTATAAATTAGTTCAATCTTTTTTCTATTTAAGACTTTTCGTCAATGGAGATTGTACTCGTCGTCAGCAGTCGTGAGTTAACCAGTAACTTGAATATTAGTAGGTTTTTTTCTTTCATATGCTATGTTTTCCAGCCGACTACTAAGCTCTTCATAGACGGAAAGTTCCACGAATCTCAGACAAAGAAATGGATTGACTTGCATAATCCTGTAAGTGAAATAGAGTTAATTTAGTACTGGTGATAAAGTTGAGGTTCAATGTGGAAATTAACAGTTGAATTTCTTTTGTATATGTTAGATGGGTTGCCAGAAGTTATTCATTAATGAATTCTAATGAAGATATGATTTAATATTTAGGCAACAAATGAAGTTGTAACAAAGGTCCCTGAAGCCACTCAGGCAGAGATGGAGGATGCTGTCAGGAGCAGCAAAGAAGCTTACAAGAAGTGGTCAAAGACAACTGTGATGAAGAGGCAGGAATGTATGTTCAACTTGCAGAATCTCATCAAAGCAAACCTGGTTTGTATTGCAGACATTTAACAAGATATTCAGAAATATTTATGTTCAGTTATGATACAGATTAAATTAGTTTATATGATAATTATATAATTCTTTTCTTAAGGAAAAGTTGGCTGGCAGTATCACCCTTGAGCAGGGAAAAACCCTTGAAGACGCCAGAGGAGATGTCATCAGAGGATTACGTTAGTTTCTGATGTTGCGTTAAGTGATGTCTCTACGATTAATATTACAATTCGATTATTTTATGCTTATAATTATTGATAATTGCATCAATCATTAGTGAATTTATGAATGGCAACAACTATCTATTATCATAAATAACAATCATCATAAAATTTTTAAGAAATCTGTCAGGTTAGCTGAAAGATAATTAAATATCGGTTAAGAATTCTAAAAATTTTTTTTTCAAATGCTATAAATATTCAAATTATTTATGGAAGCAACAGAGATTAAATTTATTTTGATTTAACGTAGGTTCTTTGTGAATCAGAGACGATGAATATGAAATACTTGATATTTTGATTGCATACAATTTTATGCCTCACTGATTTAGAATTATAAGTTGCAAAGATATTATACAAGAATTATATATAGCAAGAATTTGTCAAGGTTTTCTGAGATTAATATTTATTATTACATTTATATATATTAATAAATTACATGTTTAAATATGTGACCTGTAATAAGTTAATCTTATTGCATTCGTTAACATTTTTTCAGGTTCAGTTTGTCTCACATTTCATTTTAAAGTCAATTGGTCTTTGTGCTCAAATAATGCTACAAATCAGCTTATTATAAATAAATTATTATGAAATGATGGCTGTATGCGATGATGATAGTAACTTAAATCTGCCATTAATGAAAAAGTTGTTAATAATAATAATAATAATAATTTAACGACAATAATAAAACATTGTTTATGAGAGATTTTATACATTTCATCACAGCATTGCTCTGATAAAGATATTATCAAAATTTGTACTTGAAATAGTAAGATCATAAGCATTAACTCTATTACATTATCTCTAGAAGATAATGACCGATGATGATGATGATGATGGCATTGATTGTGATGATGATAACCATGCAGAGGTTGTGGAGCATTGCTGCAGCATCACCTCCCTCATCCTTGGTGATTCCTTGCAAAATATCTCATCTGGCATGGATACCATCAGCTACAGAATCCCCATCGGTGTCACGGCAGGGATCACCCCTTTCAACTTTCCTGCCATGATACCACTTTGGGTGGGCCTTGGATGTTTCCTAGAGTTTTAATTTTCTTTTATGTTTTTATTTAAATTTCAATTTAATTAATTCAAATGAAAATCTGTTAGAATGAGGTTAAGAGATTTTCTGAATTATGTCCTTATTTAATGTTTAGTAATCAAGTAATTAGAATAAAATGTCGTTAATAATGTAATGGTCGTCTGTCACCGGTCATGCATGACTCGATGCTCACTTAAATTGATGAATTGCTTTCCATCAATCAGACATTTGTTATGCTTTGTAATTAATTACATTACAAATCTGTTATGTCCTTATCCTATTCTATACATGTAATAAAGGTTGAATTGATTTCATTAAAATCCTCACAACACTGCAGATGTTTCCAATGTCCCTGGTTTGTGGAAACACGATGGTCCTGAAGCCTTCGGAAAGAGATCCAGGTACGACCATGCTGCTCATGGAGCTGAGCAATCAGGCTGGAATTCCTCCAGGTGTGGTGAATGTCATCCATGGAGCGAGGGATGGTATGCGATGTTTCACTCTTGCGACGTTGTGCGTCTGAGATCCGTCAAGTGGAGTTTGATTTTCATTTGCAGCTGTCAATTTCATTTGCGATCATCCAGACATCAAATCCATTTCCTTTGTCGGTTCTGACCAGGCGGTACTTTGGATGCTCTTAAATTAAAGATTTTATAAAATTTTATTTTAAGTTATTAAATTGAAAAATAACTGAAAACAGATATTTGAAATGAAATTAATATTGCAAAATTCTTAGTTTTATTGGTCATTTGTTTTTATTTTAAATCGTTTTTAGTTACAGCATCAAAATTATTCTTTGTTATGCCAGGGTAAGTACATTTATGAGAGAGGATCAAAAAATGGAAAGAGAGTTCAGTCCAATATGGTGAGTAATAATAATAAATAAATCACATTAAACTCTAAACTGATGTCAATTTTGACAATTTTGTTTGAATATGATTTAATTTTATTAATATTACTTATTAATCATTCCTGTCCTTTCAGGGAGCAAAGAACCATGGGGTAGTCTTGCCAGATGCTAACAAAGAGGCCACACTGAATGCCCTCTGTGGAGCTGCCTTTGGGGCAGCTGGTCAAAGGTGCATGGCCCTCTCGACCGTGGTGTGGGTCGGGGAGTCCAAGAATTGGATACCGGAGTTGCTGGAAAGGGCCAAGAAGTTGAAAGTGAATGCAGGTTTGAGTTTGACTGACTTTGAGTCATTGTTGTTTAAGAATTGTTGTTAATCCATAGTATAAGCATAAATACTAAAGATATTATATATATATATTTCCCAAAGAAATATTTATGTTATATTTATATAATATTTCTCTAGGCAGCATTTTTAAAGATATATATAGAGATATATATATATATTTCTTCAGGGCATGAAAAGGGTGCAGATTTGGGTCCCATGATCAGCCCAAAGGCAAAGGAAAGAGCTGTCAGTTTGGTGAGAGGAGGAGTTGAAGAAGGAGCAGAACTGCTCCTTGATGGCACCGGGATTGTGGTGCCGGGATACGAAAAGGGAAATTTTGTGGGACCAACGGTGCTCCATAAAGTTCAAGTTGGTGATCGTTGTTTGAGTGTTGATTTTGTTTCTGATTTGTTGTTGTTGTTTTTTATAACTGGCAGTGGTATCATGATTATTTAATCACTGCTAGGGAGGATGATATTATTATTAACTGAATGGCTTGATTCAGCTGCAAATGCTTTCTATATGTAATTGACATCGTTGGCTGTTGACATTGTGACTTCGATGATGATAATGATGATGACATAAACAGATCTTTGATTTGTAGCCATCCATGGAGTGCTACAAGGAAGAGATCTTTGGTCCTGTCCTCTGCAGTTTGGAAGTCCCCACTTTGGACGATGCCATTGAACTCATAAACAAAAATCCCTATGGAAACGGGACGGCCATCTTTACGAACAATGGGGCTGCTGCAAGAAAGTTCTCTGAAAACATTGACGTGGGACAGGTTAAGGAGTTTGATTAATGGCTTGCATATTATTTATTTATTTATTTTATTTTATTCAATTTTCTCAGGTTGGAGTCAATGTGCCCATTCCAGTGCCTCTGCCCATGTTTTCATTTACAGGTTCCAGGGGCTCCTTTTTGGGAGATTCCAATTTCTATGGGAAGCAGGTAACATTTCTTTGTTTCTAGTAATTATGTTGATGGTAGTTGGTGTTTCTCGAATAATTAATTTAAAATTTGTAATGTAATATTAAACTACACAAATACTTTACCATACCAGGGCATCAATTTCTACACACAAATCAAAACCATCGTTCAGCACTGGAGAACTGAGGATGCAGATTCAGCCTCTTCTCAAACTGTCATGCCCGTCCAGCGCTGAGTTTTGAACTTGGGAGCTGTGGCATGGGTTTGAATTGTCAGCATGTAACCAACCATGTTATGTCTTGTTTGTCACCTTTATCGTATGGAACAATGTTATCTAATATGTGGAATAGCATAATTTGATTTGTGGTTGCAGGGGTGTGTCAGATTTTATTTAAATTTTGTCACCAAGATGGTTTGATTATTGGAAAATTTCATTCAGTCATAAAAGTATTGGTCGTTGGTTATCTGGCTTCTGCTCGGTCAACCACCACAAGATTTGATTGTGTTCGAATTTTCATGATTAGCAAAATGATGTGCCTTGGTTTCAAGCATAATATATTTTTTGTGACTGAAATATTCAGACATTTTGTAAATCTTTTAAGTCTTTTATAAATCAAAAATGTTTATTGATTAAAGGCTTGCCAAACTCTGTTGTTGTAAATTGCCTTGCAAAAGATTGTTTTGCAATAAAATCCTTATGCATGTATAAGGTTGAGCTTGAAAGGGTTGAAACTCCAGGAAAAAAAGGATGGAGGTGATAATCATCTTAAATCTTAATTATCTGTTTTAAAGTTGAAGACTCGTCTTGATCACAGAAAGTACACCACGAGTACGATGGATTTATTAAACATTTTCTACTGAATTGCACTCGACTCCGAATGTGTGATACGCAGCCTAGATTAAATTCCTACATCGTTGCGAATCTCGCTTCTGAAAACTGGAATCGTTCCCAAAAGGCTCGGATGACGCCAGCTTCTTTCTGATCGCCTAAAAAATTACGCGAGTTTCGAAAAAAAAAATCAAAAATAAATTCTATACGGTGAACGTTTGTCTGCAAAATTAGTTCGAATTTCATAGAAGTCCCTCATTCCTGGACTGGATTAGTAGTTGTTTCTAAAAAAAAAGCTCTGTCTAGAAGACTAAGACATCTGGGTTGGTAGGACTTAAGGAGCTTCTGCTGGTCACTGGTTCTTAACAAGAGTGAGAAATTCCTCTCTAGTCTTTGGATCGTCCCTAAAAACGCCCAACATGGTGCTCGTCACTGTCTGACTCTGGAGTTTCTGGACGCCTCTCATGACCATACACATGTGTCTGTAAAAATAGGAAAAGGGATCTTCATTTATCGTCGTCTCGGTCATAAATCGTCGAATCAAGCTTGGTAAGTTATCGAATCAACAAGGTTAGAGCGTTTCGATTAGAACTGCATCGCATTCTCCAGACAGACAGCAAATATACAGCCAACAAATACATAGCCAGTCTAAATTTGGGAGCGATTCTGGCCGAGATTTTGATCACAGGGATTTAATGACGAATTGGGCAGTTTCGTTTGAGAATGTTGTTGATGTTGTTGCTGTCGTTGGTGCCGTTGTTGATGCTGTTGTTGCGTTGGAGGAGGATAAAGAGGAGTGGAATGAAGATAAAAAAGAGAAAACTAACGTGGCTTCAACGACGACCCCGACTCCATGTGGATCTATGGCCTCGTACAGAGCGGTGGCGATCTGTTTTGACAGCCTTTCCTGGACTGGCGATTATTATTTTTTTTATTAATATTATTATTATTATTGATGTCGACATCAACATCATTCATCAGGTAACCATTTAACTAATAATATTTGTGGCCTTCTATTCGTAGGATTAAGTCAACTTTTAGTTGTTTAGAAGCTACGTGACAAAATCACTTCCTGCGGTAATATCACATTATCCGGTCACGTTGCGACATTACATCATTTTGGGGATATTAATTAGTAACAATTAAACCGAGTTTAATTAAAAATTAAGAAAATTTAAATTCTTTAAAAACTCACGTTGCAATCTGCGACTGAATACCTCCACGATTCTGAAACAAAATAAAATAATAATAATTCAATCATCATAAATAATTTCATTAAAACATAATAAATATTGCATGCATAATAATATCGATTATAAAAAGTCGGTCAGCCGTTTAAATGTTGCAATTCAATCAATTTGTTTTGTAAGTACCACCCTCTATAGCGATGGCCATCTTATTCATTGACTATGTTGTTAACACCAGTTTCTATAGCGATATGCATCTTGTCTACAAAATAGGTTCAGTTCTCAATGAAGATATTATTGTTCCATCGCAGTAGCCTACATAATTTTGGAAATAATTGCCATTTTAATGTACACAATAAATAATAATTACGTAATAATAGATTTTAATCAAGTGGCTCAGCTAAGTGGGACTTTGATCTTTACACTTTTTGTAGGAATATTTACAATGTTGTTTGCATTCTTTGAATAAAAACTTAATTGCTGTTTCCTACCTAGTGATGTTTATTTTTAAAACACTTTGATCTTTATTTTTTAAGTTTTAACTGAAAGAAAATATTCAAACCTGGCCAGTTTGCTCAATCCGATGACTTTCCCCTTAGGTAAATATCCTATTGAAACCTGGAAATAGAATAAAATAAAATACCATAAAAGAGTTTTTGCTAGGAATATCCGTGAATTTCAAATAATGCATTAAATAGCATTAAATGCGGAACAATTAAATAAAGAAAAGGTTAAAAAAGTGGAGAGGATGAAGATTTATAAAGAAGTTTTGCTCAACAGAAATTATTTTGGAAATTTTGGAAATGAAGAGAATTCTTCAACCGGTATTAAATGCAATTAGATATAAATTAGTTTAAACAGCCACTTAATTCGTTAAATATTATATGTGACAAAAACTTTAAATGGTTCTCATTTTATACGATGCTTATTAACGCTGTGTTTGTGCGTGTTTTGGTCTGATTATCTGCTTTCTGGTTGGCAATCTCTCCCCATCAATATCCTGCAATCCAGCATCGCGTCCATCTTCATAACGAACACATATGAATCTTAATGGAACTCAGAAAAATGTCGATTTGTCAAAATGGCGATATGGCCTAATACCTGTCCGTAATAGCATCAAAACGATCATCTGTCTATGATAGTAAATGAAGAATTACCTGGCGTTTATGCCTGAGGTCAGGCGTGGTAGATATTTCATTACTAAAACATTAAAATGAACTTTGAACTCTTCAGTTTACCTTTCCAAAGAAAGGGACCATGTGATGTTCGCACATGGAAAACATTTCGATGTTCTTGACTATGACCATTTCGTCATGGTTTTCCTGAAACACAGCATCATTCAGGACGTCTGGAAATTGATCGTTTAATTTAGTTAATCAACTGATCATCAAAATAAACAGATATTTATAAGATTTAACAGATAATTATTATCGTAAACAATATGAACACGGGAAATAAACAGTTTTTGTACCTCACGTTTTTTTAAGAGCTTAAAATTTGAATATTATAATTTTAATAAAAACATAATTTTAATAAATTAATGTTTAAATTAATTCTCAGAATACATCTGAATTGATCAGCCATTTAGGAACAATCCTTTCGAAAATCAAATCATCAATCAAAACGTTCACCTGCAATTTTCTCGTCGTAACCCTTAGTAAAGTAAAGCATGGCTTTGGCGGCCCTTTCTGGAGTCTTGAGGAGACCTTGTCTCGTCGTGTCCTCTCCAATGCTCTTGAGGATGTTGCTGTAGCAAGACGTGAGAGCGGCCAGAGAGTCCGGTTTGGTTTCTGCTCTTTTGATCTCGTTCTGTCTCGGACTCGGACTCGTGGCATCTCTGATCCTCAGGGAGGTGAAGCCGGATTCATCGTGGTCGACCGACAACCGGTGTGGGACCACACCGGGCAGCGTCATGACGCCATCAACCTTGACGCCTCCGTTCTGTAGCCTTGAGTTTCCGCCAAGACCGAGTCCGTCCACCGACGTTTGGCCCTCCTTGACAATGACTCTAGGAGGCAGTTGGGTGAGTTGCTGTGCCGTTTGA
The DNA here is from genome assembly GCA_034509925.1 of Hirudinaria manillensis. NCBI lineage: Eukaryota > Metazoa > Annelida > Clitellata > Hirudinida > Hirudinidae > Hirudinaria > Hirudinaria manillensis. The sequence goes on along the minus strand of CM067530.1, from coordinate 9,406,405 downwards.
CTGAGGATGTCTTCGGTTCTGTTCTGCAATTCCCAGTCGAATGGAGAAGGTGTCTCGTCGTGGGAGTTGGTAGCAGAGATTTTCGGTTGGCCGTTCATGTTGCTAGGAACTATCGGATCTCTGGAAAATTAAGTTCAACAATTTTACTCGGTTGCCTTACCAGCTAAGTTGCTTCGGTGCAGTCTCGATGGAACCACTAACTGTGCTCGTTGCGTCCTTATTTAAAGCCCTCTGTTCACGGTCTGACAGCCAACAATTCACAGGCTTATCTATACTACTAATACTATACTGGATAATATTTTATAAGGGGACTGATTAATGGATTTCCTACCGTTCGTCAGTCAAAATGTGTCTTACTTAAGGTTTATAAATGGCAACCGAATCGATCAAGCAATATTGTCGTGCATGTAATTCAAAGCTTTATTCGACACAGGATGGGCAAATGGGCGGTTTAGTCCAGCTTAAGAAATATCATTTATAACTTTAAATAAACCTCTTATTCTATAGTGTTATTATTTCGTGTTGCTTTAAATTAAAGACAATTCTCACCAGTTGAAAATTGGAAAAAATTTGGTAAAACTTTAATCTTTAAAAAAAAGTCGTAAAAATTTAATCTTAAAATGATCTCTGAAACCAAAGCAAACAACTTTGATTTCCTTTCACTGTCGAGTGATTGATGATTAAAATGTCTGATTTGAATTTCTATTCTATTCTTCATTTTTGGATAGTCATGCAATAGCTGTGAACTATTGCCACCGATGACGTGATTGGTGCTTGAACGAATGAATGCATCTTTGATTGAAAGGATGGATTGATGGAATAAATGTAAGTGTGGATGGATGGATGGACAGAATGGATGATAAAGGAAGCCTTAAAAAAAGGACATATGGTATTTGCATAAACAAGCCATAAGGCAAGGTGCTGCGGCTATTTTGGGAACAACAGACTCCGCCCACGTCGTTGTGTGTCCAGCCTGAGGATTAAAACGTTGTCAAGTGCCCGCTCTCGACCACCGGCACGTGCATCATCATCATCGTCGTCATCATCACCTCCGACATCGTCATCGTTATCATTACCACCATCACTAACGTGATTACGATCCTCGACAACACTATCTCTAACATCGTAATGGTCTCCTGCTGTGTTGTTGTTTTTTTTTTAATATTTTAAAATTTATCAAAGAATTAAACTTTGAAACTCCGAACCTGTTGTTGAAATAAAACATACGGCAGACATCAAACCTTGAGTTGTAACCGTAATCGTTCAGTGATGGCCTATGTGGTTATGTTTTTTTTTACTTTTTAAATTTAAAAGCTTCAAAATTTTGAAAGATTAATACCATTCATTTCAAATCAAACTTTTTTTTCTGACTTTAACTGCACGCAAACAGTTCCTTTATGAATGTACTTGAAAATGACATTTATGATTTATGGAGTTTTTTTTAAATATCTTTTTGAATAGATTTCAGTTGGAATGAATCAAAGCCCTGATTGTCCTGCAATTTGAATTTCTACAAAGTTTTAAAAGGTTGGAGACATACAACATGTCATACATTCGTCATACAACATACAATAGGTCATACAATTGTCATACAGCATAGAATGTGCCACACGTTGCAAAGCCATTGTTCCGCAAATTATATCAGTTTTAACGTTTAAATGCATTAAACCTACACGACATTTTTCAAATATTCCTTCTGCACAGTTTAAAACTGCTCACTTCACCTCCAACCGGCAAACTCATTCTTATGTCAACAAGCCTTTCTGCAATTCACTAACAACTTCCTTTGTGAGATCACATGACTTTACAGAAGTTGTCAGACCATTCAAGGCTTGCCATTTCGTCGAAAGTACTTTAATTCTCAATATTTCTGAAAGCATGGATGAATGTCACATGACGTCATCAAGAACAGTCCCTATCTTGCCTTACCCTACCAGGTCCAACCTCGGATAGAGATGGGCCTACGATTGTAGCCAACACATCTCAAATAGACGCACAAATAGAGAACCAAAGTACCGCATAACAATTATCATCATTATCAATATCAGCCTCGTCATCATCATCATCATAATTAGCACCATCGTTATCACTATCATAATCGCCATAAAATCTCTTCAGTCAACGAAATGACTTTGTTTTCTTCCAGTTCGTTCAAATAATTTTCAAGTCTTTTTTCGAATTAAATATTTATTTATTTATTTAATGTATTTATTAAAAAAAACTCTTTAAGAATAATCATCTGCACTTTGTACTTAAAACCATAAATGTGGTTAAACGCTTAAAAGACTGTTGCAAAATTTGTTTTCCTCCTCGTCAACTTGCACCGGTATCTCGATGCCATGCATGATCATGATCAATGCATCCTGTAGGATGCAATGCAATGCATTGCAGGTGCATTGTGAAATGCATTAACCAGGGAATTACCCTGAAGATTATTATTTGGCAGTTGCGTTTAAAGATCAATAGGAAGCAAATTATGTTTTAAATTTTTTAATTGACGGAGTACTTGGAGGAAGATGATGACGACGACGACGATGATGATGATGATAATCATGACGACGATGACGATGATGATGACGATGGTAGCACAATATTATTATTATTGTTAGCAGTAAAAATTTGAGGGAACAATTTAAAATGATGCTTAAAAAGCCACGACTTCGGTTCGAGCAAATTAACTTGGCAAATATTTTTGAAAGCGAACGAAAATAACAAGTAATAACAGATTATTATAACAATAAAAATAATAATAATTATTATTATTACTAAATAAAAATATTAATAGTGTAAATCGACGTAATTTTAAGTGATGATAATACTAATAACTATTATATTAACTATTAATAAATATTAGTGTAATTATTAATGTAAATATTATGTTTTAATTATTTTAATAATCCCCCAAATAACATTTATTATCGTTTATCGTATTCTCGCGGCGTTAGAAATACGTTCGATCACAAATTGGTAAGCCTAATTTGGAATCCCAAGTTCAGAGTTCAAGGTTCAAACGCAGCCAGTTCCAAGGACGACCTTTGGACCCTGAGCTAGGGAACCGAAACCAGCCCAGGAATCGAATGAGCTTCGTGGGAAATGGCGACGACGACTATGACGATGATGACGGTGACGCATTCTTTTGATCTTCAGTTATAATTTTACGTCAAACGTCTCTGATGACGTAAAGTGAAAGTTGAATAGAAACAGATTGAGTTCAAGGCCAGAGCAATGAAAACAATATTTTCAGAGGTAAAAACATAATAATATTTAAAAAAAAAATAATTGAGGCGAATAATTATGGATGATATAAATAAAGTGATGACGATCTCCATCGTCATCGTCGTCATCATCATCGTCTTCATCATCATCGTCGTCGTCATCATCATTGTCACCAGCATTCCAGCTGTTGGTTCTTAAAGCCGTAGTTCTATTTTTAGATTAATGTGGAAATGTTTGTTGAATGAAAACAAATCGAAAATGGATCCATTACGTCATTCGTGACGTCATCGATTATAAATATTTAAGAAAAAAAACATTTTTTTTTCGATTAATTAATTTTATTGATAAAATTAAAATTATCTTTAATTTACAATTAATTTCGCTATAAATTAAAAAAAAACAAAACAAATCAAAATTCCACCGTGCATTTTTAAAATGTCCTTCCGCGGATCACACAGATTGACGAAAACATTCCAACGAAAGTAAGATAAGGAAATATGAGTTATTATGATTATTATTAAATCATAATCATAATATAATGATTATATTATTATTATTATTATATTATGATAAATAATAATTATAATTATAAGTAACGTCTAAAGCCCCATGCATTGCATCATGCTCGTAATTACATTGAGACCAAAGACTAATTAATGCAAAACAAAACATTACGTCATAAAAATAAATAATTTACTTAATTAGGTCGATACCATGTGACCTCATTTTCTCCCCTATCCCTAAAATATAAAACTTAAAAAAGCGCCCTCTTCCGTCTGCCGCGAAACAACATATGCTAAGAAGAGCTACGTAAGTATTTTTTTTTAAATTTATTATCGAACAATTAGACTGAAATGTTGGAATAAAAATTGAATTTGCTTGACAAATGCGAGATATTTAGATCCCAAAATGTCACTTAAATTGTTTTTGTAAAATTCGGACGAAACTAATTAATCTAATAACAATTAATTCAAGTTTAATTGTTGGTATAATTGCTGTCTGAGTCATGAACATACTAACTTTTTATTAACAACTTCTAACGTAGATGTAATTTCGCAGATGAAACTCGCAGCTCGGGCACCAAACTGCAAGCAAGATTTGATATTAATTATGAAAACGGATATTTATAAAAAATAAAACACACTTAAAAATGTTTATAAAATGATTTACGACAAATAAATCACGTTACGGGACATTAGAGCTCGTAAATTATAACACATCCGGACGTAAACCGCAATCACATCCTTACACGTTTTGAGTGATTCTCTGTAGAAACGAACAGCAGCGGTTGTGAAGACCTAAAGATTAAAGTTTCAAGTCCAAATTTTGACGGAGTTGAAGACGGGTGCAAAGTTTCAGGAGAATTTTAATCAAACCGAAGAATTATAAATTAAATTACACAAAAAATGAAAAAAAAACTAAATCGTAATTGAACGAAAATGGCTTCCGAATCGGGTAAACATGGCTCTGACCTTCTGCTGAGATTTGTGAAGGTTAAAGTTCAAAGTTGAATCTCAGTCCCATTAATGCATTTATCAATCCTATCGAGACAGCATCTTATCCATCACTCATTCATTCATTCACTCAGTCATTCTTATGTTCACCAATTTACTCATTCAGTCAATCTTGTATTTATCAATTCTCAAATTCATTCCAAATTTTTGGCAATTATTTGAAAAATTCAGACAAACGAACAAATAAAAATAAAAATTCAAACTCACTTTCAAAGACAAAATCTGTGACTTAAACTCGGCAGACAATTAATTCTTATTTAATTCGAAAATTAAAAATAAATACAATTCTCGAACGGACTGCCTTTTCCTTGCTCTTCAATTCCGCTAAAAATAGAAGCACTATTCCTGTGGCCGGAACATCACCTAGTTCTAAGTTCAGAATCTCTTTTGAAGGGGAAGATTCTGAAGACCGTGGTGCATTTATAGGCCTCCCGGTGTGCCATTCTCAGCTCGTGAGAGGGAGTGGCCTGTCCTGTGGGATAGTGCCAGGCTAAAAATATCTCCCCAACTGGGGAGTCGTTTTCGTGGGCGGGGTGGTCTATTCAGGAAAATTTTCTGAAGGCTGTCGTGTGTCCATATGATGTCGTCGTCGTCGTCGTTGTCGTTGTTGTTGTTACGAGATTGTATTGTTTGGTGCACTCATTGTCACTTTCGTATAATCAAATAATATAATATATTATCATTTAATTCTTGAGTGGTTGTCCTGTCAACATGTTATCTTGTGTTTACGTTTACGTAATAACCAACGGGGACTTCATCGCAACGGTTATAAACAACCATATCAATGCTAACGTCGTCATCGTCATCATCATCATCATTGATAATAATACAAGGTGCAGGTGTTATCAGCAGGGCACTTAAAAGTACAATGGCCCTCCATAATTACTCCTCAGAACTTGGGTTGACATTCAATCGAATGCTGTCCGATTTCAATCCGTCTCTGATTGTTCCGCTTTGTGTCCACATTTTGATGCTTTTTTTTTCTTTTTTTCTTCATCTTTCTATCTTGTCTCTGTTGTAGTCGTCGTCGTTGTTGTTGTTGTTGTTAATGACATTATTATTTTTGATTTTTAAATGCATTTATCTAGTTTAAACTAGATCAATCTAAGAAATGTTTACCACGTACATTCTTTTTATAAATTAATTATTTATTTAAATTTAAATTTAATTCCTATTATTATTCCATTCATTAAATTATCCTTTCTTTTTTAATTTATTGCAATGCAGATCAAAGTTCTGATTCGTTCTGATTATACCGACCAATCAGAACCAGTCGAGAAGAATTAGAATATTCAAATCAGCTTCATTTGCATGTCAAGATTACTCAGAGCACTATTATCAATAGGTTCACGGTCCTTTCCAAAGACCACATATTAAATACATGATCGAATGCTAATTATTAGCAGTTGATTGCTATGGTTGATTGCCATGATAACGATGACGATAATGATAAAGCATGGGAAGCTTGGATTCTTCTAAGAACGACTCGTTAGTGGAATTTCCAAACGTAAGGTTTTCCGCCTGACTTGACTTCTTGGTAACCTTAATTGGTTGAAACAACGACATTTTATGGTTTTACCATCACAACGACATCAGCACATTCGTCCTATCTAGGATTTAAAAGTTATGCAACAAAGAGGCACGTCTAATGTCTAACTGCTAACGGATAATACACTGACACCATAATAATAATATTAATAATAATAATAATAATAATAATATCAAATAATATTCGACTGAAATTATTCCAAAAGTATGAGAAGTCTTAAGATTTTAATACTTTCTGACAAGAGATTTCACTAAACTCTGCAAAATGCTTCCAATTAGACCCCTCAGCTTAAGAATTGACATCATAACTTGCGCCTTGCATGACATTGACGACGTCATAACATGACTTTATGTGCCATTAAAAAATAATTGAAAATAATTTGAAAAACAAGAAGAGTTTTGTTGTTATTAAGGCCTTATTACCTATCTGATATTAAATTATCTGGTGATGACGATGATGATGATGATGATAATAATAATGATAATAACGACCAAAAATTTAAAAATAGTTATTGATTTTTGCAATCGATTTTGAAATTCATATTTTGAGTTTTAATTATTATTATTATATAATTAATTAATGTGTATTTAACCATTTGATCAAATGTAATTATCTAATTGAATTGATTATTTTCTTGATTTTCTCGTGTTGCGTGGTCTCGAAATTTTGGCCAAAATTAAAGAGAAAAATTAAAAAAATAATAATTTTCTTTTAATGATAAATTTAAATTAAAAATTTTTGATGAACGAACATTTCGCAGTTGAATTGTTTTTAGTTAAAATTCTTTTTCATCAATTAATTTATTAATTGGTTACTTAATTGATCGATTAATTAGAAGAAAATGTTCGGCTATCACTGGTCGTTGTGCTCTCAGATCGCGTTTGAGTTAATGAAAGTTAATGAACAACAACAACAACAGGATATGCGACGACAAAGTCGGCAACAGTAACGACGGTGACGATGACGACGACGACGATGCTGTCATCTTATTTTGTTTCCATCAAGGCTGATATAATAACCCATAGTTATTAATTAACCACATGAGTACCGACGACAGCCTCTTAACTCAAAATGATGATGAAAAAAATGTATAAGAATGGAGATATAAAATAGTATTACTTGCATGAGAAAAGAATAAAACGTTAGAATCTCAGCCCCCCAATAACGCAACGACCCAATAAAATATAAAGCAAACTAACATCCATTTAAAGAGAATATTTAAAATCTTTCAACAAATATTAATATTTCCGATCAATAAACGATCAGCCAGTTATGAGACACTTTGAGACAAACAAACAAACAAACAGACAGACAGACAGACAAATAAACATGGCCGATTGATTTCATTTCAAATTCTTCCTCAGAATTTTTCCTGAAGGTGATCGTGGAATGGTCGGTATGAAGGTTATGCCACCTCTCAGTCTTTTGTAGGATACAACCCTCTCTAAAAAATACATAAATTAATTAAAAAATTTAACATTTAACTTATATATATATATATATATAGAAATATTCGCCATTAATAAATTTTGAAGAGGAAATTATTTGTTTTATGAAAGAGTAAAAAATATTTTTAAATTCTTTTAATTGGTTAAATTAGAATTTAAAGAAAATGTAATAAGATAAAGCGAATTAAATACTTAAAAATAAATTTAAAAAATGTTCCTGCAAATCAATTAACCAGCAATTACATCAAAATCCAAGAACAGTCAATAAGAAAAACAATGATAAAATCGAAACAAATAGGATCAAATTAATTACTATTGATAAAGTTCTGCAGTTCCTCAACGGAAGCCACTGCTCCCTGCTTCAAGGACACGAAGGCCTTCGGGATTTCCCCGGCCTCAGAGTCAGGCAGACCCACCACGGCAGCGTCGGCCACACTCGGATGGGAACAGAGAATGTCCTCCAGTTCTGCCGGTGGCACCTGAAGGCCTTTGAATTTTATAAGTTCTTTGGCCCTATCCACGACGTACAGCAAGCTATCTTCGTCCATGTATCCGATATCACCTGCTCCAAAAAAAGATACCAAGTTATAGATCATCACATGGCTTTATATAATCGCAGGGATTTTCTTATAGTTGATCTAGAAAATTTTAAAAAGAATAACCATGCAAATTCGTGCCGAACCAGTTAAAGGTAAAATTAATATAATAAATGTAATAAAATATAACAAGATAAAAATTCACACGAGGGCAGTTCGAAGAAAGACGTTTCACTCATTGTCACTGGAAATATTCAACAATTTCGTTTTTTGTTTGTTTTTTTTTAAATACAAAAAAACATGTGGTTTCTATGACAACTCGTGAATGCCACGGCAAAGCACCTGTTCGTAGCCATCCGTCCTCGTCAATGGTTTCACTGGTTGCCTTGGGATTGTTGAGGTAACCGGTCATCAACTGAGGTCCTTTCACGTACAATTCTCCAGTCTTTCCCGATTCAAGTTCTTTCTTGTCGGGATCGAGTACCTATTGATTGTAGATCGTAGTTCAATCAAAGTTCAATTGCACTTTCAATCGGATTGAAAGATGAACGAAATGACCTTTAAGAGAGTATTTGGAACGAGAGGACCGCAAGATCTTGGTTTGTAATGTGGTCCGACTCCTGAAGTCATTGTAACTACCGGCCCTGTTTCCGTCATACCATAACCTAAAATGGCGTACGTTGTTGTATTGAAGCGTTTGTGACTTTTTTTTATACAATGGCAATTCCCATACTAATTAATAGACGTGCAGAATGATATATTACAATAGTTATTAGCTAAGCACTTTTACAATAGTCAAGAAAACAGACAATCGCTTCATAAATTCATGAATTATGTTCTACGAACGACTAAGATGGTGGAGTTGATAGATTTTTTTCTAAATGACATTCTTCTCAGAGTAAAAATAAACATTTTAAAACTATTAAGGCAAAATTCTAGACCAGGGATCGTCAAACTCCGGTCTAATCGCATTCCATTATCGCCTCCAGTGTTTGCCTACGACGACGAAGACGTTGAAAAAGATGGACTTACACCTAACCTTGACCTACATTGCACTGAGGGTATTGCTTCTTGAACTGTTGAATGATTTCTAAACCCAGTGGTGCCGCTCCAGAGATTACACGGTTGAGCGACTGCAAGTTGTACTCTGAGACCATGTCGTGTTTAGTGAGGAAAGTCAAGATCGGTGGGACAAGGTGAGTCATTCCAACCTGAATTGACATTCACGAGAAAAAAAGTAAGTATAGACGGACGGACGGATGGACCGATGGATGGATGGATGAATGGATGAAACGAGATGATATTTTTAACTGTCCTACGTTCACCTGCTTACAACCACTAACTTTGTAATTCTGGATGGATTCCAAGAATAATTTCGGCTCGAAATTGGGCAAAACAACCGACGTTAAGCCCTTCATAAGGATAACCATGCAGTGGGTGATGATACCGTAAATGTGGTAGAAAGGAAGGATAGCAATTTGTCTGTCGCGGCCTTTCTCTGGCAAGTAATCTTTCATGCTTCATGAAAAAAAAAAACATGGCAATGAACAGTTAAATAACTGCTACAAGATAATTTAAAGTAATTTAAAGGAAAAACATTAACGTTTTTATGGTACAGTCCTCTCTTCACGAATGTAAATAGTTAATGAGTGAAAGAATGAATGAATGAATGAATAAATAAAGAATAAAATTGAAATTTAATGAATCTATTAATTAATAATTGTTAGCTGTAATTAATTGCCTTTTATTTATAACTTGGCTTCCATATTTTACTCACTCAACCTGCAGACAATTGGCCACCTCAGCGTAATGACTGAGCATGACACCCTTCGACAATCCAGTTGTGCCGCTGGAATAAGGAAGCAGAGCCGTGGACATTGGATCTGCAACTGGGTTCGATGGAAAAGCAACTCCGTCGTCTTCCAGGAGGAAGGAAAGAGGTACGAATCCGTCTTCTGATCCGGACACGAAGATTTTCTATTTCATAAAATAAAAATAAATAATAAAACAATCTAAGGAAAAAGAGAGATGAATATTAACATATTAAGTATAATTCTTACAAATGTTAGAAACTAATAAAAAGATGTTTTTACTTTTTTTTCGTTCCATAAGTTATGTTGTATAAGTTCTTAAATATTGGGTATCATTAACAATCAACAATCAATACAGCAACTTCAAAAAACTAATTTCAAACAATTGAGAATGTTTTCGTAGAAAGTTTTAAAAACAAACTTTGATGCTGTTAGTCCTGGTGAGGACTTCCTTGGTTTTGACGGTGGACAGACGAGAACAGTAAATGTAGTTTGCTTTTGAGTGCAGAATCTGTCTCACAACATCATCTATTAAACAATTGTTGGTCTTTTAAAATAAAATTTTCATCAAAATACTTTCTCGCGACAACAACTGAAGCATCAATGACATGATAAAACGCTCTAATTGTCTATGAAAAGGGCACCGAGTTCAAAGTTCTGAGTTTAATTTTATAAAAAACAACAATAAAACTATTCGATTTTTCTACTTGCCCATCTCACATGTTACGACTTTTCGTCCTAAAAAAGACAACATTTCGGAGAAAATCACGAGAAAGGAGCGAGAAAATCGACTCAAAATACGATCTTTCGGAAAACCAAAAGTGCAAAAACAAGGAGCAGACTAAGAAAACCATGGACCCTAAGAAAATAGCATGCCGAGCTGTCGCTCACCTACAAGATAGTGGCAGTTACAAGTGGTGACGATTCCACCCAAACTGAGAGCAGCGTGGAGAACCAGAATGAAATCGATGCTGTTCTCGCTCAGAATCAACATCACGTCTCCCTTTCCGAAGCCCTGCTTTGACATTCCACTGGCGATCTTCCAGATCGAGTCCTTCAGCTGGTCAAAGGTCAATGTACGCCCCGTGACCCCATCGATCTGAAAGTTAAAAGATTTTCATTCGGGTCAAATTGTGGGCTTAGTTTGTTAGTTGATGCAGTTTATGGAAGCCGTGCTGTGACGAGTGCTGTGATAGACATATAATGACTTAACTCGATGAATTATTAGAGGTAAGTAGATTTCATTTCGAACGTAAGCTCTTTTTTTTATACACATAAAAGCTCAATTTATTTTCAGAGAAATCTCTGGATGAAAATGACCTGATATTGGAATGAACAGGCTGTAAATCGTTGCATATTAATAGCAGAGGAACATTACTATAAGCATTTAAAATCACTTTAACAACCATTTTTAATTTGCCTTCATTTGAACTTTTTTTTAGCTCTCTTTATACTATTATTTGCAGCATATTTTGCACGTCGACTCGAGATTCCAAAGTACGCACGAGAAACATTCTAACGCCGACAGTGAAAGCGACATTTCATTCATTCAAAACATTGCTAATACAATTATGGTACAACAGAAAACTTATCTTAGAATTTATTTCATTTCATTCATGACCTCAAAAGTACTTCAGCACTAACGACTGAGCTGGATATAATTGTCGGATAATTTAGGGAAGGTTTCGAAAGAAGTGAATCTAAAAATAGGTTCACTGATTTAGTTGTGTTTTCAAAGTGAGTTGCTGGCTACAGTCGAATAAATATTGAGAAAATCACATATTAACATTGGCTAACCAAAGCTTTTGTTCTTCCGAATTGGTTGAAATCCTTCATAACCATTTCTGTTATCGTCAATTTTGGTATGTCCACGTCTGGATAGGGACTTCTGTGGATAACTATAACATTAATTTATTAAGACGTAACAATTAGACATTTTATTGCAAATTAATAACAAATTGATTAATTATTAAATTAATTCATGAATGAATTTAGGCTGTATCTACCAACCATTGCAAGAACACGAAGTGTGGAGAAGTCGACTTTTTGAACTCCATAAAGAGCAACAAGCATGCCTTCCAAGATCTAATTCTCTGAGAATTAAATTTAACATTCGTCCTGTCATATTCATAAAAAACACTTATGATTTCACCCTATTTTTTTTTATCGTTTAGTGCAGTCAGATTTATAATTATTGACGCCTCAACTTAATCTTTTACCAACCAAATTGAAAATTTTCGGCAATGTTTTACGGCCTGACCTTATATCGAGCCTGGTTCGCAGCTGTGAACTATTTTGTCATTCAGAAGCAGCGCGTCTCCGCCCATAACCCGAATCTACACGTTGCGGTCCTAAATTGTTCGCTTTAATTGTCTCCTTTTCGTTCAAACTCGTTCAAAATAATTTGCTACTAATCTAATTCTATCAAAAGAATCAAAAGATTATGTCGTTGTTTTGATTCTTTTGCGAGTCATTATTTGATAGAGTTTCAGTCAAACCCAGGCACATTTCTTGACCTCATGTATTTTTGTTTACTGAACTACAACGTGGCTACAATTGGTTCCTGAACTCGTTCGGGCAGCATGTGTCTCTTAAGGCCGCGACTTTTTTTTAAGGAGTTTTTCTTAAATCTAATTTAGGTTAATTAATCTATTCATCTTCACTTGCAAAGTTGAATGTAATTTTTAATTAATCATTTAGCATCTCAGTTTGTGCAGCATTATTGATGCAAAGAAATAAACGCGATTAATGACATTATTTGCGTTTGGATTAATTCATTGTTATATTCTCATGCAACCAGATGGTTGACGGTAGAGATCATATAGAAAAAAATGAAGTTAACAGATAATCAATAATTCCTACAAGTTTCAAGAAATAAAGAAGAAACTATGAATGTAGTTATTTTTTAAACAATTTGTTTATCCAGAATCGATGTTTATTGGGTTATATCCTTTCTTGATCCTTCTTATTTAAACAAACTCATAAAACGGGAAAAAATGTTCAGTACTATAGATATCAAAATCATTCCAAATTTTATGCTACATTCATTTTTAAAATATAAATTTTTGCAAAAATATAATTTTGAAATTATGCCGAACATTCGTCATGAAAAACTTTGTTTCGCGTAGCTTCAATCGAGTTTTTCTTATACTAACCATAGTTTCGCGATAGTTTAATATTGATCCACAACACGTAGAAATATAGAAAACCCATACAGAAAATGATGCAAGTCGAGACGAAAGTGAAAATGTCCGCTAAGAAAAACCATGGGAAAACAAAGATCTCTACCAAAGACAAGGGTATAAATTTTCATTGCGATTAATGTTAATTACTGTTTTTCGGGTTCAGACATATTATAGGCTTTCTATAATTGGACGATCAAAATATTACCCGCTTAAATTAATTGAAATTATATTCAATATTTACGTACCCCGAGTTATTTCAATACTTTACTATTAAGTTAATAATAGATTCATAAAGTACACCTCCTTTAGCACTAAGGATATCATCATGACATTATCTTATTGATTTGATGATAAACATTTATTAAGTTTCAAATATGTTGTTTGATATGTATATAATAACAGTTCTCATGTTCTGTAGTATCAAAGGTAATCGATACATTGTGGGAGCTGAGAGGAATTCTGGAGAAAAAGAGAAAGGTTTAATAAATATTTTACAGGAAATATGATGACTAAACCTCTAATTTTCTAAAACTTTAATTCAGTTCTCAGAGGCCCATTTTGAAAGATTTAAGGAGGCTTCGGCAGTGATAAGGTTTGTGTTGTTTTAGGCATGAGTTTAATTTGAGATATTTTGTCACATCTTTATTTTTACTTTTAAAATCAAGAATAATTGATATAATTTAACTGTTACGAAAATTATTAGCTTAAAATTATAACTACAATCGAAAGATTTATGATAAAACTTTACCCTTACCTTAGTTCTTTGTTGCCGATGATATCAGACAAGACTCTATTCCAGATAGACGATTTGCTTTATCCGAATGATAGCGAACATCCTTATAAGAGTTTGTGCAATATTTAATCTGAACGAATTCATTTATTTACAATTTATTTTAAATATGATTTTTCAGCCGTCCGTTCAAAATATTCAACTGAATTTCTAATCGCCAACTGCTTTGATGCGTTTTACTACATTTATTGCTGCGTGGTACGTATTACTTTATCAAGATAAACGAATTTGGTTATGCTTTATATTTATGAACTTTGATTCTGAACTTTTAATTTTTAGGAATTTAATAAAATATTCCCCGCTTCTCGCATTGTGGATACAACATTTCTTCAATTGATTGGAAGCTCAAGCGACAACATTCTCATTTATGGCCGCACTGATGTGGTAACATTGTTAGTCAAACATAGCATACCTCTGATTTACGATACCTTTAACAGTTTATATAATGACATTTATTTTGATAACAACAGGTTCATCAATGATTTGATAGGCTACAGAATAGCCACCGATCATTGCCGTGCCATAAAAATTCTGAAGGTTGCTCTACATAAACATAGAGATATTATACAGAGAGGAACCGCAACATATTTTTGTAAGTTTACTTTTTAATTAGAGATTTTTAATTAAAATTTTAAAACACTACATTTGAATATTAGCCAAAAGTTACCGTCTTATATGGGATCTCTTAAAGACTAGAAACATCCCCGAAGCCAAGAATGTTCAAACAAAAAGGATTACCTCTTGGATGACCCATCAAAGCAAGTTTTAAAATTTATGAATTATTTAGAAAAAGGTTGAGATCTTAAACTTGAATTTTAAAATGTTATTTATCAGGTTCGAAAATGTTCGTAAAATTCGGCTTTAAGGCCCGTGAGGAACACGTTGAAGAATCATTCAAATCAATGAAAAAACTCAAGGTAATGCTTCAAGGTGATCAGGTAATCCTTCAAGAAATTTTCAATGTGTGGCCAAATTCATTTATAGATTCATGAATTATTTAAATCATACATTTAAGATGTAACATTTAACGTTAATAATATTTTAGAAATGTTACGATAAAGATTACGTCATATGTATGGAAAATTGCCCCCTTTTGTCTGACTCCATAGATCTTATTTACCAATTCTTCTCATCTGCCAAAACAGATGAGGAGAAACTGAAGCGCACCAAAGATTTCCTCACAGCTGAATTTGAAGTATATAACATTAGACAGTTTTATGATAAAAATGTATTTAGGCATTCTTTAACTTTAAATATTAAATATATTTTTTAGGAACCATCAGTTTATAACGCGATGGAGTATTTGGAATATCGCCGTAGAATTTACAAGATTATCAATTATTCTTTCTACGACATATTCGATGTAATTTATATAAATTAATGTTGAAAGTCTTCAAATCTTATTTAATTATAATATCCATTGCATCCTAATTGTAGTATGAGGGTTATTCCAACGAAATAATGAAGAAAGTCGACGAGTACCATCGCAATGATATTGAACCATATATTACTGACAATCACTCAGCCGATTCACCTAATGAGCAATTGTGTGCCGGCACCAACAAATCGACTGACTCTGAAGATGGACATGATTTTACGATTGAGAAATTCATAGTTTACGATTTATTCCTCAAGGCGTTGTATCTAGTCCGGAAACTATATGATATGCTCGAGATTCGTGACGAATATATTCAGGTTACTTTCATCACTATTTATTCATAAATATTATGTGGTTTTGAAAATTCCAGTAAATGAAAAATAATTATTGAAATATTATTGTAACCTGTTGTTAAATGTTAACCGTTGGGTGAATTCAGTTCATAGGAGATACAAGAGAATGGGATGGAAGAGTATTTAGGAATAGATGTACTTTTATTAATGACTTCCTCAACGTAAGACTTACGAACCGGAAAAAACGATGTGGTCTGCCCTGGTGGTTTAATACCATGTTCTCGAAATGGTAGATTAACTTTCTGCTCACAGTTTTTTAATGCGATTTAAACCATCGCATTAGATTTCTTTTAAATCATCTGCTTTTAATTGTAACATTTCACTAATTTAGATAATAATTAACTATTCCGCAGTCCGTTCCTAATACTTTCAAAACGACATGAATATATGGTTGGAGATTTAATCAAAATGTTAAAAGGAGAAGAAATTAGCGACGTGCGTGAATATTTTAATTTTTTCATCTTTAAATTATCGTTTGTTTTTTTATAATTATTTTATTTAAAGTTTATTTAACCCTTGAATTTATTTTTCCGAACATGAAAGGCCACGTGGGAAGGATTGCATTATGCCATTAATGGATTCTATTAAAAACGATAAAAGACGCCTCTTATTAAGCTAAATATAGAGAAGCAATATTAATTTAATGTTTGTTCATTAAATATATTTACCACCTCATCCGGAGATATTTAAATAAAAAGCCAACTTTAGTTTTAGAGATATGTGTCCTATGTTAATTTTTCGTCTAGCAATCGTAAGAGTATTCAATAAATGCCTCTGGAAATTAGAAGTGACACGATATGAAACTGATGTGTTGATATCATTTCCTTTCCTTATTGGTGACCATGCAGTTACTACAAAATTACATGTTTGTAAGGTCTAAAAATACAGTGGGATGTCATAGAATATAGAAAGAGAAGCTACTTTAAACTCTTTGGGATAGAGTCTTTAATTCTTTGAACCCCATTTGGTAAACAGGACGTGGCTTTTATTTCTTATATCCATTCCCTATCTGATAATAATATATTTGGGTGTTTGGAAAGTTTTACTAATCTACCATAATAAATAGCAAATATAAATGAACGCGATTTGGTAACAAACATTTTGTCAAACATTTTGATGTATTATGTGTGTACAATTTGTAAAAAAAATAAACCATTACACTAGCGTGTTCCATTTGTTTGTTAAGGATCGCTTAGGTGCTCGTCCGATGTGATGTTGGTCTTTTTTGGGATGGAGTGTCTAGTATTTAGTTTCTGTAAATCTTAGCCTATGATATTATCTTAGGGTTTCGTAAATTTCTTCTAGGTCATAATCATTTCCAAGGTTGAGATCTGTAGATATTAAACCAGACGAGAGCTCTCACTCGTGTCTCATGATTTCATTATAATTTTTGTCATTTGGTAAACAAAGTGAATCTGGCCATGGGTAATGAGGGAGTTCCAGATGTAACGACTCGTTACAAAGTAATTATAATTGGTGGTGGTATTGCTGGTATAAGCGCCGCCAACTCCTTTATGAAGCAAAATTTCTCTGATTTTCTACTTCTGGAAGCGTCAAATCGCCTCGGTGGTAGGATTGCATCTGTTGTGGCAGGTTGTAGTATTAATTCTATTGAATGATTTAATTATTTATATAGAACTGATGGAATTGTTTTTAGAGCCTACAAATGTGATTGTTGAGCTTGGTGCAAATTGGATCCATGGGATTGATCTAAATCCAATATTCAAACTAGCTAGGGAAAATAATCTATTGGATTCTCATTACTCTGGTAGAGGACTTGGAAAGAAAATTCTTTTTGCCACTGAGACAGGGGAGCCAGTACATCCTAGGATTGTAGCAGATGTTGACTTTTTGTTCGGGCAGTTAATGTCAGAATGCGAGGATTTCTATCAGAATCAGGTGCCAATTCCATATGACATTGACAGTGTTGGCTCTTACATAGAAAAGGAATTTGAAAATCGTTTGTCAAACTACCAGGTGAGAATTTGATTCAGACAAGCATGAAAACTGATTGCTTTTTATTGTGGAATGGATGAATGCTTTGTTCCCTTTAGGGTGAAGACCGCATTCTACGACAAATGGTTTTGTCTCAGAGATTGATAGGAGAGTCAGTGATTGTTGGAGCAGATTCCATGAGGGATGTCTCGCTGAGCGAGGCCGGATGTTTCGAGAACATTCCTGGAGTTCATTTTGTGATTCCTCCAGGCTTTGAAAGAATAATTGAACTCTTGGCTCGAGACGTGCCTCCACAAAACATCAGACTCGATCATATTGTCACTAGGGTATCCTGGGACCACTCTGCTGGTGATGGCTCTGTCATTGTGGAGTGCTCTAACAATTCAAGGTTTGTGGCAGACAGATGCCTGGTCACTCTGCCACTCGGGTACCTAAAGGAACACTCCTCAAGACTCTTTTATCCACATCTTCCAGAACAGAAACAGGCTGCAATTTCCAGCATCGGCATGGGAACGGTCAGGGAGGCGTTCTCTAAT
Organism: Hirudinaria manillensis; assembly: GCA_034509925.1. Taxonomy (NCBI): domain Eukaryota; kingdom Metazoa; phylum Annelida; class Clitellata; order Hirudinida; family Hirudinidae; genus Hirudinaria; species Hirudinaria manillensis. The sequence continues at coordinate 9,388,133 of CM067530.1, read as the reverse complement.
CCGCTATGAAAAAAATATCATTTATTTTATTTAATGATTCCAATTTTGTTTATGACAGGATAACATATTAACTAAAGTTTGATTTGTTTGGATTTAGGTGAACAAGATCATCATGATATTTGATGGGCCAGTGTTTCCAGATGACATATTCCGACTGGAGATGATTTGGCACAGAGAGAGGCTGTCGGGAGAGGAAGATCCCGAATACCTTTCACCAAACAGGGACCCTTCAAACACGTGGTTCAAAAAGATTCCTTTCATGGAAGCTGTGGCCCAAAATGTCATCATTTGTGAGTCTTAGAAATTGGACTGTTTTAAATTTAAGTAATTATTATTTTTCTTTTGTTATGTAACTTAAGGACAACCTATCTTCCCAAGTGCTTGAATAAGATTTCATTAGATCATCAGATGAATTCTTTTGAATAGTGAACTTTTAGGGGATCATTTGCTCTTAATTAATATGATTTTAATTACTGTTATTGGCATTGTTTTCTCAAATTATAAGATGTTTTATTAATCTTTTTATTTATGGCCTTCCTGAAGGTTGGGTAAGTGGGAAAGAAGCAGAATATGTTGAGACTATATCCGAGGATGAGATTAAAAGCAAAATGACTACAATATTAAAGGGTTTTCTAAGCAAAATAAATCCCAAGCTTCCAAACATCATCAGAATCATCAGGTTAGACTGAGTCAGCCAGTTTTTGCTCGAGAATGTAAATTATTTTCAAGGTTTGTTTTTTTACCAGAACCAATTGGAAATCTAATCCATTGTCTCTAGGAGCTTATTGCCACATCCCAGTGGGAACACTGGCCGATGCCATTCCTACTTTGGCAGAGCCCATCCATAACTCCCATGACAAGGTTTTCAGTCGGCTTATAATTTATACACAGTAATACCTCTGATTTGGGACACACAAGAATATTGTAAAACTCATCCTATGGGCTGCATTTTCTAGGAACAGATTTCACTTTAGTTTAATAGAGACACTTTCATGCAAATGGTCTATGTAGGCTGTGTATTCTGTATTCCCAGAATGCTTAAAAATCACAAAAAAATGGGAAGAATTTAATGATTTAATTAATTTCTATGTCAGATGCTATGAGTTGATAAATATCCTAAGTTTTGTGGTAAATCAATATTGTGCAGCCCTCCATTTTATTGCTGAAAATTGGGCTTTGAGGAAATATCATTCACAAAGTTTTGCATTTGTTACAGGATGTACTGTTTTTTGCTGGGGAAGCCACCCACCCCTCGTTTTACTCCAGCTCCCATGGGGCATACCTCAGTGGGAACAGAGAAGCTGATAGGATACTTCACTCCATAGCAGAAGATGATTGAAGTTCATGAAGGGTGTTGTATTCCATTCATCGCCAGCTGAACATTGTCAATTGTCTGTTAGATTATTGCCATCAAAATGTAGTTGTCCAATAATATTTTTGTTGATCATTTTTCTGAGCCAGGAAGTGTCTGCCTAAGATTGTTTCTTACCTTTTAGAACAGAATATGAAGAATTCATGGACCTCTTGTTACATTGCTAAGTATGAACTCCTCCACATTGCTATTGGCATGCTTTTTGTAATGTTGTTACTCAGACACATGTTCCATGCTCATTAGGAAATTCGGCTCTCATATGTTTGTCATTAACTTGGTGAGTATCAGCAAACCAAAGTTTATGCTAAGAGACAAAATGATTTGAAATTCACCTATTTTTGAGCCTTGATTTGACATTTCAGCACTTTTTAACGATAAAATGTTTCATTATTTCCTGGTTAGATTGCTGACTCGTGCTAATTTATTGGAATATTAACCCATTTCAAGTGAATTGTTAGATTTGTTCATCAATCCCAACCGTTTTTGACTTTGACCTGTTATGAGTCACTGTTGGATTGTTTCAACCAACACTGGACTCTAATTTATCAATCCTTCTTCAAATTTTCATTTGCTTACAACAACAACCATCTTGGAGGTAAGCCTGAATTTAGGTCAATGCAGCCTGAATTAAGATTGGAATATGATGCTGATGTATAAGTTAGACATCTAGTGGCCACTTTAGGTGACAAATGACATGATAGATCCTCAGAGAAATTAAAAACAGTTCCAAATCACTGGCTAAAGTAAAATATAAAACATAAACATTTCCCTAAATAAGCAGTAAACATCTTGGCACATAAAGCTGTCCAGTTGAGTAATTTAACCCATCCAAAGTCTGTAGAATCCAAGGCATATCGTCAGACAAGTCATGACTGTTCCTAAGGACAAAATGATATTAGTGTTATCATTTAATTTGCAGAGTTGGTAAGTTATTTGTTTTTGATTACCAAATGTTAGTTAGTGGTCATTGGATGACCCTTCAATTTGTTGAGAAATAAATAAATAAAATAAAAAATAAAATAAATCTTAAATTTAAAAACATCCAAATGAAATGTAAATGGCCTAGTTAGAAGGCATATAAAAGAACATTTAGAAGCATCCTTTGAATCCATGAAACTACAAATGCAAAAAACTATTGTCCACAGGAACATTTTGGACTAGAATTGAACTTTGATTATCAAGGCCTCTACCCAATCTCTTGCATTGATAAGCTATGACTCATTTACGAAGTCTCAAGAGAGAAACTGATATACCTGCAGCATATTTTATGATGTCATTCCTGTATCTTTCATAGGTAGCCAGAAGCTTGGCGATTTCTGTCTGTATCTTGTTGTCAAGGCCAGAAATCTGCTTGTCATGTTCGGAGCCCATGATACCAATCTTGTTCTCGAGTGTCGAGATCGATTTCTCGCTTATCATGTGCTGAAATGTAGAAAATTGAGCTTAACCTAATCATGGATTCAATGTAGTAATACTTCTATTACATAGAACTAAGTAAAGAAAGTTGCATCCATTTCCACAACCACATCAATAAGCAGAACATCATGTGATCTCTTAGAGTTCTAAGAAGTTGATGAAATGTACGAGACACTCACGGCATCCTTGGCTCGTGACTTCTCTAGGTTGAGATCAAGAGCCACGTTGGCCTTTACATTGCCTAACTCTTCCTTAAAGTCTGTCTTGATCCGACTGATTTCGAAGCTTTGTTTCTGAGATAGAACTTCTTAGGTTAACATCACAAGCAGACAACAAGTTAACAATGTGAGTCAAATTTTGTCAGCATTCAAATCAATTTCACAATCTTTATTCAATGCAAAAGTCCAATCAATTTTTGTCACCTCATACTCATGCTTAAGGTTTGAGAATTCACTCTTTTCCAAGATCAACATATCCTTTCTGATCATGCTAATTTGCTGAAGGATTTGCTGGAGCAGGATTTCCTGTTGGAAATTTAGCATCAATAATGAAGCAAACAATTACGGGTAAATTAAGAGCACTGATCTGTTAATAAATAATAAAATAATGTGAGACACATTACTGCTCACTTGTTGATCCTTGGTAACAAGATTCTTCTGGATAAATTCCATTTGACCTTGTGTGATTTCCACCAAGGAGTAAGTTATCATTTCTGCCTGCTCTGGTGTCAAACCTTTTAAAATGGTTGACTTTCATCCTTAGTACTATTCAGTTGATGTTTTAACAACAATTACTAATTAATGAGATTAACTTTAAAAAAACAACATATCTGCAATTGTAACAAATATATTTAGTAGTAAAAGTAGTGTTATACTACCCGCTGTCTTAAAATTTTTGACGAGTCTGTTGGTGTCAAAGGTGTATGTATTTTTAGCATCCGTGAGATTGACTTTACGAGCATCAATGCAGTATTTAGCTTGAGAGACTGAAATGATGAAACCCACTATTTTGAGTGATCATCCTTTGAAATGGTCCAAAACTGATAAACAATTAATGTACCTAATCTATGATGAAAAAGTGAGTCCCTATATCGCAAACCAAACACTGAAAAATTCCGACGAAGCATTACGGCCAAGGGGGCAACGTTTTCGAAACTTGTGAGAATTAAAAGTAAATTTACAAGAAAGAAATATGTCTCAGTACTTTTCTTACTAAATTGTTTTTGACACACTGGTTGTTCAACGTTTATTAGGATGGCAAAGAAAATAAAATTGAGTTTAAAGTAACTGCCGCATTTTTCTTCTAATAACATTTGATATGGTATATTCTGGCGAGTATACATATCGGATTAACATCGCCCTACCAATGGACACGAACTTTAAGATAGGATCCATTAATAGCATAATATAGTCTTTCCCATGCGGCCTTTATAAAATAAATTCAATTAAAATAATTAAAAAACTAAACATCTGTTCAAAGATGAGAAAATTAAAGTATTCACTCACGTCGCTAATTTCTTCTCCCTTTACCATTTTGATTAAATCCCCAAACATATATTCATGTCGCTTCGAAACGAATAAGAACGGGCTGAAGAATAATTAGCAGAATTAAAGAAATGTTGCTTTCTAAAAGCAGTTGATTCAATATAATGAGATATTTTAAAACGCTTTTTGAAGAACAAATAGTGAGCAAAAAGTTAATCCTACCACTTGGAGAACATGGTATTAAACCACCATGGCAAATCACAGCATTCTGTCGGATCGTTAAGTCTTTCGTTCAGGAATGTATTAACGAAAGTACTTCTATTCCTAAAGACTTGCCCATCCCACTCTCCACTGACCTAAATTCAAATAAATATTTAATATGTAGGAATTGGTTACAATAGAATCTTCAAATTCACTGAATATTAGAAATATATTAGAAAAATATAATGAACCTCGGCATATTCTGCACATTTCTCTAATATATCACGTAATTTCCAGATTAGATACAATTGTTTGAGAAAGAAATCATAAATTATGAATTTTTCGATCGTAAAATCATGTTCATCATGTTCAGGGTTCATCGATTTCTTGGTACCGACAAGCGCTTGACCATTTTGTGGATCAGCTGAGAAATTGTCCGTAACGTAAGGCTCAATATTATTGCGGTAGCATTCGTCGACCTTCGTCATAATTTCGTTGGAATATTTATAACACTGTAAATAGGACCATTAGTATATATATATATATTAGTATATAATTTTGTAATTATAATCTAATTAAATAAGTCGAGAACTCTTATACAAAAATGTTCAGAAAATAATTTACTCTGAAGTTGGCACGGAAAGCATCGCTAATATGATGGTAGAGTTGAGCGGACATTTCAAGAAAGTCCAGTCCGAATATATGAAGCTTACGGGCGTCCTTAATAAATAATAAATGTTAATGAATGCCGAAATACATCTTTTTATAGAAACTAAGTAATAATACATACGTCAACACAAGATGTGAGATAATCATTGGTAAGTTCCAGTTTTTCCTCCTCCGTTTTGGCAGAAGAGAAATATTTATATGTGAGATCAATTAAGTCATACGAAGCATTGCATCGGACCATAAGTTGGACGAATTTTTTGCCGTAACATTCCTAAAATATTATTAATGTTCCCAAAATATGAGTAAATAATAATAATAATAATAATAATAATAATAATAATATTGTATTTCATGATCTAAATAATTCACATGACTCGTAAAAGTCTGTCAGTTGGCTACACATTTATTAATGGATTACCTTATTGAGTTTTTTCAACCACATTTGTTGCTCTTGAACTGTTCTATCATTGGACTTGAAACTAATTCGTTTGAATATCTTTGAACCTAATAGATAAAAATTGTAAATTTAAGTTTAAAGTTCAACCCTCTTAATGTAATCCATTTTGAACTTGCTTTGATGGGTTAGCCAAGCTGTAATCCTTTTGATTTGAACATTTTTGCCCTCGGGAATGTTTCTCATGTTTAAGAGATTCCAAACGGCAAAGAAATCTTTGAAGAAAATTGAAATATAATATTCAATACATATTATTATTAATTAAAAATTTAATTTACAATTTAGTTCCCCTAGCGACTTCTGTATAAAGTCTCTATGTTTATCTAGCGCAACCTTCAGAATTTTTATGGCACGACAATGATCGGCGGCAATTTTATTTTGCAATATACGATAGATGAAACTGTTGATATAGAAATAATTGTCATAAAAGTACTATAAATTAGAGGATTGTCGTGTCTGGCTTACCATGATACGGCATTAGTTTTCCCATATCTGAGCGAATCGGCACTTGAATTTTCAATCAATTGAAGGAACGTTCTATCCAAAATGCGAGAAGCGGGAAACATTTTATTATCTTCCTATAAATTCAAAGTTAACAATAACATAAAATAATTATAAAATATAACCCAATTAGTTTAACGTGAAAAAAAAACGTACCAGGTAGTAATAAACATAGTAAAACGGATAAAAGCAGTTGGTGATTAGAAATCCAGTCGAATATTTTGAAGGAACATCTGAAAAATCACACTTAAAATAAATTGTGAACGAATTTGTTGAGATTAAATATTGCACGAACTTATAAAAGGATGCTTATCATCGTTTGGATAAAGTAAATCATCTATCTGGAAAAGAGACTCGTCTGATGTCGCCGGCAACAAGTAACTAAGGTGAAAGTAAAATTTATGTCATGGATATTTTAAGCAGAGTTTTTAATTTGAAGCTAGTAATTTCCAGCAGTTAAATTACATTATTTTTGACCCCAAAGTAGAAATGAGGTCAAAAATGAAGCTGGGACAAAATATCCAAAATTAAACTCGTCCCTAAATCAACACAAACCTTAGCACTGCGGAAGCCTGCTTAAAACCTTCAAAAAGAACATCGGAGAACTAGAATCAAAATTTTAAAAATTTAGGCGGTTAAATCATCATCTCTTCTCTAAAATATTTATTAAACCTTTCCCTCTTTTTGTGCAATTTCTTCCAGTCCACAAAATATATCGATCATCTTTGATACTACAGAATATAACAACAGTTGTTACATATTAAATGACATCGTAAACTGGTAAATCAATAGCATCGATTATTTAATTACTTATATCTAGGGTTGCGATAATATATAGCAGGGAATGTTTGTGTTTTCCGATTATAGCAAACTTATAACATGTCTGAACCCGAAAATAAACAATGAATAATAATCGTAATGGCTATTTATACCCTCAGCTTCGGAAATGACCAGTCTTTTACCATGTTGATTCCTTGAGGCCTTTGCATGTGTCTCTTTCTCCATGGTTTGTCTCAATTTTTTATATGAATTAACAGAGCAGAAGTAGGATTATAGCTACAGATAGCAAGATAACTATCAGCAGTATTAAGTTATAACTACGATTAGAGCAAGTTAAAGTCTTCTGAGAGTAAGCTGTGTAAAGATGTTTAATATGCTCGGTTTTATTTTTAAATAATATATTTGTAAAAAGTTACTTTACTAAATAAAATTTCACTTTTATTATTCTTGACATTTCTAGAAAGAATAAATACAAACGGATCATAACAAGTTAGTAAGATTTTGCTCCATCTTACAAAGACTGAATGGTATAATAAGTGTTCAATGAAAATAACGCCTTAAAATCATCGTTTTAGTTTCTCCCGACGGAATGCTCCCGAAGATTGTAAAAACTTGCTAGGCCTTGGAATTACGAAATACAATAACCCAATTTAACAACCAATGAATCGTCACATTGAACCAATGTCCTGCTTTGAAGTCTTTCAAAATACATACACATTTATTAGGATTTGGGCACCTATTTCCAGAAATACGTTTTTTTAAATTAATACATTTAAATAAAAAAGAAACAAGAATTTTTAGAAAATAGTCGAAGTATTAGTTGAAATAACTGAAATGAATAAATTGAGATATTTTAGCAATACTGCCAGAAATCTTCAAAAAGCAAAAATTCAAGTCGACGATTCAACATTTATTATTATTACACTTGAAGAGTTTTCGTTTTGGCTCATCACTGGAGGTTTGTTGGGTGCAAGCAAATTTAATGAAGATTTGTTCTAGAGTGGCCTGTCCAACTGAGTAGTCATCCAACTTTAGAGCTTTCCTCGAGCCTTCCAGCAGTCCAAATATGTTGGACAAGTTTGCATCTCGAGTTGACTTGTCAATGCGATAGTTCAGCATGCCCTCTCCTTCATATTCCAGTGTGCTTCCAGGAAAGTGACTCAAAATAAATTCTTTAACCCTAGTTATGTCAGCCACGTTAGTTGACTGATCTTGAGTTGAAACTAATTTCAGAGCAACTGAATATCCTGAGCCAAATTTGGATTTTAAATGTTGAGCACTTCCCAAGCATTTGAACTGCCCGTTCACCATGATTGCCAGTCTCGTGCACAATGCTTCGCATTCTTCCATGCTGTAATTAATGTTTTGTGAATTGAAAGAAAATAACCAAAGATTCAACAAATTACTCACCTGTGAGAAGTAAGGATAATGGTGCTTCCACTTTGCCTGATAAGTGATAGCAGGTTCCACATATCTCTTCATGCCACTGGATCTATTCCAGTAGTTGGTTCATCGAGAAATAGTAACTTTGGACGTCCTATAAGAGCTATTGCAACACAAAGCTTTTGTTTGTTGCCTCCACTAAATATCATAATAATGAATTTAAACGTTTTACAAGTTTTTCAAAAATTTTCAGTTATTTTCAGTTAGTGACTATTTTACGTTAGAGCATCTAAGAACCACTGAACCGGTGAAGACAAAGTTTCGTCGACTGAGATCCACATCCACTCTGAAGATTTAATGTTATTGTTATCATTATTATACCAATATTATACAACTGGTTAATGTTATTGTTATCATTATTATACCAATATTATACAACTAGTTAATGTTATTGTTATCATTATTATACAACTGGTTAATGTTATTGTTATCATTATTATACCTATATTATACAATTATCATGTTATCACAATAAAATTCAACAAAATTGTTATACTTCATATAATGAAGACAAATAAAGCAACCTTCTATCATTATCTTATTATTTGAATCCCATTATGGGATAAATGGCATGAAAATAATTAATAAATAATTATAATGAGGTTTTAAATTATGCAATCACATGAATAATGCAGCAACCTTCATCCTTTTGCCTAGTAAAAATGAGCGTGGGCAGCTTTTTGTTGATTTTCAATTCAGAGGCCACGTGGCAGGCTGTGAGGGGATTGTCACCTGTTATCATCACCACCTGAATGAACCACAACAGGTACGTTATCCATATTGTTATAACCCTGAAATTATATGACCCAAAGAATTATTTAAAATTATATGGCGATATAAAATTAGGGCTACTATACAGAGTCTTCGGTTAGGTCTGATTATGCAGCTCAGCAAATCGGGAAATGGGCAAAGGGGAGAATTAGCAGCTGGAAAGACTTAGGCATTGAATACCTTCCAAATGCCATCTTGTCAATAAACTAACTTCCATAAATTAGGACCCCGGATTATTACAATATATTATAAAACGTGGTTATGGTTGAATTAGCATTTCCATGTGTTGTTGTCATCAGGAAGTTAGTGATAATCAGTTGCATGCTTTAATGCTGCTTAAGTTAATTATTTTGTTTGATAAATTAATAAATATAAATATGTTATCATCTTCTCTTCTTACGTGATGAGACGAATTCATTATCTCCTTGATGACTGCCCTTGAATCGTACTTGAGAGGACACGACAGGATCAGGAATCCTGCAAACGTGAGTCCGCTTTCCACCTCCTCTCTACTCAAATCTCTCACCTGATTCATTAGATTTGTCTCGTGATTATTAACTGTCAACTATTAAAAATAACTCGTTAGTAATTAACGACAGAGCAAACAAACGACCTGCTGATGAGACAAGACTCCGAGTTTTTTGTGTGCCAGGGCGAGAACTCTTGCCCCCTGCCTGGCAAAGTTGAGGTAGGTTTGGTCGAAATCCGAGGGAACTTCTGACAACTGAAGTCAAAAGAAATCAAACCTTTTTTAATAACAATCAGAAACAATTTATTTATTATTTTATTATTCTATTTATTTTACTATTAATTCATTTACTTAATAAGATGAGCATATTATCATTTCTATGCCATAAATTCACTGAGACGATGGAAATTAAGATGTAATCATTCCTCGTTCCAAACTTAAAACAAAAAAAAGAAGCTCTTTCTGAGAGTCTCTCATACTCCAACAAAAACAACAACAACAAAAGTATCAACCAGAATCAGTTCTGACTGAAGTCCACTATAGAGATGATCCCTAGAAGTATGACCACAACAACAACAACAAAAGTATCAACCAGAATCAGTTTTGACTGATGTCCTGGCAAAGTCCACTATAGAGATGATCCCTAGAAGTATGACCACAACAACAACAACAAAAGTATCAATCACCATCGATCTCAGCACTTCGGGAGCACCCTTGACGGTGGCAATGTAATCGACTTCCACCGACCCTGTTGGCGTGTGACCCGCCACCACGGACATCCTCTTGAGGGCGCTGGAGAAGTGGTAGCGATGGTAGATCTTCAGTCCGTGCATGCTCTTGGACTTCCTTGGTACGACTGCATCACCTGCAGTTCAGTGCAATGGTTTTTATTTTGAACGACAATGACTGGAAACTCATAATTTATTATTACAAATTATTATTATTGTTATTATTATTACTATCTTTATCGCTGTTCTGAATTAATTTTTTATAAGGACTTAAGAAATAACTGAGAAAATTTAATTTTGTAAGATCAATCAATGATATAAATATTTCATCGAAGCATTACCATGCAGGTCTCACCTGCATAAAGTAATAATTTCTCAAAAATTATCATTCATAATAATCATATCATCATCATTGCCTTTCGTGAGATTCCATTGGATGGCACAGAGTGTAGCTTTTTCCAGGGGGTCTCCTACCAGTTGGTCGTCCAGTTGCGTGAGTGAGTGGCAGGTGGCAAGGACGTGGGTGGTCTCGAGGGGGATGTCCGTCGGGGCACAAAGCCCATCTTCCTCGCACTCCCTGTTGAAAAAAATCATCATCATCATCACCATCATTGTTTTGTTGTTTGTCATTGATGCAACCTTCATGAACATCTGGAAAAATGGCAATGAAAACAAATATTTATTATTATTATTTAATTTATAATAATAACAATTATTATTATTTAATTTATAATAATAATAATTATTATTATTTAATTTATAATAATAATAATTATTATTATTTAATTTATAATAATAATAATTATTATTATTTAATTTATAATTAAATAGGCATCAGGTCTGCATAAATTATTGTCTAAATTCGAATATTTATATTTATGGAATTTTCTTCTGACCAGTAAATCTAGGTAATTGTTGCAATTAATACTTAATGGCATACATTACCTTGGTATTACCACCTTGGGTGGTCAGGTGAGTGAGTGACATTAAGACATTAAAAAAAACCATATCTCTACCTATATTAATGCACAATAATCATCATCATCATCACAACAACAATCATCTGATTCTACTGACCTATGGATACAATGTCTCCTGGCACCAACTGGTCACTCATTATTGGACGCCACTTCCTGTTCCTATAAACCTGCAACATGTTGAGAATTTTTGACTTTTAGTCCACCTTTTTCTTCCACAAATACATCATCATGCACATCATTGCAATGTAACCATTTTTAGCATTTTAAAAATTTAATAATAAATCAATTTTTGCACCGTGATTTCAACATTTTAAATGTCCTGCTAAGATTAGTAATCGGAGATCAATGCCAGGCAAAAAGCCAAGAAAAAAATGCCAATTTAAAAATTGAAAAACATCATTTGATATATGACTTAATCAGCATTTGAGACTGGAGTATGGTCTATTGGGACCAATGTTTGAACACACAACAAGGTACCAATCAATGGATTTGAAAAAGAAAAACCTTCAAGAAAAAACCAGATGACATGATTTCATTCAACCATGGAAGAATTAATGCTTTCATAATGCATGGCATGTATTCAACATCATCAAGCAGAGCATCGTCATCTTAATGTCAGTGACTGTTGCAAAATTCCAGTATATTTACACTAAATACAACAAAAATAATACCTGGATGAGATAAGGTTTGTTGCCCATGCACCTGATTTCAGTCATGTTCCTTAATTGTTGCTGGACTAGGGTTGCCAACAGATGTAACAGTAAACGCCGATAATGAAGAAATATTCGACTTTATTTTAACTTTATAATAAGGTGCTATGAATTTTCTCCGACAGACGATTTTATTAATACTACTTAAATCGGACATCGGTCGGCCTCTCTCGTTGGAAGAACAAACGAACGATAAGACATGTCAACTCCAAAACAGTATTGCTTCGCCTTATTTAAAAATGAAACTGAGGATTAGACTTATTATCACTTTTTCCTAGTGATAAATGGTATAAATTTTATTAATTTAGTTATATGTAGACTCCTTGTACACATATGGAATTTGAACAAATAACATATAAATCGATTAATATCTAAATATCTATATGATGGAATGAAAGTGTATATGAAAATTATTGTGTGCATTGACTTTATATCATCACAGATATATTTGAGAATTACTTTCGTTTTGAGTGATTTAAAGTTTTGATCATTCACCAGGTGTCGTGCTTGAAGCCCACCTCGTATTGCCACAAACGCCCTTGGGGGAGGAGAGCAGAATAAATGAATGGAACCCTCATATGGTACTATAATAAGTCAATTATGATTGCAATTCAATAAACACATAAGTCTTTTTAATGTACCTGATTAAGTGAGCAGAACTAAATCCTTTTCAAACACCATTTGAGATCAAATTAGAAAAAATTGTTGCATTAAAAACAATTGCATCAATATCACAGTTAATTTAAATGAAGCATTATAATGTTTGTTTTACTAAAAGGTTTTAGTTAAAACAAAAAAGTATAGAGATATTTTAGTTAGAAAAAAATTATTCCGATGCCATCCTTTCAAGGCGCCAGGTATGTTGTGCAAAAGGGGCTGCGGTTTTGACTTATGCCTTTACAAACTTCGTGTGGGGAGGTTTTAACATTATTCCATTAAAGTTGATCTCTGATTGAGTCTTTGAGGAAAGTTTTTTTGCCTCAGAATGTCATGTGAGTGTTGTTTCATGTTTGAAATTGTCATCATTCTGAGCGTTTTTTTGGGTTACCACGTATGTACACCGGTCTTATGGTGTCATTTAAGTTTCTGTGATTCATAAAATTAAGCAGAGGTTAAGCCTCCCGAAGTCTCGTAGCCAGAATTCAGTTAATACTGAATTATTACACATTTTAAGTTTTTTTGCGTCCATTTTTAATAGCCGAAGATGATACCTCGATGCCACCTGACCCTGCCCCTGAGCCATTGATTCACTTTGAAATGGCAGAGTTGAAGAAACAGCTTGATAAGCGTGAAGAAACGAAAACATGCAAGCATAAATTCCAACAGCCACTTGAACTAGTAAGTAGGTCTTGTTAATCTGACCAAGCAAGTTTTCTTTGGTGTAATGCTTTAAATGTTTTTGTTAGGAAGAAGTTGTTGCCCTTGGTTCACCAGAGGAGGAGGAACAGTACAACTGCTCAAGATGTGCCCCATTGTTCAGAAATCTCTCCTCATTCAACATGCACCTGATAAAGAAGCACGGTAAGATGGCTGCTTGTTCTCAACTAATGAAACTGAAGGCTCTTTGATAATAAATCTATTTGAGCTAAGCCATTGATTCACATTGAAATTGGCAGAGTTGAAGAAACAGCTTGATAAGCGTGAAGAAACGAAATCATGCAAGCATAAATTCCAACAGCCACTTGAACTAGTAAGTAGGTCTTGTTAATCTGACCAAGCAAGTTTTCTTTGGTGTAATGCTTTAAATGTTTTTGTTAGGAAGAAGTTGTTGCCCTTGGTTCACCAGAGGAGGAGAAACAGTACAACTGCTCAAGATGTGCCCCATTGTTCAGAAATCTCTCCTCATTCAACATGCACCTGATAAAGAAGCACGGTAAGATGGCTGCTTGTTCTCAACTAATGAAACTGAAGGCTCTTTGATAATAAATCTATTTAAAAATATTGTGCAAAAAGATTTTTGAGGTAGTCTGCAACATAGTAGCAATGAAATCATGATTTTGGTATGTACTTATTTTCTTGTCAGATGAAATGCCCACAACATTCTGGACTTGCACATTTTGTACAAAGAAGGAGTTCACTAAGTCAGGCCACAGGAATCATCTTAAAGATAAACACAGGTGCCATATATGTCTAAAGTTCTTCCACAGTCCGTGATGACTTTGCTCGAGATGAGTTGACATCTTAGAATGGTATTTCGTATTGAAAACTTTAAGCACTCACTTAATGCAGTATTAAGAAGAATATTTTTGTTGACTGTAAATTCCTTTAGGGAAATATGCACTTTCTGTTAATTGGCTTCAAAACATGTATGTCTGTAACATCATCCTTGGCTTGTGATTTCTCTAGTCTTGATATCAAGAGCCACGTTGGCCCTTTACATTGCATAATTCTTCTTAGAAGTCTGCCTTGTTCTGACTAATTTCTAAACTTTATTTCTGGAATTGTGTTGGTATGATGATGATGATGATGATGATGATGATGATGATGATGATGATGATGATGATGGGGGGGGGGGGCATTTCAGAATTTCGTGCAAAAGCTGATCTCAATTTTTCATGCTCCAAAGAATTATGCCTTTTGGACTTTTGCATTTGTTCTTTCGTTCGTTCGTTTATTCGTTCGTTCGTTCGTTCGTTCGTTCGTTCATTCATTCATTGAATGGACAGTCGGAGTCGTGTTCTGTCATTGTGGATTGTAATTTTTCGTGCTTTCCCAGATTGAGTGGGCCACATATTAATTGCTGTGGCTTTACTTGCTGACTCACCATGACTGCTGAACGTAAGAACTGAAAAATTTGCAATGTGTTTAAATCGATACATGGTCAAAATAAGGAATAATCAATTATGTTTTCTTTCTCGTGAGTTTTTGAGGAAATCTATTTTTTCCATATATTGGAGTTTTGTTCTTTTCAGTCCAAAAAAAAATAATTCCTAATTTCTTGTGTTTTCCCATTTTTGGTAAAGGTTTTCCAAGGGTCATAGTAACGCTTCAATGTCAGCTACCGCACAGCTTTGCTTGTCAGAAATTGGTGCCAGAATGAATTAGGGGCCAGATTTAGGAGCCTATGGTTTGATACCAGCTCGGCTTGAAACAATTTCAGCCGGCTAGCTGCAGCTTTACATCCCATTTGGCCTGCGATTGACAGCACAGTATATTTCACTCAAAGGAACTAATAATCAATGAACCTCAAATCTTAGTCTGGACATGCATACACATATTAAGTAAACATGATTGTTCATTGTTTGAAACAAAGTTTAAAGTGGTCCGTGTTAAACGGAGACCTCCTTAATTTTTAATCCTTCTGGGGATGGTTGGGACAGTTTACCAGTTAAAGTGTTTGTTTCAAGTTTGAAATTGTTCGGTGACAGGTCGTGCACTGGAGAGGGATGCTTTGGGGTGTCCAGGTTGAATACTACCTTCTTCTCGCCGGTCTGTCCTTGCTTGCCACCCTGCCGAGAGGAATTCTCGGACGACAAGAGACTGCTTTCTAAACTTCCCTGTGGAGAGAAGCGATGTTCTCTCTTAGACGGTGTTGCATCAGATTTCTGATGAGCCAGGGAGTCAGAGTCCGAGAGAGTCTTGCACTGGTTGTTGTGACCGAGGGTGGCTTCGTTGAGCTGATGTCGCTGGACTGAGGACGTCAAAGAAACCAGGG